>JAYRBT010000001.1:112252119-112346343 GCA_036023395.1 Myiotriccus ornatus
ACGGGAGAGCCCTGGGTTTGGAGGGTTGGCAACTCCAGGGATGACCAATTGGATGCATGGATGTAGCCAGGGAGTTGTGGCCAATGGTCCTTGTCCAGGAGGAGGCCGAGGACGAGGGTGTCCCTCAGGGCTGGGCCTTGGGACCAGGGCTCTGCAGTGTCTTTCCCACTGACACAGCCTTGGCCACAGGACTGAGCAGCCATCAAGTTCCAAATCTCTGGTGCCTTCCTCCCAAGATGGATCAGGCACAGGCGAGCATGATTGGAAAATCAGCATCTTTTATTAACGTGTCCATGGATGAAGCCACCCCGTCATTCCCTCAGGATGGTGCAGGGGCTCGGGGCCAGCCTCTTTTACAGGACTGTGTTCTGAAGGAAATCTGTTCCCATTTTATTAGGAGGTTTAAGTTTTAACTTCACTAGGGCCACCGGTATGGGTAGGTCAGTTTTCTTTGTCTGAGTAATTATTTTTGCATTTCTGGAAATTCTGTGTCCTCAGGAGATCCAGGTTAGTTTTTGTAACTGATCCTGAGCAGGTGCAGGACCTGTCAGCACCTGAGGTGGGGATGCAGCTCTCTGTGGGATTCCTGTCTATACACAACTCCATGGGGCATGCTGATGATAACAAACAGGCCAACAGCTTTCACAGTGTCCATCTCTTACCTGCTTTGGCTCTCTGCAGTACAAATCTTTCCACGTTATCACTCCAGTTAACAATCTACTTGCTTCTCCTGAGCAATCTTTTAGGTGCTGCTCTCTATGGTGAGCAGCTCAAGGTGTATGAACAGGTATACCCAACTGCAAACCTACTCCTAATATGTCTGAGTCTTCATCAGTTTTATACCATAAAAATAAAATAAAAAGAGAGAGAGAGGGCAGGTGCACATGGGCAAGAAGAACTTTTTTTGTACTTTCAAGTGGCCCTCCAGATGCTACCCTCCCATCTCCCAAGTTTACAGATTTAACCAACATACAATGTCCACAAAAAATATGGTTTATTGGTCTAGATTAAATGGTGTCAATGCTTAGACACTGTATTTGTATTAACAATGCTCTTGCAGAGGTACATAAAATGATATTTTTCAGCCTGTAATTAAATCTAAGCACAGGTAATAAATGTCAAAGGGCGTTCGATGCTTTCCAAGTCACGTGGCTTTCATAGACTATAAAAGACCTTGCATATCCAATAATTTAAATACAACTTCAAATTTTTGCCTTGCTGAATTCATTTTGTGCTTTTGAGTTCTCTTGAAACTATAAAGAATTATCAACTGTTAAAGAGTTTGAGAAAGTTGATCAGATTAGTAACAAAAACATAGAGATAATCATTAAAAAATACTGTCCTTTAAAAGTTATGTCACATTAGTTTTGACTCAGAGCATAGCTGGCAGCTGGAAAGATGGGATAACACTGAAAAAAATCTATGAAGCAACATCAAACAGATCAGATGAGGTTTTCCTTTCTCTTTTCCTATCAATACATCTCTCCTTACAGTACCATTGTGTCTGTGCAGTGAATAACCCAGATGTTACATTTCTTTCTCATTTGTTTTTGTCTTCAGTGTTTTTTGGAATTGTCATTATCCAAATATTTTGGGTAATTTGTATTCAATTTAACCCAACCAATGCCGACTAAACTGCACTGACAGTGAGTTTTGTTGGTAAAGTTGTCCTGAATGAAATTCCAGACACCACTGAAGACAATACACGCTATATATGTAATATTTACAAAACATTCCACCAGATTCATGGCACAGATGGATTATGGATGAATCCCAACGAGCAATCACATCACTAAAATTCTAGATCAAAATCTGACTGCCATTTCTGGCCTCTCCATTTAACACCGTGGGCAACAAAATATTTGTACAAGCAGCAGGTTCAGTGGATCCACCATCAACAGAAAAGGATCCAGACAACCATTTAAATACATTTCCATAATAAGTTATATGTATTAAAACCAAACCCAAACCAAACCCCAGCGTGTCCTGATCCTGGATTTTTCTGTGCACACCAGATCCACTTGTATCCTTGGAGGAATGTGGCATCTTCAACCTAAGGCATCAGCAACCATGCACATACAGATGCTTTTATGCATATTCCACAACAGACTTTTCACCCACAGTACAGAATAACAGTACAACATATTGAACAGGCTGTTATACCCTACTTACCATCACCTTGTTTAGAAAAAAAAAATCCATTATGCTAATATACAGTGAGAATTTTTTAAAACATAAATGAGAAATACTTGCTCAAACAAGTATCATTAATTTTATCAGTGTATTCTCCAGAGTTCTTTATTGATCAGTTAAACAAATACAGCCTAAACCAAACCCCAAACCAAAATGAAATTCAGTCCTTCACTGTAATGAGAAAAGACAAGAGCAAAGTGACTTTCTGGCAGTACCACAAACCATGGACTGTTGCAAACTTAGTGCAAGAACTGGGACGGATGAGAATTGAGCAGCTGAGACCAACCAGCGATCTGCAAGCACACCAGTATTTTGAAGCAATTCTAGATAAGGTACAAAAGAACAGTTTCAATCCAGTTGCTTAAGAGGAGTCATCTGGCAGAGGACAGTCAATAACAAGGACTGGTAAAAACCAGTATTGAAATATGCAAATATGACACAAAATGTAATTCTGCTGGCTGAAGTAGCTAAATAAACATTTATCAGTTTATTTAACTGATAATCCAGTTACCATAAGACAAGGGAATGAAGCAGGTTCACCCTCTCTCTTGCAGAATCCCAGAAGTAACTAGTGGGAAACTTGAGGAACAACTTTGCTCAGGCACCAGGTTGTGCCTTCAAGCTGAGCTCTAATGTAGAGATCTGCTGCAAAGCCTTTGCCTCATTTGCATTAGCAAAACTTCAAAAAAAAAAAAGTCAAATCTTCATACCAAAAGAGTTTTTATTTTCATTTGCTCTCCCCTTCCTCACTGTTCCCCCTAAGAGAACATTAATGGTCTCTCATGGAAAGGCACCTCATTCTTTACCAAAAAGCAAAGAAAAAAACCAAAACATGCAGAGTAGTAATAAAATACCCAAATAAAAACTTAAAGCCAAGAAACGCTGCAGACAAGAGTTCTTCTGGTTCTACATCAAAACCAAAAACCAAGCTTGCCTGGGCTTTAAAGTTTTACCTGTCCTGAGAAGCACCAAAACTTTCAGAGAGATGTGTGTCCCACCCAAAGATGCACTGCACGGATCTAGCTCGCTTCAGTACAACCAGAGGCTCGTTCACCGAACGAGATCTGAGTTCTGGCACCACGTGGTGACACACCAGCTGCTAAAGCAGAAAACAGGAGTCCTGTCAGACCTCCAGGAAAGGCAACAGTTGGGGGCTGGGGGAAAGACCTGGAAATATCAAAGATTTCTCCTGCGCAAGAGCACGATTTCAGTTGCGGTGGAGGGAAGGAGCCAGCTTACAGTGTGAGAGCACAAGCCAGCTTTGGCACTTGTGTTACTGAAAATAATGTGGTGGCTGTCCCCAGCTCAGCAGGCAACCAGCTGTGAAGGTTTACTTACAGCAGTGACCACTTGAGCAGCGAGGCATTTCTTATCCCAGGGAAAGCTTGCTTGCTACCTGTAAAGCTACCCAAGTCCAGCTGTTATTAAAACAGAGACACGAGGTAATCATTATTTCCAGAAGAATTAACAGGATGCCAAGGGTGACACACAAAAAATGACAGAGTAAAATTTTAAAATAATGAACACAAGTACGCTTAAAATCTACATTGCCTTTTTTTTCCTTTTTAAGCCCTACCCAATGAAAGGCAGTTTAAGAGCATGAAGTGTAAGTTGTCTTACACTGACTCAAAAATAAAAAAATCACTGGAACAATCAAACCCTGAACATTCCTTAATTAAATGGACAAGTCTTTTGGGAATGACATGGGCAGAGACCATGCTTTTTGTAGACCAAACCTGAGCAGAAACTGGATTTTGTTTCTTTTCTGTAAATACACAAAACAAGTAATTCAAGATACAGCTGAAGTGGTTTCAAAATAGCGATGACCCAGGTCACAATCAGAATTTTGTATATACAATTTGTATTTAACTTAAAAAAATAAAGAAGTTCAAAATACCTCCAGAGAACATTCTAGCTTAGCAAAATGTCCTGTACAAAAGTAGGCCACATCTGTCGGTTTAAAAGAAGTCCACAGCAGTTGGTCTCTTCTTAGCTGACATAGTAAATGGTTTCTTCATCTGGGGCTCTCTTACTGGGGTAACTGTGGGTGACTTCAGCACCCCATGACGAGGTTTCTGTTCAGGATTGAAAGCCACACGGGAGGGTCCCTCTGGGCTCACTAATATACTTTTGTCAGTCTTTTTAAATTCTGTTGAGAAACAAGCCAACAAGTTAAAAGAAATGCAGCTCGTGGAATAACTGGGCCCGTCAATCAACTGTGGAACTGCCCAGCCCTGTAAGTCTGCCCTAGATCCTTAATTCCACTAAGGATCAGAAGCCTAAGGCTGCAGAGAAAACAGAGAGATGGTGGTGAAGCACATCTCTTTATCAGAGTCCCTTGGAGAACAAGGTCTGCTGCAATGCACTGAGAGGCTGTGAACCATTCCCATGGTTCCACAGACCCCCAGAGACTCTGGGCCTACTCCTGAGACACAAGTGTTCCAGCTATCCTGAAGCACACCACACTTAAACAAAATTGTTTAAAAAACGATGATGGGTAAGAAATGTCTCTGACTGTTGAACAGCACTGCTCCAGTGTCTCAAGGTCATCCCTTCTGCCAGCAGAGAGGCACTTATCTATCATTTTGTGCAGCTCTGTTGCAGTAACATAAAGACACATATCTAAATACACTGTTCTCAATGTAAACTTGACTTATTGCACACCTATATAACACAGAGTTAAAAATTAGCTAAACGAATATGTGGAATACAAATCTATGCTATGGAGCAAGTCATTTATTTAACAGGTAAAACACGGTCTTGTTTACAGAAGGGAAATGACATTTATCTACTCGTGACCATCAATAAACCACGGGCAGCCAAGATAAAAAGGAAACTTTTTATAACATAGGAGACCATGTTAAAGTCTGATCTTATCAGCATATCAGCACCTTTGTCCCGGGGAAACAAGTGAGCAATGAAAGCTGTGAAACCCACGTGTTTCCCTCAGAGGTGCCCTGCAAACAGGCAGCTCAGGGAGGCGACTCCATCACTCTGCTGCAGTTTTCCACCTATGAGGCTCCTTCTGCAGGTCAGCAATGCAGCACCCTGGCATTGCTCAAGTCTAGCTGTTGGGCTGACTGTCCTAAACTTTCCCATCTCCTCTCAAAAGGAACTTGAGGAGGGTTTGGAAACTGTATACAATTATAGCAACAAAAAAGGATCAGAATCATCCTGTTCTAAAAGTGTTCTCTAAGGTGTGTGTGAGTGCATGAAGCTTCCCCCTCCCTCAGCCACAAGAGACACTGTGGACACACACAGATGCATCACTCACCAGCAGTCATGTTTTTATTCAAGCCAAATGTGACTTTTTTGCAGCTGGGTGACTGCAGCTTGTTCAGCTATAAAACAAAATGGACACATGAAATAAAATAAGATTTCTGAGGCAATGCTACGAGTTCTTTTATCTGCATCCCACCAGTGTAAAGCAGCTTACTTCCTTCATCTGATTTGGAACTGCCCCAATCCTCTAGCACTGACCCCTGCTAAGACAGCACTGTTTTTCTAGCCAAAAGCAAACACACTCCATTTGTGGAGAAATCACATACTCTCCTTAATGTCATTACATAATTCAACAACAAACAAGAAGATATTTGTGTATTAAATAGAGTGGCCCCACTGCACTCGGGCCTCAAAGTGCTGAGAGGGCTTGAAAAGATATTACATGTTAAAAGGTTCAGAAAAGAGGGCAGTCTTTTGAAGCCCTGTGCTGTTAAAATCTTCACAGATGGGAAGAAATGGAGGCTCAAAGTCCCTCTGCAAGTCTGAAAGTCAGTTTATGCTTTTGCTTTCTTGTGAAGTGAGCAGATTCAGCATGGTGTGTATTCAACAAGAAAGTACTTTTGACAGCAGAGGGGAGGGAAGAAGAGGTTTTAGAGATGCCTACAACTCATTTTCTGAAACTCTGCAGCCATGTGTGACTCTGTCCATGGCGAAATGCAACAGCATTCCCAGTTTTATCTGCTCATGTTAAGAGACTAAAGCAGAGTGGAAAAGACAGCACGAGTGAGGTCACACCCTTTGGTCTCTTGGGAAGAGACTTGTACCCACCCCTCTGTGAGATCACCTCACCTGCAAGGGTGTCCTGGTGGAAGAGATGGCGCTTCTGGCTTTCCTGAAGAACACGCCCTTTGGTAAAGTTGTTTTCTCAAATTTTACAAAATCACTCCCTGGTTTTGCTTTCTTTTTCTTTAATGGTGACAGAGCATCACTGCTTTCCTGTGAAGGGGGGAAAGGATCAGTACAACAGCACTGCAATTAACTACACTTAGTACATAAGCTAATTGTCATGGTTAACTCTTAAGACACAATCTTGCAATTACCATGACTGAAAGCAGAAGTTTAAGGCAAGCTCTGCACAGAAATAGGAAACTGTCAGTGCAAAGCACAGAAGGAAGTTGTAATAGATTTGCCAGGCCCATCAGAGTGCAAACAAACAAGCTTTTCTCCATGTAGATGAGCCTGCCAAGTGACTGATTCAGCTCTCCTGCACACAAGTGATTTTTTTTTTTCCCCTGAGCAGAAGCAAAAACTATTTTGAGGTACCTCTGGATGCCTAAGATAGGCAACTAATGACCAAACCCACCTTTGGGCTAAGATGGAGACTTTGGAGAAAAAAATAAAGTGGAATATGAAGTCTTTACACTCTCAGAAATCCACCTATTGTGTATTGCTAATAGTTTGCTGCCTCAAATTCATACTCTTGTGGCATTTAAAGTAATTCTTCACTCCAGCAGAAGGCAATTCTTAGGACCTGTACCGGCAGAGCTTTCTAACATGCTGTCTACAGATTGTGGACCAGTCAGATACCTCTGGACTACTCCACAGTTATTCTTTACATCAGCCTACAGATGGGAAATTCCAAAAGCAGTTTACTAACAAGCTGTGGAAAATGTCAGGGGATATAGCCTCTTTTGATTTGAAAATCACTTGTGCTTTAAATCAAGTGAAAAATCACAGGACTTTTAGCTTCCTGAAATTTGGATACACCTGTGAAATAATGCTGATCTTGTCTGGTTTTTCCCCTTCTCCTCCTCCTCCTCCCTTTCAGGATTTGAAGCTAATTCTTTGGAGGAGTGTGTTGCCCTTGAAATCAAGAATCAAAACATGCCCCTCATTTCTGGGCTCAGGGCCAGGATTACGCAACTAAAACCAGTAAATAAAATGTTATTTCTCAAGCAATGAAAACAAAATTAGCAAAGCTTTATTTCCTCTGCATTTGCACATTTTAGCTTTACCCTGCCCTCCTCTTTCTTATCCCAATACTCTCACTCTCCTTCTGACTCCCAAATATCCCTCCTCTCCATCCCCCCTGCTCCCACACAACCACCTGGACTGGGGTTGTGCTGCTGCTTTTCCCCTCAGTGCCTACGTTGATTTGTGCCAACAACTCATTTCCCTGAAGTCTGCAGGAACTTATCTTGGATCTATTTCAAGCCTTGGAGCCTGTTGGGCAGATGCAGCAAAGTTTTACAGAAATAGATGGGGGTGGCATTATCATATTTTCTTAGAAATTACATTTGTATAGACAAAGACAAGGTATGGAATATTAAGGCTACAGGAGACAAAGCCAATGGTTCCTGCTTTGGAAGCCCTGCAGTGAAAGAAACGCAGTGGGGAGAGAGAAATGTTTTGGTTTTTCCTGCTCAGTACCTTACCATCAAAAACCAGAAAATGCCAAAGCTATTTTATTACTATTTAAGCAATGTTTCAAGATGCATTTTTTCTCCCTTGAAGGGCTGAGGAGTTATATCAAGCTCATTTACAAGGCTGCATTACTTAAGTTTAAAACTGTAGGATTAGTTAAGTCAAACAGAGCTGAGCTGATGGGCTAGAAACATGCACTTTTAAGCCAGAGGAAGATGGAGTTGTTTTGTATTCAGCATTTCATTCATGTTTTATGAATCTTCTTTCCACTAAAGTGAGACTGCCAGCAAGACCTCCAAGAATGTAACTGAACCCCTAAAAGTGTTAGGGTGAATATGCACATGGGAAGTGAGCAGTTAAAAAGAACTTCAGTGGCAGGGGAGGAGATAACCCCTGCACTCTCTCTCATAGCCACAGTATCAAAAATATACAGTGAAAAGTGCTTTATGACTCTCAAATCACTGAGCAAAATCAACCTAATTCTACTTATTGCCAAGAAATAAACAGGGGTGGGAGGTAGAGGCAGGGGAGAAAAATTTCCAATCTGAAATGCATACATTTTTGAACCAGACTACAATCAGACCTTCCTAATGAAAAAACACTGTCTTTATAAGAAACTGGACTGCTCACAAATGTGATCATACCGGCTCTGATGACATTAAAGGTCATAGGATCACATTCTCTGTTCCATCTTCCCCCAAAGGATTTCCCCAGACAGCCCTCTCAGTTTGTTTAAGATGGAGAAGTGAGTGAGCAAAAGAAGCCACTCCTGGAATTGCTGTGGGCAGTTTCACAAGGAGTTTATACTAATCCAAGTGTGTGATGCTGCTGCAAAAAGGATGCTCCATAGAAGACAACCCCATCCTGTAACATCCCAAATTTCAGCTAGATGGGTTCTTCAAGCTGAGTATCTGGCACAGGTTTTAGTGTCATTGCACAGGAGGGCAGGAGACTAGCAGCTGTGGAATTCTAGGGATAATTGAGCTCTTTTTGGTGACAATGTATGATGACATCAGCATTCAGCCCACGGAGCCCCACACTCAGAAAGCTAAAGCCAAATTTGAAATTGAGCCTGGCAGCTCATGAAGAAGGCAGAGAAAAGAATGAGATATACATACCCCCTTCCTGCTTTTCTTGCATGCAGTCTCCAGAATCCCATGGGCTTCGACAGGGTTTAGCACCTCTTTCACTTTTCTCTTCTTTTTCAAGGTTGCTGCATTGTGACTGGAGACTTTCATCCCTTCCAAGCCAACGAGCTTTGTCTTTGTCTTCAATGTGACCTCTCCAGAGGATGCAGATTCAGACCCTGCATTTCTTGGCAGGGTCCCCAGAAATCCCTCCTTGTCGGGTTTGCTGTCACTCTGCTGCAGAAGGGGATCCCCATTCACCAGGACAGCCCCTGCTTTCTGTTTCTTCTTCACAGCCTTAGGAGTTAAGGGTGTGACAGATGGGCTGACATTCTCTGCTGCACTGGCATTAGCTGGTCCATTCTGACACGCTGGTTTTGCAGGAACATTCTGAACTTTTGGATTCATTTTCTTCAACTGACTCTTTTTACTCTGTTCTGCATCGGTCAGACTGTTCTGTGCAGAGATACTGTGATTTTCTCTGGTGTCAGTTGCTACATTTGTAGCCTCATTTAGTAACAATTTCTTTTTCTTCCTCTTCTTGATATTTTCTGGCACCTTTTCCTGGCTAGAAACATTAGATCCAGATGTTTCAGCTATTCCCTCCTCACAATTTCCATCAGCTGTTCCAGGATCAGCGTTTGGGCTGTCCCTCTTCTTCCTTTTTTTCCTCTTCTTCTGAGGAACTGATGGCATCTTCACACTTGACAGCTCTTCTTTATCCTCTAAATCCATCACAAAAAGAATACCAAATAACAGAGATGTGAAACACCAAGTTGCTTACAACAAGTTAATTCTATCCTATTTTTGTTCTTTTCCTTTTCTTTTGAAACAGGTGTACTATTTTCCTGCTATCAGCCTGCACAACAGTTTTACTCTTACAGCTGGTCAGGACACTGCAGTCCACTGACATCTGTCCTAATTAGTATTTTGCCAATCCTCCCTTGCCACAGCTAACTTCTAAACTATTCCCTGTGGCAACCCTATTTTTTATAGGAGTATTTCTAGAAAGAGTTGTTATTACCCATCTGTTAAGCCCATCAGAAGGGCAACATAGGGGTTCAGTAGTTTGGTTGGATATTTTTGGGCATAGCTGGGCATGTGTCACATCAACACAAGCCATGATGCTACAGATACTTGCACCTTGTTCTCAGTAACTCTCTTCACCTTTCAAGAAACACCCCCAAATTCTTCTATTCTAACAGTCATCCTGTTCTAAGACTGACATGTTTCTGTTTTCCCATAGCAAATGCAGCTGCTCAAAGGAGCAATGCAAACACCTGCTTCCAGTTCTGCTTTTGACAGAAATTTTTGAGGTGATGCTTGACTCAAAATTGGTCAGAGAATTCCCACTTCTTCCGAAGAGAACTTCATTTCACGTTTAACCTTCGTGGCAACAGGATACAAATCAGCACATCCTGAACAACAGTGTTGCCCTCTTCAGAACAGCTTGTATCTGACGCTTTGCCAAACTGCTCAAGTCACTGCAGATTGTCTCTCTTCCAAATGTTGATCCTGCCTTACCTTTTATTTTGTCCAACTCGTTTTTCTCCCAGGGCTTGACAGCTTTTTTCTTTCGCCTTCGCCTGCCAAATTCGTCATCATCGTCTTCATCTGTAGAAACATCTTCGGGAATATCTTGGGGGAAGATTCCTGTTGAGGAAGGATAAGGTATCAGGAACCTAATAGTTTTATTTCTGTGAACAGTTATGCTGTTCATACACAGCAGAACTCCCACAGAAAGAAAAAAAACCAACTCCTTTTTCCCCACTCAACCTGAAGGAAAAATCACTTGACTGATTGCTATTTGTTTAAGTAAAAATAATCATCTTTCATTTAAGGACAAAGTACAGGGTTGCTCAAGTTGTGAGGGGGATTTGGCCATCTCACCAAAAACATGTAATGTATCTTAAAGAGTTTTAAAAAAACCACAAACCCCTAAAATAATATTCTTGAAATATGTATTTTTAAAAAAGAATAAAGTATTTCCAATACACGTTGTACGGGAACACTATATATCCTTTAGTGCAAAAAAAATTACTGTCTCTGCCCTTACCTTCTGCTAAGTCCTGGAACCTGGAAGTGGGGATGGAGAGAGAAAAGAAACAACAAAACAGTATTACTGGTTAAGTACCAATAATAACAGCAGCAGAACACTATCACTGGACTTACTATGATTTTGTCAAAACAGGAACAATGTATTTTGCACAGGAAGTTACAAAGAACCCACTCCGTAAGAGACCTGCCTCAGAAATCCCCAAACTCAAACCAAACCACCGAAAGCACCGAGAAGACAGCAATTTAACACTTCTACATCTGTACCTTGCCTCACACACAACCTGATGTCACATCCTGCAGCACAAACCCACCCTGTGCATACAAAACCTCAGCTGGCTGCAGCTGCACCAGCGAGGAACAGCAGCACAGGCTTCAGGCAGCTCGTGCACAACATCCAGGACTGTGACCTGCTCTCGTGACACTGTCACTGGGACAACTGAGGGTGGACAGAGAGCAAAGTGACAGTTTTTTAGGACAGGGTGGCACATGCAAGGTGTATTTCCACAGGACTCACTTTTTGACCAGCTTGTACAGACGCTTCCTGTTCAGGGAAGGTGTGTTTTTCTTGCTCGCCAATTCGAAGAGTTTGTCAGCAACAGACTTGTAATCAAACTATCAGAAAGAGAGTACAACACAGATGTTTTGAGTTTATTCATGCAAGATGACCCAATGCAACTCATGTTGCCGATACTTCAAGTATTGAATTCAGTAGGCAGATTGTAAAGATACATATCTTTAAACAGCCACTTTCTTTAAACCCAAAATAGTTTTCTGCTGAAGTTTAACCCCCCCGTTCACACACATATACTGACTTTTCCAGATTGTTGCTTCATTAACAGAACAGCTGAACTCAGTATTACTGTCTCAAATGTTTTGAACCTTATTTCTTGCTCAACCTACTTCCAAACTCCCATAAATATTTAGCTAAATATCGGATTTAAAGTGTGTCATGTCCTAATTCTTGCTTGAAAGCCACAGAAGCACAAAGTGTATCTGTTTGATGCATGGATCTGTCAAAAACATTTCACTGCACTGGGTCTAGAAAACCCAAATTGTAGCATACTGCTCTCACTCGTATTGTATCCCATCTTCCATTACTTTTGCCTTTATTGTCAGTGATTGCTTCACTACCCACAGTGACCTGGCATTTAGGACATATTTTTTAACTCTTGAATCAGGAAGGGAGAGGCAGAAAACAGAAGGCATGGGAGAGAGGAAAGAAGAATTTAGAATTTAGACTTGGATTTATTTCACTACAACTCACAGAGTACACATTACACTAACATCACCTTATATTGAATCAGAAGGAAATTAAAATTTTGTAATATTTATCCATTAGTGCCCTTTACTTTTGTACCTTTCGAAAGGGATGGGAAAAAAGAAAAGAGAGGAGGAGTATCAATAACAGAGCAAAGAAGCCACAAACCTGAAGAACAGTCCCGATCCCATCATCAGCATTTTCATCAATATCCACTGTTTTTTCAGAGCTTTTTGCTGATTTTCTTGAAAAACATCTGTCTGCTATGACAGAAAAAAGACTGAGTATTAATGCTTGTTTGAGATAGTAAATCCAAAAGTGCAAGCTTTGTTAAGCACATTTGGAGGGAAGACAGAAAACACAATTATCCTTACAACACCCCAAACAGAGCAGAAACGTATTTTTGAGAAAATCTTACCAGGGCAATTTGGAAACTCCTCCTCACCTTTGGTTTTAGGCACCTCCTCCTTTTCCTGTTTGTCTTCTTCGGAAACATCCTCCTCATCACTGTTGCTACCCAGTTCTTTCATCAGGTCCTCGATGGCGAAGGGGGACTGATCCACAATCAGCTCAAAGATTCCGGTGGCTACAGCGTGCAGCAAACACCGACTGTGTGAGGACAGAGCAGGGGCAGAGCTGAAAGGCAGAAGTGCAAACACCCTCCCCTCTCACACTAAATAAAGTGGAAATCTGAGGGACACAGAGAAAGAAGTGGAAGAACATCTAGCTCTTCAGATGAGGGGACTGGACAAGTTACTCCCTAAACAGAAGTCCTTCAATCCAGTGTCCTGCTAGTGTCCCTCTCTTAAATTTCACTGCTTATATGTTGCTCTGTATTACATTGCAACAACAAAGACAACCAGCTCAGCTGCTCTATGAATGTTAAAAAATAAAATAACTAGATATATTAACCAACAGAGGTTGGTAATAGTTCTTTTAAACCCATGATTACCTATAGCTTTGATAAACGCAAGTTATTTTCGAAGGACTGTGCACACTACTGGTAAAATACCCTTCCTTTCTCTACATTCTGAGGGTAAGACACTTCTTCAATCCATTTATTACCATGTGGAGTGGTAAATTCAGATTTTCTTAATTCTTAAAAAATATTTGTCTCTTTTCATTAAACTTACTCCTTTGATTTGGCAGCAAGTCTGCAGAAAGGTTCAATGAACTTGAGATTCTGGTCTGCTGTGAGCTGTATGATCAGAAAGAAAAAAGTAGTGAGTACAGTAAATATTGTATGTATACACTCAAATTCCTGGAATATTTAGTGTTTGGGTGATCTTCTTTAACAAAGTCTTTCAGCATACTAATTCCAACTGACAGGAGTATTTAGGGATTTTTGTTACCACTGCTACTTCCAGATATTCCCTGGAAGTATTATAGAAACAGTGACTGTCCTGAAGACTTTATTCTGCTGAGTACAAAAATATAACAAAGCTTCTTATTTTAGATATGGAAACACGAAGCAGAGAAATCTTGAATAATTTTGTGCACTTTCACAGAGAATGTCTGTGGCAGACAAGAATAAGATCTGGATGTCTCTTAACTGGACTCCTTGGACCAAAACCCTGTCAGCTCCAGTAGTGCTAAGGATAAATATCCTTCCCTGAATTCAATTTATGAGCATCATCTGTGATTTCAAATAGTCTAGGGGACTAACTCCTCAAGCTTCCTGTGAGTGGCTCAACTACAGTTTTGTGACTGTGGAGCTGCAGAAATGATTTGGGCTCCAAGTACAGGCACTTCTCTGTTGCAGAGATCTTTCCTCTCACGCCCCACAATGCAGAAGCACAAAAGCTGCGGGCAGGATTGCTTGCAATACTGCAAGGAATCCAAATGGAAAATTGCCAACAGCTTTGCCCATTGTAACGAGAAGTATCAGAGGCCAGAGACAAGAGAAGGTAACTGAGCAGGCTTGATGTCAGTTTTTGCAAAAGCAAAGACTAAAAAACACGTTCACACAAAGGAAAGACACTAAGTCCCTTCTGTTGAAACAAACAAATGAGACTGGTCTAACTTTTCTGTTGCTATTTCCAGCCTCAGCTTGGAGCAGCATAGCACTTCCTTCATGCTTACTCCATGTGGCTAGGTTACAATTAAAACTGTTAAAAAATACATAATCTAAAAATGACATTTCTTCTAAAGTGTTGCATGCTACGGGTAACATTAACCAGGAAGAAAATGACAAGATATTTTCTAACCTCCTTTGCACCAACTTTAGCCAATTCATCCAGATAGATATCAATGAAATGTAACTTTATCCCACTGGGAGAATTGCTGTCTGGGTCCATAACTTCTTTCATTAGTAGCTGCAGCAATGGTTCAACTAGACTAAAAAAATAAAAAAAAGAGGAAAAAATAAGAAGATATTCATATTCAATTGCTCATGCTTTATTTGCCTTGAAAACAAACTCTAGTCATTCACAGCTTTACCCGTTCTTTATAGTTCTGTATGGATATCCAACTCTCGCGAGAAATAAATCCAGAGATCAAATTTCACACCTTAAAGCAAGCTTTAAAAAAGATCCAACCATGATCAGAACTCCTTAAGATCTAGATGACTTTGCAGCGTCAGACAATCCACTCAGCACAGTTTGCTACAATGAAAATCACTGTTTTAGAATCCACACCTTAATTTGGGCTGAAGTTTATTATGCCATGCTATTGATGGATAGGAGGAGGAATTCTGCTGTTTGAGCAGCTGTCACATGCATCCATCCTTGATGGGCAGCACCTTGTACCCTTCCATTTGAAGATGGAACTCTCTGCCACTGTTAAAGCTGGATCTGGCATTATTGTGAATAATTAAAATTGCCCTTGTTAATGATGAATAAGAGAAAGCTGCAGGTGGGAAGTTGGGGTGAACATAGACAAGGGAAGAGAAAGGGTATCTGGAAAGAAAGGGAAGAGAATGTGCTAGAACATAACTTGTTTAGACTGCAGGTGCCAATGGTGGTAAATAGAGTGAATAAAAGAAAGAAGGAAATAACATTCATTCACTTGGGTCTGTGAGGGGAAGGATGCTGCAGTCAGTGCAGTAAAATTCAAGGTAACATTCCTCCATTTTTCATTTTTCTAGAATCTACCTACAGAGGCACAAATGAGACCCAGTTTCTAGATACAGGACTTCTACATAGCCAGAGATGCCAGTAATCTTCTTTTATAGCTAGACCTGATGATAGGAAAGGAAGACAAGCCCATGAGACAATTTCCATTTTGGTCAATGCCCAAGGATTAAATTTAATACTGAACCTTCTCAAACTAATTTCAACTGTGCAGAATTTGCTTCTGTTAAGTCATGTTATTCACTGTCCCTTACAGTAAGACAATCACACTGAAGAACAGACTGAGAGCTAAACTAGGCATAAAAAAATCACCATTCCAATAGTTCAAGCCAGAACTGACTGAGAAGTGTACAAGTAGCTCTGTGGCTCAGTTATTCATTTCTGGGGTACTAACAAATACTGCTGCAGTGACATTGCTCAGAGATATGCTCCCATTGCTGCAGCTGAGCAGCAGTTGGGACTTTTTTCCTTTCCTTTTGTGCATTTTTTTTTCTCTTTTTCCCAGGGCCTGTCATTGCTATCTTTAAGGAAAGTGAAGCTATTTATATTCCAAGCTTTCTCCCCTGGCGTTCTTTGGTACTTCCTACAATTTTGCCCAGAACAAACATTTCCAGTCCCAAAGAGAATCCAAAGCATTCAAGACCATAAAGATGATTTTAGTTTAGTACACCTTCTTTCAAAAGCATTTTAAAAGAAAAGACAAATGAAAGACATGCCAGGCAGCTTCCAGGCTCCACTTAAGAGGGAAAGGCAGTTCTTGAGCTCCCTCACTCTGCAAAGAAAGGAATCATAACATTCTCCTCCCACACTGCCTCCACTGCTGCTGAACAGCCTTCAGGACATCCTTCCAGTGGCACTGGAAAAACGGAAGCCAAAGCCATAAGAAACCTTGTCAGAGATCAGTTTGGGTGATCGTGTCTCTGCCATGGGAATGTGTGTGTGGGGAAGAAAGGCTTTGGCTGCATCAACCCCCCTCCCACACCTTCTGCTCCTGTCAAAGAACATCTTCATCTCTTCAAACCTGTGGGCATTTACCCAACGCAAAACTAAGGCGGAACAGGAGGAGTGTGGTGGACTTCAGCTTTGCATTCCTTTGTGCTTCCACAAAACCACGCCTGGATGCATTCCGCATTTCAGAAGGCAAGAGAGGGAAAAGATAACCTTAACAGGTGGTTATTAAAAGGCTTAAATCTCTCCATGAGTTTAAAGACAGCAAGCTTAGAAGTGGCACAAGAGCTCTAGACAGGGCAAGTGACTGCAATTATTTGCCTTTTGATAGAGTATAATACAACCCAAATCACTCATGTATAGAATGAACAGGATGATAGTTTACAGTTAAGGAGTTCTGCCTTATCAAAAGAGAAGTCACCGTGATTAAACACAGTAAAATAAAAATTAAAAAAAAAAAAGTCACAACCAGTCAGAAAAACAACATAAACAAACAAATTCCTTTTCCATATTTTATGGGACAAAGGTTCCCTGTCAAATCTCTCTGCAGATGATATTGTATTGATGGTTCTTCTGGCTAAGTCAGAAAATGAAATACAATAAATACTGTATTTAACTTGAAAAAGTGTAACACCTGACTCTGTTTCTAAACTACGTAAGTGATCTGAAGAACAAACAACCCTTAATGTTAAGACTCCATAACAGTGCCACCTATGGAAACAAAGGATCTATTAAACGAAAATATATTGGATAAAAGGTAAACTAGGTGACTTCTTTATGATGCAACTCCATTCAGGAATCTCCTTACCTTTCATCCCATTCATTTCTTTTCAGCACTTCAAAGGATTGCCTCAAAATCAGACGCATCAGCTGCAAAGTACAAAGTTTGTTATACACGTTGTTCATGAAAACAGGCAAAGGAGTCACTATCACTGAAATACGAACAGATTCTCAGTAAACCTCTTTGTAGCACAGGGTGGAAGCTGCCTCGTCAACATTTTGACAGGCTTCTCTATCATATAAAGCAACAGAAGGATGCTGTGAAGCTCAAAAGACAACAAACTATTTTCATATACAGCACAGAAACATCCATGACCATTTCCACTATCAGCTTCCTCTTGCTCCATCACCCTGATTTCTCTGTAAGTGCTACCAAATCTAAGCTTCAACTGAAGAAAGAATATGGGACAGATGACAACAATAATAATTCAATTAACTTGAAACTTGCAGTAAGAGACAGTCATATGTAAAATAGCTACATTCAGCTGGCTCAAAACACTTCTCTTAGTGAAATAACTGGTATCTGCTAACATAGTGAAACAAAAATCATCAGTTAATGTGCTGCAATTAACTTTTTTCAAAGACAAAGATTAATGGCATTTTGTTCCTTACAAAAGCAGGTCTTTTAAGATTCTTTTTTCACTGATTTTACTGCTTGTTTTAATATACTGTTTCCTATAGAATGAATTCAGACAGCTGAATGTACTACAGTGGATACTTTAATGGTAGAAAATTGGAGCTCTAGTTACAATTACTTTACACAGAGCCATAAGGAAGTCTTTAAACAGTCTGATCTAAATAATTATGTTGGTAGTTTGAGATTGATTTGTATACGGAACATAAACACTATGAGAAAAATCACTATGTTATAAAGGCAGACAAGAAAGCACTTGTATAAACTTGTATAAACTTATATAAACTGCAATGGCTTTTAGATTTGCAGTGGTGAGTGAAAGACTTTAAAACAGGTATCTCTTGCAGTGGGTCAGGAAGATGGTCCCTTGTCTTGTCTTATAAAATACACAAATGCACATGCAGGGAAAGCTGCCTTCCAGCACATCCCTTCTAGGTGAGAAATGTATTAAATTTAAGTACAGGTTGGTATTTCGGATGGGTTATTACCATGTAGTACTTATCGAGGCGCAGGTTGTCTATCCCGCTCCATTCACGGCTCATCGTTTGCCAAAACGTCTGGAGGAACAGGTGACCTGGGAGAGAGTGAGGGAAAAAATACCTGCAGGTCTGGCACAACAGGTTATCTTGCTAACCTGAAAGCATCTCAGGAAATCCCTTCAATGTGAGAAAGGGATGCAGTTTTTTGGTGGGTTTTTTTTGGTTTTTTTTAAGTAAATTCCCACTTTACCAATAGTTTTATTCCCTACTAGGGATTTGTTTTGATAGAATACTTCTAGCAATCAACACATTTATTTCTGTATGAAACTGTAAATCAAAAACCCCTCAGCAACCGTAATGAAAATACTTCCAATACAGTTAGCCTTGAGATGTAGTAACACACGAGTTTTAACAAAAATATTTAGCAAATAATATTTTCACTACTGACAGTATAAAAATTCTACTCAAATTCACACATCACAGAGGGAAAGTATTACATGGAAAATAAAATTCTACTCTCAGGGAGAGTTGCTCAAAAACTGGATCTTTCATGACATCAAACAAGTGAGAGCAAAATATCCATTCTGCACCTTTTTCTATCCATGCAAGTTTTAGCACTGACCGAGCACTCTATTTCAAGTGCATTTTGAATTATTAGGGGCTTAACAGTCATGAAACAAGGTTGGTTTTGAGCAGGAAATACACAGAACAGTCTGTGCAGAATGGAGAAGCAAAGGAAGAAGTTTGTTTTGCTGCCCATCCTGCGAAGTCTCCCCTTTATCACACTGGAGATACAACTCCCTCTGCAACAGCCACAAACAAACGGCATTTCGTGCTTCCCTTAATGCAATCACACACACCAGCTGGACAAAAAGGGAAAGGAAAAAGCAAAGAGCATCCCCATCTTTCTGACTCTATTCTGGCACTGTGATAGTGGCCTAAAAATCACCAAAAATTAAAGTACCTTAATAAAGCATTAAATGCTTAAATAGTACTTACGAGCCTCTGTATTTTGAAACACGTGGATAAGCTGTGAGATATTTGCTGCAAGTTCCTCCTAAAAGTAAATAAATATAGTTAGTGTAGCACGTTTCAGAGCTTGGTCTCCTCACCAAGGAGACAACCAGAAAAAGCAAGAAGTAAAAATTTCATGAAACATCTCTCAAGATGAAAAATATTCTCTCAACAGCTGCTTTAGTACTGCAGTTATCCTTCCACTGGGTGAGTTGGAAGAGAGGACTGAGGGGTATCAGCACCTGTTCATTTCACCAGATCTCTGCACAAATCATCTTTCTGACAGCAGACAAAATTAAACGAGGAAGAGGAAAATCCTGTGTACTTGAATTAACAAATGATTTAAAACTTTAGGGGAACTCTTCTCAGATAGGTCTTTGTGGAGCTGTCTGTGCTACGTGTGAGATAAACATTCAGACAGACAAGTGATCGGAAAACTGGTTAAATGAGGTTACTGAGAGCTGGTACTCCAAAACCAGACACAAAAGCATACTACTATACCTGTAGCAGAGGTTTATCCTGCATCCACATACAATAGAACAGGCCCTTCCATATTTTGAGCAGTTCTTCCTGGCTGAAGCCACCTACAGTGCAGAAGAAGGAATGAAGTGAAAAAAAAAGCCCCACATTTTCACAAAAATATTTTCATGCAGTTCCCTGCTTTCTTCTCTGGTTTTGTTGCATCTCTTGGGTAAATGTTGGTTGCTACTGTCAACACACTGACTGGAAGGCAACTTGGCATAGATCACTGATTCCACCTGGTACCAAAGTGAAAAAGATTGCAAAGAAATCACAGATGAGATAAATACCAAGATAATTCTGATATAACTCTGGAATATTTTTAGCAGCAAGTCTAAAAGACATTTTTAATGAGGGCATCACAACTATTTTTGCCAGAGAGGTGATGTGCAAATCCTCAAACATAACTGATACCGCTTTTTTGTTTGTTTGGGGTTTTTTTAATGTAAATTTCCACTCTACCAATAGTTTTATTCCTTACTACGGGCTTGTTTTGATAGAATAAACTTGTAGCAATCATCAACACATTTATTTCTGTATTAAACTGCATAATCAAAAAGCCTGAGCAACTACAATGAAAATACTTTCAATACAGTTAATCTTAAGATATAGTAACACCTAAATTTTAACAAAAATATTTAGCAAGTAATATTTTCACTATTGACAGTATAAAAATTCTAGCCAAATTCACAAATCAAAGAAGGAAATTATTACATGGAAAATAAAATTCCACTGTCAGTAAGAGCTGCTCAAAAACTGGATCTTTCATGACATCGACTATGTTCCTGGGAGGTAAAATTATAACAGTATATTGGTACAAGGCAGCTACAACGACCTACTACAGCTATTTTCAAACTATGACCTATTAAGTACTCCCAAGTAATTGCAAGAAAAACACTTTAGAAAGGCAATCATCTTCGGTGAGCTCAGATCTGCTCCAAAAAGATCACTGTCACTTTTGACAAACTTTCAGGGGTCTCCCAGTCAAAAAGCCCGAGACCCAGTGCTAGATCTAAATTGTGCACCTCCTCCTTGGACCAACTCATTTGAAAGCAATTACCAGTACGAGGTCAGACTCGCTCTGAAAATGCTCATGGCCAGCTTTCCCTCCTCACTGTGACCAGCTTACACCACAGTGTGCTGAAAAAAGCAGTCCAGAAACACTGGATCCCTTGGGCATGTCTGCACTGTGCTCCTGGTCACTCCACCAGGAAGGTTTACTGAGCTGGATCCATGAATTCACACAGTGCTATGACTGATCTCATAAGCTTATAAAGTATATAAATAAAAAATATAAAAATATAATGTATAAAAATATAAAAGATAAAAGATAGACTTCTATGAATAATTAATATATGTGTAATATATGCCAACATATAAAATATAGACATACTATGTAATAATAGATAATTTTAAATATGATATATAATTAAAAACATAGAATAGCTTATAAATATATATTTTATACAGAAAAATGGTAATTAATTATTTATATGTTATATATTACCTATGTTATATATATACTTTTATGGATAGATTATATAATACAAGATTATAGGAATAACCTGCATCCATATGAAAAGAGTGCACAGGAGGCACTTTTCAGGTGCAGGCAGCTTCAAACTGGCACTGCCAGACTCAAACTGCCTCCAGGGACACCACTTGGTTCTAAGGTGCCAGTACACCGCTACAAATAGGATTTTTGGAAACACTTGGAAAAAAAAGTTTTGGATATGTGGAGCTAATGAGTAACCCAGACGGGTAATACAGAATCAACAGCAATTATCTAAGTGCTGAAACACTCCTGAGCTTTCCTCAATTCCCTCCAACGCTGCTGAAGATGATTCATGGAAGCAGGCAGCTTCACAGAAATAACTGAAAATAAAACTCTATGATGCATTTACGGGGCTGTTTCCAGCCTGGATCAGTCCAGTGCATTTACATCCTGTTCCTGCGAACGGGAGCACACGAGCCACCCCGCTCCCGTCCCGGGAATGTTAATGCTGCCAGCAAGACCATCCCGCGGTGCAAGGGGATCTTCCCCGAGCCCCTCCAGCCTCTCCAGTGCCCGGAGAGACTTTAAGGGGGGCGAGGAAACGCGAGTCTTTCCGCTCCTCTAAGGGAAGCTGGGGGATGCTGGGGGAGCTTGGGGCAGCGGCGTGGCAAATACTTCCTCTGATGAGATAAACGCGTAAAAGTTTAATCAAAAAAGGAAATAAAATAAATAAATAAATAAATACCAAAAAGAAAAAAAAAAGAAAAAGGAAGACCAACGACAAGAACCCACGGGAGGCGGGTCCCGGCTCTCCGCACACACGTGGTTCCCTCCCCATCCCGTCCGCCCGCCGGGGCCGCCGCTCCCCGCCTGCCCAGACGGCACCGGGGCCGGTCCCAGACCCTTATCCCGGTCCCAGATCCTTATCCCGGTCCTCGCCCCGGTCCCCCCCACCCCGGGCCGTACCGGCGAGGCGCTGGGTCCGCGCTCCGATGTATCCCCGCAGCTTTTTGAGGGCGCGGTCCCGGATGCGCTTCTCGTTGGCGGCCAAGCGCTGCGCGAACTGCACCTCGGGCGGCTGCACGGCCGCGGGAGCCATGGCCGGGCCGGGCCCCTGTCCCCGTCCCCGTCCAGCCCCAGCCCGTCCCAGCCGCGCCGCGCCGGGCTCCGCCTGATGCCGTCACGGGCACCGCGCTCTGCCGTCACCGCGGGGAAGGCGGAGCGCCGGGATGGGCGCCGGGAATGCTCCCGGGAATGCTGCCGGGAGCGCCCCGGAACGTTCGGGAGCTCAGCGGGGCGGCGGCGCGGGAGGTCCTGGGGCTCCCGCGACCCCACGGGATCATTTAGGTTGGAAAAGAGCTCCGAGGCCATCGGGTCCGACGTGCGACTGATCGATCACCTTGTCAACCGGACCGCGGCACTGACGAGCCACGTGCAGGCGTTTCTTGAGCCCCTCCAAGGACGGTGACTCCAGCACCTCCCTGGGCAGCGCATTCCAATGTTTAATCACCTTTTCTGTGAAAAAATTCTTCCTAATGTCCAACCTAAGCTTTCCCTGGCCCAGCGTAAGGCTGTGCCCTCTCACCCTGTCGCTGGTTGCCTGGGAGAAGAGACCAACCCCCACCTGGCTACAACCTCCTCTCAGGTAGTTGTGGAGAGCCATAAGGTCTCCCCTGAGCCTCTTTTTCTCCAGGTTAAGCACGCCCAGCTCCCTCAGCCGCTCCTCATCAGACTTGTGCTCCAGACCCTTCACCGGCTCCGTTGCACTTCTCGAGTTGCCCCAGCACCTCAATGTCGTTCCTGAACTGAGAGGCCCAGAATTGGATGCAGAAGTCGAGGTGTGGCCTCACCAGTGCCGAGCACAGGGGGACAATCACTGCGCTGCTCTTGCTTGTCACACTTACACAGGCCGGGATGCCATTGGCCTTTTTGGCCACCTGAGCACGCTCTGGCTCATTTTCTGCTGACTGTTGGCCACCATCCCCAGCTCTTTCCCACCTGGCAGCTTTCCATCCCCTCTTCCCCCAGCCTGTAGCACTGCAGGGGGTTGCTGAGATCCAAGTGCAGGACCCGGCACTTCACCGTGTTGAACCTCACACCACCGTCCACGGCCCATCGATCCGGCCTGTCCAGATCCCTCTGCAGACCAACACTCCCAACAAGCCCAACTTGGTGTCTTCCGCGAATTTGCTGCGGGTACGCTCGATGATGTCACCCGCAGGAGCCGACAACGCAGCAGGGCAGGGCTCCCGCTCCCGGTGTTGTCCCGGTGTTGTCCCGGTGTTATCCCGGTGTTGTCCCGGTGTTTCCCGGGGCAGCTCCGCGCGGGATTGGGGGCGGAGCCTGGCGGGAGACTCCGCCCATCTCGCGCACATGACCCCGCCTACTCACCCGAGGGGGCGTGGCCGCGGCGCGGCCCGCCCCGCCCTCAGTCCCTCCCGTCCCGCCCCCCCGCTGCTCTGTCGCCGCTGTCGCCTCTATCGCGATGTGGCGCTGCGCCGGCCTCGCTGGCGACGCGCAGGTATCGCGAGCGGCCCTCCCGGCGCACGGGGCTGTGCCCGGCCCGGAGGTCGCTGCAGGGTGACCCTGCAGGGGGTTTGGGTGTCCCGAGGAGGAGGAGGAGGAGGAGGAGGAGCGGTTGTGGCGTCCTGGGCCTCGTGGGGCCCTGAGGGGCCGCGGGGAGAGGGGAGCGCGGTGGGGGCTGTGGAGCGGTGCCAGTGGCACCCTGGGGTGGGTGGGGGTGCGTGGAGGAAGGGCTGGCAGCGATTCCATGCCGGGTGTTCATCGCCGGCTGGGATCTGTTCAGATCCCACTGCCAGGTGGGGAAAGGGGATTCCCTTCACTTGGAGCTCTGCCCCGTTCAGATCCCACTGCGAGACGGGGAAGGGGGATTCCCTTCACCGGATTCACACCACGCAGGTCGTGGCCTCAGATGCATGACTGGGTAACTTGACCCTTGTGGAGCAGCTCTGCCGGGGTTGGAGTCAAATCTACATCCAGGCACTTGGTGTTACTGTAAGAACTCCACACAAAACTCCTCCTTTGCGTGTATTTGCTTCTAACACACTGTTGTAGTGCAGGGAGATGCTGAGAAAATAAAGCTTGTCCATTGTAGCTGCAGTACTGCAAAGATCTTTGCTTGCAGTGGGAAGTGTAAATGAGAATTTTCTCCTTGGCATATATTTCCTATCTCCATCGCAGTACTTCACAGTGTATTTTGTTTGAATTTGGCTTCTGCAGGTGAAAAGAGCTATTTCTGTGCTTTTAAGCCCCAAATTGTGCTGCCTAGTTCTGAGCAGTACTGAATTGTCTCTGTCCTTCCTGGTTGCTGACATGCAGATGGTTTTCCTCTATAAAATCCCGTTGCCACGTTCTTATTCCATGCTTTCATGAGACACAAATGAGTTGCGTTTTTCTTGAGTCATGTCACGTGGTGGTGTTTGACCATACTCACTTTGCCAAAAGCACTTCCTAAGTGCAACTTAGAGCGTGTAATTCCAGTTGAGAGCAAAATCTGCCGTACCTTCATGGCAGCTCTGATAGCCCTGAACCAGGAAAGGTGGGAACTGACCTGTTCTGAACCAAAACTGTCTGGCTTTGAAAGACAGCTGGGAAAGAAACAGAGTAGAAAGCAAAACTGAAAGGAAGAGTTTAACCTGAGGAAATAGGGAGGCAGAAAGAGAGAGTTAAAGGGAATGGTTGGAAAGGATGACCTCCATTTGTCTTATTCTCAATGCAGTACTCAGATATGTTGTAACTTTGCCTTGTGAAAGGTTATAGACTCATAGAATCAACCACGTTGGAAAAGACCTCTGAGTTTTAGTCAAAACACGTTAAAAACCCTTTTTTATGTCAGCGTGTGTGTTGGCAGCATTTTTAAGATCCAGCAGTGTGCACATGTATGTACCTTAGAACATAAAGTTTAGGAGCTTTTTGGTACAAAAGTGGTATAATCTTGTAAACTGTAAAATCTATAGTTTTGAGATTAGCACACATTCTATTAGGATATGGAATTGAAATTGTTTTAAAGCAATAGCTTGTCAGAAAAGGAAACCAGTAAACATTTTCTGTCTTACCTTGGGTTTAAATTATTTATGTGGGATTTGTTCGCAAATGGCTGCACATAATTTTTGCTCCTCACAAAAGATACATTTATTTGAAAGAATACCATTTCCTCCAAAAGAGTTGTTGTAATTTAGGACTGAGGATCTTGCAAATATTTGAATTAATTGAAAAACTGAGTTATCGCATCCTTTGCAACAGTCATGAAACAACAGTTTGGCACATGCATAGCTGCTCACATTTTAAAATGTGTTAATTTTTGCAGCATTCTGGGGTAAATTGCACACATTTTGGGTGAAGAAGCGGACACAGAGGGGTAATATACTTGCTTTAGGCCAGAATGGCAAAAATTAGGTTAAAGCAAAGGGTCCATCTCAAAGACTTTTGGGTTTAATCACTGGACTGTTCTCTTTTAAAAGGTTATGAACTTCTGAAATTATGTCACACAGAGGAATATTGTTGTCATAGAAAACAGATTCAAGCAGAAAAGCACTGCAAGGCTATAACAGAGTCTTTGTTTGGTCCTTGGTTTCTTTGTTTTTGTTTTGTTTTGTTGTTTTATTTCAGAAGGCTGAGACCAAAGAGGAATTTGTTAAAGTCAGAAGGAGGGATTTGGAAAGGCTGACAACTGAGGTTATGCAATTGCGGGATTTCTTACCAAAAATAGTGAATGGAGATATCCTGGGGACGCTCCAGAAACTGGACGCTATTGAATCAAGTGAGTAGTACCATGTTTCAATCTCTTACAGCTTCTGCCCAAACTACTTAGAACAAACTGCTGTGCCCCTGGAAATAGCTGTAGAATTTGTGGAGTTATTCCAGATTAAACTGTGCTGTTCAGTGGCTGCTTCAGCAAATTAATGTGTCTGTAGTGAAGGAAATTACAGACTGCATTAGAAATATCAGACATGTCAAATTAATCTTTAAAAATATTTTACTGTGGATAAAAACATACTTAGTTGAGGCAGTAAGGGAAGCTGTATCAGGGAAAAAATTTTTTCCCTTTGAGAGAAGGTGAAAGCATTCTGGTTTTCAAAAAGTCACTTTGCACAGAAAAATAAAAACAAAAAATCATGGTAAATAACAATGGATAAAAAGTTAGAGACAACATTATTGTATTTAGCCTATCTTGTTTTTTAGAGTGCATGTTTTTATTACTATAAATATTAATAATATAAAAAAAAGGTGAAGACTGTAATAAAAGTGTTTTTACTGCTGTCCCCAAAGACAGTTGCTCAGTGTTATGTTTCTCTATGCATTATGTTTTTAACAATTGGACCATTCCTAACATGCCATGAGGACCAAATTGGACTCAGCTCCATCCCTAACCTGTAGCTTCCATGCAGCTGTGCAATTCAGCTGTTATCCTAGGAGTTGGTTTTGCCTGAAAAGACACAGGACAAGCACTGGGACAGATTACAGAGTGTTGTCTCTTCTAGAATATCAAGTGATAAATGGAAAATTAATTTGCCACAGCTGGCTAGGAAAGAGTAAGATAGAGCCCTAGGGCCTGTCTCCCACCAAGCAACATTGGGGCAGAACTTCCAGCTGCCTCAATGAGCCATACTTTGGAAAGATTCTTCCATGCCATCAAATCCTAGCAAAGATGGGAAGGCTGTACCACCTCTCCTGCTGCTAGTTGACATGTCATCCATGTCACAAGCAGAGATGTAGGATCCAGAAATATTCTCTTTGTGCTGCTGCAAGGCCTCAAGAACTTTTTTCCAGTTGCGTTAAGTGTTCAAGATCCTCAGCCAAGTCAGATCCTTCTTTTCCCTACTTATTTCTCTTTTATTTCTCTCTCACTGATCCTTCTTATGCCCCTTGTGCCAGGCATCAAGGAGACACTGTCAGGGTCCTCTAGCAGCAGGTTTGTGGAATCAACATGGGGATTTTAAGACTTCTTTAAATCTTCTGCTGTCTGGCCAGCATCCTCTGGGTCCTCAGGGAGAGGACCTGAAGCTGAGTCAGCCTTTGAACTCTATTGAGTATATTCTCACAGCAGAGTTTTCTCTTGCAATTAATGAGATCATTTAATATTTGTTCAGGCTCTGGCCGTTGTTTGCCCCTGCAGCTGGACAAGGCAAGTGGTGATTTTTGCTGCTCCAATCTGCTCCTACCTCTGCGTCATGCCATAAGGCAAAAGGAGGCTTTGGAGCATACAGATCACAAAAGGCTGGACATCAGAGGGACACAAGCAGCCCTCACTCTCAGAATGGTGCTGTTTATTACATACAGTCTCTTGGTGTGGCACGTGAAGCTTGCAAGAGGCCTGGCAGCTCCTGGAGATGTTTTTTTCACGTTCTTGCAGAAACCTAGTGTGTGATTTGTGCATCTCTTTACAGACTTTTATCTGCTGTTGCAGTTTTCTAAGTACTGTGAACACAAAGTTCCTCCTCTTCTTGGCAAAGTCTCATGTTCTTCAAGAAGTACAGATTATAGTCAGAGACTTTCAACACCACTGGCCCATTTGGTTGTGAGACAGATGGAGTCTTGAATAGCTTTAAGAAACCTTGAGATCTTTGCATGTATTACTGGTGTGTTTGGGTCAGTAGGATACCCATTTCCTATGGGAGCTTTCCTTGAGTGGTGTCTGAGATCTGAGCTGGCAGTGCTTGGTGCAGCCAACACCTACTTTTCAGGCTGGTGTCAGGGTCTTCATTAAGGCTTTTGCCAGGGTAATTGTTCATTTCAAAAAGAAAGGTCTGTTTTGTTGTGGCTCCCCTCCTCAGGGAGAGTGTTTGGCTCCAGGAAATTTAGAAAAACAGCTCCAAAAATCTTTCTGTGTTATTATGTTTAGTGGAACATAAGGATGGTGCCAGAGTCTTTTTGGTGGTGTCCACCGACAGGATGAGGAGCAACGGCCATAAACTAAAACACAGTAAGTTCCACCTCAACGTGAAGAAGACATTTTTTCTTTGAACGTGGCAGAGCACTGGAATAAGTTTTCCAGGGAGCTTGTGGAGTCTCCCTCTCTGGAGACATTCCAAACGCACCTGGACGTGTTCCTGTGCCACCTGCTCCAGGTCTTCCTGCCTTGGCAGGGGATTAGACTGGATGATCTCCTGAGGAACCTTCCAACCCTAACTATTCTGTGATTCTGTGAACTCACTCCACTGGGGAAGTGTTAAAAATAGCATTTAACATAGATCCAGGGTTTGGATCAGTAGAATTGGAATTCCATCACTTGTCAGCATTCATCCTAATTGCACCCAGTTCTCCACCTCCCAGAGCTTTGAGATTCAGGCTCTGGTCCAGAAAATCTCCTGCATGGTTGAGAATGAGTCCACCTCACACCTGAAATGTGGCCTCCTCTTCTTTCTTGTGCCCAGTGCCTTGTTCTGCTGTTGAGTCTCTGTCTGTCTCAGGAGCAAATGCCACTTCTTCCCAGAGCCTGATTGACCACTGCAGTGGTGAAGTTACATATTTCCTCTTTGTGTAAGAATTCCATTTCATATTTGTTTGCTCACCCAAGCTGATAGTGAAAGCTGCTTCTTTCTCTTCAGAGCAAAGGCACAGCTGGGAGGGCTGACTGGGCATAGTAGGGGAGCTTCCAGGAATGAGGCACAGACAGAAGTAGGGCTCTTTTCAGCAGCTTCCAATATTATCCTTCTTTTTTCCTTCAACATAAAACATCATGATACCTTAGAGGATGCTGACACATCCTTTTTTATCTGAAGGACTTTTAAAACAGGTTGCATTGTGTTAACACTCAGTAGTTAATAATATTCCTCTTCTGGCTCAGGTTTTGTTCCAGGACCTTTGAAGTCTGACAGTGAAGGATGTGGCACCTTTGTGTGTCTGCTGGCTGGATTCAGGTTGGATCCATTCTCTCAAAGGCTGGAAGTGATTCTTCTCTTTCAGGATATCTCATTTCCTTGCAGGGACAAGAGATTTTCACTGAATGTACCTGACCAGAATAAACAGGTTCCTGGCTGCTATTGATAAGCAGGTTCACTCAGGCTCAAGACATCTTTCTGCCAGCTACTCATACCCACATAGTCAGAGGTGGATGGGACCGATTTTTGGATAATTTTTAAATGATGTTGTCTTTTTATGATTGAATTTGATATGATTTTAGGTAGCTACATTAAAAAATATTGACCACATGTAAAGGGAAGTATGTGAAGTGTTAAGGCATAGACCAAACTGTCAAGATCAAGTGTATGGTGCTCAAAATGGGCTGTAACTTGTGTTTGGTTTTTTTTTTAAGCTGACCAAAATTACAGTAGATGCTCTTTGGACATTACTTTTTGGAACTACTTAAACGTATTTTCTTTTTTCAGTGTAAATATTAATTATCCAGGACTATGGGATTTAAGGTGAAATAGAATACACAACTATTGTTAAAAATATCCCTCCAAGTGAATTTTTTTAAAACTGGCACCATGATGGTGAAATAGACTTTTAACTTGATTTCTATTCAATAAAATGAAGTGTCTAAATTGGAATGTATTTCTGATAACGTCAAAAATTAACTTTTTTAAGGGAATCATAAATTTTGCTTGTAACTGACCTAAAGTTTAAACAGTTTATAAAATCACAGAGTGGTTTGGGTTGGAAAGGATCTTAAAAATCATCCAGTTCCAACCCCCTGCCGTGGGCAGGAACATCTTTCACTAGACCAGGTTACTTAGAGTGTTTTATAAACATTAATTTAAAATGTTTTGAATAGTTGCATTTCATTCTTACTGTTTATAGAAATTTTATGTTATATATTGAAACACACACTTTTGACTGATCGTGGTGTTTTTCTTGGGTTTTCAGTATACTCCCTGAATTGAGTGAAATTTCACCCACTGAATTTTCACGAAAACGGTCATTAAAACAAAGCAGAAAACTGTGTAAATTTCGATAAACCTTATAAGCACACAGTATTTTACAGCTAGATGTGATTATTTCAGTCTTTCCCCGTTTTAAACGAGAAACATGTTCGTTTCCTTGCTCAGAACCGTTGCGATGTGGCAAATCGTGAGATCCCCAGTTTAGCCACGGGGAGGTGATCTCGCACAAGCGAACAGCCACAGCACCTCGGGAAAGCTGCCCTCGGTGGATTTTCTTTTCCTTAGCGCAGCCCCTTGGTCGTAACGTGTCACTTCGTTTATCTTGATTTATCCTGCCACAGACCTGGAGAAAAAGGAGGAGGAAGTTCAGCAGCTGAGAATGGATTGTGAACACTTCAAAGCCCGTCTGGAAGCGGCTCAGGCAGATTGCATGAGAGAGAAGAAGGTAGATCTGCTGCCAGAATATTGGTGTCTGTGTGCTTGAGTTTTCACGATAAAGGCAGTAATGATTGTTTTTTTCATGTTCATGTCACAGAATAAATCCTCAGTCCGAAGAACAATTTGGGATTTCTATCCATACAGTCAGGTGGTGAGGAAATATAACCTACAAGTTCTTAACTGAGAGGTTTTTCCCCTCTTGGTATTGCAGAGCAAAAGGATCAATAATGTACCTAGGCAAAATATAGTAGGATTTAGTCCCAAAAAGTAGTCAAAGTGTACAAACAGAGGAACCACTGAGATACAAAACCCTTGCATAGCTGCATGAATCTCTCACAGTCCATGCTATGTGGGGTGTGGTTATATGGGGTCAAAATACACGTTCTTGGCAGGGTTTGTTTTGGTGGATGTGACTTTAAAAAACAAGCATTTGGTTTGTGTGAACATGCTGAAGTAAAACGTTGGGTATTTGGGAAGACTGTGGTATAGCTGGTATGAAAATGTGCTTCACAGAATCAGTTCTTTTGACTTTAATGCAACTATAACGTATTTTCAAAGAGGACAGTGGAAGATAATTTAAGCAATGCAAGGTACAGAATGAAACCAGCCTCTCTTTTGGCTTTCTGTGAGCTATGCACCTTTTTTTTGCTGTTAATAGTCTTTCTTAGTGCACATATTGATCCAATTGCCATGTACATCTGTGAATCAAAGAGCAATTACAGGGCTCCTTTTGCTCTGTCGATATTGTATTTAGTGATTATGAGAGAGGAGATTCTGAACAATGAAGGAATAACAAAGGCAGTGACTTCTCTGATTGTGGGTCTTCTGTGAAGCAATTGGGGTTCAAATGCGTGTCTGTGAGAATCAGTGGTGATCATTTGCTGTAAAGGTTCTTTTCCTTGGAGCCATCTTCAGCAGGAGCTCATGTTGTTGGAGTTCTACAGCTGGCATTTGCCAGCCTTGGGATTGCACAGAGAATCTACAGAAATTATTTCATTTTTGAAAAGGAATAAATGAAGAGTTTGGACGTGTAGTTTTAGTGAACTTCTGTAAGTCATTCTGGAATTAAGTTTGGTGTGATGGAGTAGTTTTCTATCTGGATATTCCTTCAAAGCAGGGATAGCTGCTGCAGTTCAGCAATAGGCAAACAATTTTGCTGTGCACCCACATCTCCAGCTGTGTAAGCACTCAGGATAAAATCCCTGTGAGATTCACTGTTGCTGCTTTAGATATTAATGAACTGGGTCCCTCCCCCATTATTCTTGTTCATACTACAAAAAAAAATGGCAGGTGATTTGGGTTTGTGTTTTCTTTTGGATGAGTTTTACTTAAAGCATGGATAGAGGAGTTGTTTTGGTGTTCCTGATCAAAGCTCTTCATGTCTTTGCTGTTGTGTAGTATATGCCATTGCCTAAATGGGTTCTGTAATGTGCCAGGAAGGTGTATTTGTCTGTGTGGATTGTGCTGATGATGTTGTGAAGTCCTTTAGCTCTTCAGGTTACAAGAAGATATAACCTGTGTGTATATGTGTGATTTTTATTCCTGTTAATCACTTTCCTGGTGTTTTTCGTTTGGTTGCTGTTCTGCTATAGGCATCCTTGCATAAAGTTTCTGAATTATTTGCTACATATTTATCTTCTGAAGGAAAAGGAAATGATTCACTGAAACCAACATAAAGTAAATGCATTTTCTGGTTGAGCAGTGTCCTTTTCTGAGGCCATTATAAATCAACATTTTTGCATTCCAAAATCTCTGTGCAGAGCGGGATCACTGATCAGGGAGTTGCTGTGCTTTCTGAACCTGAGCAAAACTTGAAGTGCACGTGTTATTCTTGTCTGATGTCTTCTTTGTCTGTCCTTTTGTAGTTCCATACTTGGGCACTGCTGTGTTCTTGTACCTTGTCCCTTTCCTGAAGATGGTGGTGTTGCACAGCACAGGGATTGGGTTGTGATGTGAACTCTCAGGAGTGTTGCTTCCAGTTGGTTATTTGCTTTTTCAGGCTCCGTTTATTTTCCTGGCTCCTGAATGTACTATTTTGTTTCCCTTGCCTCATATCTTTGTTCTGATGCTGCTTTTGATCTATTAAAAGTTCTGGCATTTCTTGTGCTGGCTTTGCATCCTTTCTGGGGGATATAGCTTTGGTATTTACTGTGTTTTATGTCTTACTATTCAGTGTTAGCATCCAAATGCAAAATGCAAATAACATCTATTAAAGATACATTTTCCTAAGAAAAGGACAGTGCAAGAAAGACAGGAAGAATATAGGGATTAGGTAGGAAGATACCTGTAGACATTTTGTTGATGCACATGGTGGGAGAAAAGCTGATAGGCCTGGCAGTGAGTGATGTAAAAGACAGAATTTGGCCAATTTACTTACAAATGATCAAAGTATTAAGAAATAAGAGACTTTTCCTGGGAGACTCTGCCTGTGGAATCACCAGCAAGTGTCAGTCTTTTGCATGTGTTAATCTGTAAGGTGAAAGAGACCCCAGAGAGTAAATATGCACAGAAATCTACTTGATAAATTTAATTTGAACTTTACAAATCCTCGCCTGCGTGTTCCATTAGCAACACGATAAAGCAGCGCAAATCAGGCTGTCAGGTGAGATCAGGGGGCTCAGCAGGTAACTTCTGACAGACAGAGAACAGGCAGCTTCGTGCTGGTTGATACCACATTACATAAATTTTCAGGTGAGTTTCCGTTTCTATTCTTTCCAAACCCTCACACAAAACATTGAGGTGAACCCCCAAAATGACAAGGCATCGATTTTAAAATCTCGATGACAATATATGGTTGAAAGCTGTATTCTGTTCAGGTGCTTTCAAAGTTTACACAGGAAAGAATTCTTCTTATTTCTCACATCCTGATGTCCAAACACACTGGGGAGGCTGGGCTGAGGAAGGTGTTTTCTGTGGTAAATCTGAAAATCCCGTGTCTATAAAGTGGGCTGAGTAAGATCCTTCTGTTCTTTTGATGTTGTGTGATCTGCAAATCTCTCTCTTTCTCTCTCTCTTCTAGTATGTGAATTAGCATCATTTTTCTTGACTGACCTCCTGTCTTTCCATGCGGCACTGTCTAATACCACCCTACTTGGAGATAGCAGGGAGCTCCCACCCACCCTGAGAAACCACAGACTACAGAATCCCTGCCTGGCTCTCCCTGTCTGTGCTGGCTCTAAGCTGAGAAGTGCAGCAGCTTCTCTACCCCTGTGTCAGTTGTTTGGAGGCCAGTGTGACCCAGACTCATACCCAGTCTCAGGATATTCTTCCAGCCAGCTTCCCCTGTGATTGGGAAAAAGTACTTCCAAACTGAAACTCTGCTCTGGTCATGTAGGGTTGATCAGTTCTCTCCTTATGCTTTGTGGCAAGAACCACTGAGCAGTTCGCTTAGTTGATGATAGAATCATAAGATCACAGAATGGTTTGGGTTGCAAGGAACCTTCAGGATCATCCAGTTCAAATCCTCTTGCCATGGGCAGGGACACCTTCCTCTAGACCAGGTGGCTCAGAGCCCCATCCAACCTGATGCATGCACAGTGGTGCCTCAGTTTTCTTGATATGAAAGGCCCTCTAAACTTCAAACCTTAGATATGTTTTTCCAGGGACTCTGTGTTACTTTGCTGATCAGGAATACGCCAATAGAAAAAGGTTGGAGAAGACAACAGTATTTATCCTAGATATCCAGCCATGTTGGCTAAAGCAGTTTTGAAAAACAGAGCAACCACCCTTCCTGTAAGACGTTTCCAGTATCTCTTGTAAGGTGCCAGGGAAGGCTGTCCCCTGATGCTGAAATCCCCTCTCTCCTGAGGAGACACGGAGCTGTTTGCTCAGGAGGAGATGACTCTCCTATCAGGCTTCTCTGGGTGCCACTCAGTCTCGGGCGGTCACTTGGTTTGACCTTGTGGACAGGCTTCTGGATACTGTCAGCCTGCACAATGTCCTGGCTGCTTAGGCACAGCTCAGGGGAGAAGGTACGTGTCTGCCACTGCTCTGCGTGTCCCTCCATTTCATGTACGGCCCTGATTTCTCATTCTGTCCCTTAGCCTGGAAACTTGTGGCTGATATGAAGTGCAACCAAAATTTCCTTGCGCTGTTCCAGGAGAAACTGGACCTGCGGCAGCAGCTGAACGAGGCCAAGCAGCAGCTCCTGCAGCAGGCAGAGTATTGCACAGAGATGGGGGCTGCTGTTTGCACCTTGCTCTGGGGGGTGTCCAGCAACGAGGAGGCTGTGAAAACCATTCTAGGAGGAGTAAGTATGGCAGGTGAATGCTGACCTCTGGTAATGCTGTCAGGCCTTTAAAATAAGGACCTTGCTGTGTGTCACACTTTCAGGATGTATTTCAGAAGCTCTTTGGGCAGCAAAAATGTTTTCTGGTTCTCATGTTCATCCATTCTCATTTAAGAATTGTTGGAGTTAGGGAGTGTTATGAATAAATTCTCATGTTTCCAAACAAGGGTTGTCTGTTTTCCACCACACACAGTTGAACTGGAAGCAAGGCTGTAGCCAGCACAATGTAAATATCTTCACGAGCTAACAGAAGGAGAAGATAATTCCTGGGCACATGCAGGAATTTCCATGCCTATAGGGAGCTTGGAGGAGCTCTTTCCATGGAAGGAAGACAGATCCATCGATTCCCAACTTACTTTAAGTGTTTGTGCTGCCTTAATACGTGCATGACTCTTGGAAATTTAAGAAAGCCTTGCTGCTAATGGATCTAATTAAATATTCAGTGTTAAACCTGGACAGGTAGATTATTTAAAGAAAAAACAAAAAAACAACCCAAACCCCAAAACAACAACAGTTGATGACAGTGGCAGTATTACAACTAACACAGTTTCACTGCCTAGGGCAGCTGATGGAGTTAGGAGGGATCAGAGGAACAAGCCTGATAAAAGTATGATTTTCATTCCTGACACAGCCAACATGAGAAGGAATTGCTATATTTAATCTGAGTGAACCGAAGCCACTATTTCTTCTGGCTTGATTTTTCAGCAGCATGATGAGCAACTGAGTGAACAGGATTAGTTCACTATTGTAAGGGGTAGTGTGTTTGTAGGAGCTGTTGTAGTTTGGATGCACCAAAATGCAGTTACAACAGTATTGGATATTAGAAGGCTGTACAGTGATACCTTTTGCTGATAACTTCTGATGATTCGAGATCCAAGCAGCAGCAGTTACTAATGGAAAAAAGTCTCCAAAACCACTGTGTAAAGCAGATAAATTTTAAAACAAAAGGCAGGTCATTGAAAGCAGTCTTAGGTATCAAAATTCAGTAGAATTAGGTAAAAGCAAAACTTTTACCTGAAAATTTGTATAAAGGTAAAGAGCAAAACTGTGAAGATGCAATACTTTGGGGTTTAGATTGGTTTGAAATGCAAAATACTTCTATAGTTGTTTCCAGCAAGCGTTAGAGCTTGTTGAACTGCTGTACCTCTGGTGAAGCTCATGGCAACATTTCTGGGCTTCATTTTTTTGTGATGGTGCACACAACACGGTAAAAAACATGCCTGGGTTTGCAACAAGACTATTAGGAAAACATAAATTGATCGTGTGGCATTGTGTCAACCACAGGTTACAACTGGCAGTGAGTCAGGTCATTAAAAGATGATGGAACATTTGTCATACAAAGTTTTTGGTTTGGGTTGTTTTGGGACAAGTTTTACAACCTGTAGCATCTCCCTCCTCCTCTGAGAAAGTGCCATGAACTACAGAAAAGGGGGAGAACATCAAGAGTGCTTTAAAACATGCTGATGTTTAAGCAAGTGGGGGAGGTGGCATCAATTCAGAATCATTTCAGGCCTTAGGGAACAATGCCCAAGCTTTTTTTGGTATTTGCAGCAATACAGAAGTAGGTCTTTCTTACAGTCGTATCATGCAAATGGACTGAAATGGTGTCAGTGACCAGTACACCATTTGTGTCCGTGTGGGCTGGGAAAATCAAAACTCAAGCAGCAGATTTGAAATACGACACAACTAAGTTTTCAAGGCACTGGGGGCTGTTTCTGCCCCTGTGTAATGTTCCTAGAGAGAACTTGAAGAAACATCCAGAGAAGCAGCATGAGAGTGAGTTCTCAAGGTTTCCTGCCTGCATGTGCCAAAAAAGAAGTAAATTAATTCCCATGACGTCGTTTTAGACGTCTTTCAAAAAGCTTCAACCAGATATGATGAGCTTCTTGCATGACAATGCAGCCTGAAGGTTTGATTTCAGAATGACATCAAGGCTTGCTTCAGCTTGAGAGATTTGGGATCCTGCAAGGTGTTTTGCTACTTCAGTTGTCTGCTATGGTGACTAAAGACTTTATGGCAGCAATTTCCCATATTAACTGATGATTTCACACAGGAATTACATGGACAGCGAAGGGTTCATGCACCATCTGAGCTCAAGCACCTTCATGGCTGCTCTCAGAACCGTCCCCATCTCCGTGTCTGTGAGTGAGACATTCTTCAATCCCATGAAGATACTGTCAAGCTAATAAGACACTGTGCAGAGTATGCAATGTTTGCTATTTATAAACCTCATGGGTCTCTGCTGCAGCTCCTCAGACCTCAGCACTAGTGAAGTAATGGCTATTTGGACAAGAGGTTCAGCAGAGGGGACACCAGTGGCACCTCAGGAGATCAGCAGAGGAGGTTTTCCTTGTTTTCTGTGCAAAATAACAACTACTCAGTGTGCTGACTACTCTCTTATGTTCCCATGTGAATACGTATTTTCATCATAGGCTCTCTTCGTTTTCTCTCGCACCTTCTGCTGCTTGAACTGTGGTCACTGCTTGCGTTAAAATTGCCATCTTTCAGGTGTGGTGTCCGTATAAGTATAAAAACTACATCCAGCACATGCAGAAGTGCAGTTGTTTCCATCCTCTTTGCCCATAATCCCTTCATTCCAGTTACTCTGGGACCACAGCATCACTTCTGAAGATACTGAGTGTTGGCCGAGCCTTTTTGTGCCCTGTTTCTCCTGGAGTCACCCCACAACAACTGAACATCTCTGATGTGGTGGATTTGCAGCAGTGGACGAATAAATAAATGTTACCAGTAGCTTTGCATGTATTGTGAAAGCAGTAGTTTTGAAAAGGTATTAAAATTTTCAGTCACTTTGCAAAATGAATAAAAGTTCAGGCATTTCTTGAACTGTTCCATTGGATCACTGCTGGGAATGACTAAAAGTTTCAGCTGCTTCATGAAACAAATGGAAAAATTAATAAAGACACTGGGAAACCCAGCATTATGGGCTCTCAGCTACACTGTTTTGCTTATGAAAACCTTCATATTCGGTATGAAGTAGAATTCCAACACTGTTTTACTGGTCAGAATTACCAATAAACAGAAACAGGTCTCTCCATCCTTCTCTCTGGACTCTGTCTGCACTTCTGGCCCAGCTCTTTGACCTGCCCTGAGCTTTGTACCAAGTGGCTGCTTCATCACCTGAGACATGGAAATGGAGCAGTATTCCAGCTGAGGGCAGGAGATGGTGACATAACTACAGCCTGTACTCCTGTTTGTGTGCCCTGGTGGGATGAGGATTGTTCTCACATGACGTTGGTGACTTGAATTCAACCTGTGACCCAAGAGAGACCTCCATTTCCTTTTCTACAGCACTTCTGCCTTTCAGTTCTTATCTTTTTTACTGGTACTTCATTGGTTTTCTTAGGAATTTCATGTTAAGTCTCCAGTCTTCATCCGGTTTTGACAAAAGCTGCTGTAATAGCTCAGGTAAACATGAAACACCTGGTGCAGCTACTGCAAGGCCAGGAGATAATATTCTCACTTTTGAAAATAGGCTTTAATTCTGCTGGTTGATATATATTATTGTGGGTTTAGGAGGTAAATATGCAGTGGTTTGGTTTTATAAGTAAATGTAGCATTGAGAAGTTTCCCCATTTTCTTCTGAGGTAATTGTTTCAAATTTAGGGGATCAAACATCATTTAGTGAATAGCTGGTGTTTTCTGTTGGTTTTTTGGAGTAACTGGATGTGTTAATAATTTGGAAGATGGTCCAGTTTTACTGTAGCATCTAATAATTACTATTTGCTGTGGTGTGTGTAACCTTTTTTCTCTTCCACGCTTGCAGAGTAAAGCGGCAAAGTTTTTCACAATCACTGCCCAGACCATGGAGAGCTTTGTGAAGTCATTAAGTGAAGACATGAAACAGCAGGATTTGGATTCTGATGAAAATCAGTTTGTATTAGCCTTGGCAGGGATTGTAACAAGTAAGTTCATGTTATCCCTCAGAACAGCAGTCCACGTGCACTCCGAATCTCTATTGCCTCAAAGAAGCTGCAGTAAATAGTGCTTTTCAAAGTTTTTAGTCAGTGTTCTTTTAGAGTTCCAGAAAATTTTGTTACTGACGGTTCTGTGAGGCTCTGTGTTGTCTGGGACACTATTAAGGATTAGATGGGTAAGAGCCGTTGAATTCTGAAATTCCCTAATACATCTGTTTAATCTGGAGTGAAACAAGGAGCATTCTGCTGGTCTTGCATGGTCTCCTTCATTTGTAAATGTCAAGCAATTTGCTTTCTGAATTGCCAGTAATGCCAACACCCTCAAGATGTATGGATTGCAGATGGTGTGAGTAGATCAGCCCCAGCTTAAGGTACGGACTAAGTATTTTGAAACTACTTAAATGTTTTGTTGCTGTCAGATGGATTGTACCTTTGCTGTCCTGAGAGAAGTAAAGGATAATAAACCTGACTGCCATGCCAAGTATTTCTTTTTAGGGCCAGAAAATAAGTAGAAAGCCACAGAACTGTCATAGTATGATGCCCTATGGCTTGGAAGGCCGTGAGAAATAGGGTTGATGCATCATCTGCGTTTTTGTGAAACGGCGTAACCACTGAAATGCCACTAATGACATGATGCAAGATAGATGAAGCAGTGGTTATTTATACAAATAAGTGAATCTTGCATGAATAACTTTTCTGAATGTGTGATTTTTAGCTGTTGCAGTGCCATTAAAGGTTGTGATAAAATCAGTATGTGATGCATTATGCCACTGTACCGAGGAGGAATCCAATTCTCTCAAATTGCTTCACTGGGGGGGAGGGAAGGCATAGCGAGAGTAATGTCTGAAAAAAGAACGTGTTTAAAGGCTGGGTGGGAGAGGTGAGGAGGGGAAGTTGGGGTTCCATCTGAGGAGGAATCAGGAACAGGAACCTGTTAGTCTCCTGCACCAGGTACCTGGTTACCAGGTTCTGTCACTAGTTACCTACACTCGTGCTTCATGGTTTTGGAGGAGGCTTGGCCAGTTGCACATGTGTGCGACGGAGCTTGGGCTGCTGGAAGACACCTCTTGCACATAAGGATGCCCTAAAGTATGGGGCAGGTGTAAGGGAAAAGTACCAATGGCAAGTCTGCTTTGGAGCAGTAGTGTTTGGAAATAATTTTGTTTTCTGGTTTGTGCTTGAACAATGCCACACTTGGAGAGAGGTAGGAAAAGGGCTTTGGTTGTGTAACTTGCCGGGGATACTGAATCGAGCAATTGTAAAACAATCTGCAATCTCGATTCTTTGAAGTGGAACCTGTAATGGTCAGATTTTCTTTAGTTCCACATTATTTGCAGGTGAATAGAGCCTTTTGTTCCATAATTCCCCGTGTTGCTATTAGGACACTGGCCATTCTGAATAAATGTTTTAATTACTGAAGTAGAATTAGAAAGGAGCTCAACCAGTGTAACTTGCTGCTTCAGTATTCGCTATACATGTGAATGTAGTTTGAAGTTTATATAAATGCCATCGTTCATTCCTCACAGCAGCATATCTTTTTAGCAGTCCTGATAATTACCATAAATCTTTGTTTGAAACATGGTTTTTAAGGTGCTGCTTTGTGCTCTCTCACAGATGTGGCCGCGCTGGCGTGTGGCCGTGAGTTCTTGGTGAGCTCCAGTCGCGAATTACTGGACACGATGATGCACCTCCTGGGAGACATGAAGCCAGGACTCTGTAACAAGTTTAAAGTGTATGATGACTTCTTGTTATTCCCTTTCAAGTGAAATGCATTATCTTGCAGTGTAGGGCACAGTGATGAAAGTAGTTTTCCTGCTTTCCCATCATTCCTTCCCTGGAGAGGAAACATAATTTTTGGAAGTTTTTTTTCCCAGTCGCATTCCTTTCAGCTATACTAGGATTGGCTACAAGGCTTTATCCAGTTTTTTTGTCTCTTTGGAAGTTTCTTAGGAACCATAATATTGTAAAGATGAGCAGAGATGCCCCCTTCTACCTTGGGAGATGTCATGACTTGAGTGTCAGATAAAGAAGATGTGAGTTTGAAAACAGAGAGGATGTGGGAAATGTGGACTCAGATTTATTCCCTTCCAGTATGAAGACTGTAAAATGCCACATGTGCTTAGTGAAGAAAGTGAGTTATGGATCTGCTAAGAGCAAAAATTAAATTATTTTAGGCTGCTTAGTAGCCAGACTCACCACACCCTTTAGTTTTTAAGGGCTGCAATCTAAAGTTTGTTAAAAGTTAGTTAATTCCTTTGAAGGGACCTCGTGATACAGCATTAAAGGCAAGGCTGTGTTACACAGTTCAGATACGAGAAAGTAGTTTTTGGTTGGTGAAGGGATTAAATAAACTCTTTTCTTTGCCTTTTCCTCAGAGATGTTACAAGCTGAGGCCTGGACTGAATAAATTACTGTGGCTTAATGAGTGGCTCATCTGCTAAACTATGGGCACTGGTTCATTTGGTCAGGAAGATGGTTTAAGCCACTGTGATGTTTTTTCATAAATGTGTCACACACACACAAACAATTCATAGCCCAGCCAGCTGTCACAGCTCAGCTGACAAACAGCAGCCACAGTGACCTGACCACGTCCTTGCACACATTTAGGCAGGTCGTATGGGATAGGCGTGGAATCAGGCTCAGTCTGCGCTTTGGAGAGGTTTTATCTGGCCTGACCCCAGCTATCAGAAGGGGAGATGTCAGGCATCTGCTGACTGCCTGGGCTTCTTCCCACTGCCAGGGGGAGGAGAGGGTGCTGTCAGATGATTGCTCGTGTGAGGGGGAGAACAAACTGCCCTCTGGAGGTGTTTGTCTTTCCCTTTTCGGTGTTGAGGGGAAAGCTGAACAGCCTGTGCTGTAGGTAGTGGCTTGATCAGTTAATTGCTGTGTTTTCCCAAGTGCTGGGCCTGAAGGTCAACAGTAGGTGTTTGGTTTTTTTTAAGCCCCAATGGAAATATTTGCATGAGAACCTCAACTTAAGAAAGAAAAGGTAATTTGTGTAAAAGGAAACAAAAGAAAGCAAACAAACAAAAAAGCCCAAACAATAAACCAACCATGAAAAGAGAATCTATACTGTCTCAGAACCTGTAAACTAAAAAAAAAAAAGGACTTTGAGAGGAAGAGGGAGAGGAAAGTATCCCCACACACGCTCACAAACACTGAATTTCAAGTGAATATGTGCCTGTGGGTCCAAATAAACTATTTTTGATCATTTCAGTTTATTTTAATGTAATTGGGCGATGTAATTGGATTTTGAGGGGCCTTTCTTTTGAATGTATGTTTTGGGTTGGTTTTGATTGTATTTCAAAATCTGCCTGCCTTGCAGAAGAATTACACATGGTGATATAAGCTTGGCTGCCATACAGCACTGCTGGTAAAATATACATAACATGGAACAATCTCACGAGGGATTCCACACAGGCCAGATTCTTAGGCTAACAAACGGAGGGAAGCTTGGAAAAGAGGTTGCACGAGGTAGTTGATAAGTGACAAATGTTAAGCATATGTTAGAATAGCTTGAATTCAGTGCAGTGATAATGTTTTCTGATATTCCACAGAACCAACATTTTCCTTTCTTGCTCTGAACTTGTCATGTGATAACCAAATTGCTGTATTCTGACATTAGAGCAAATGCCAGAAAGGATGTTTCCTCATGGCCTTGTCACTGAGCAAGGGAGCCCAATTTGCTCAAATCTTATAGTGCAAAATGTTTCCTCTGTGTTTGCCTTTCATGTCCATGATCAGGTTCCTTTTTTTCCTTGAGCTCCCTGTGTCTCTTGTCACTGTTCAGTTCTAAAAACCTGTTACTAACACTGGAATTTTTTTCTTGTCCTTTTGGGGAATTTTGCAGTCTCCCAGCCCAGCAAAGAAGGGTTTAGGGAGCTGGTTGGTTGTTTTTAAATTGCTCTCTGCTTGTAAGGTTTTTTTTAGCTGCTTATTAACCTTAGTCTAGATTTTCATAAGCAGATACGTCAGTAGAACTCCCTTTTCTCCCTACCATAAGGAACATAAGGCAGGACAAAATTAAAGACAGTTGTGAGATAAGGTTGTGATAATTACCATAAACTGTAGTGCAGTTCCTGAGTTATGTGAAGATGGACTCTGGAATCATCATAAATAATGTTTACACATACACTTATATACATATACACACAGAGAGATACATTTTTAAAACTATATCTCACAGCTGAAAATTCTGTTCATTATTTTGGAAATGCAATGTATTTTTCTCAAAACCACCATGGTGTTACATGAGAGGACATCAAATTGTAATTTAATCAGTTAAAGTTTGGCTTATTATTTTAAAGGATATGGTTGTCCTTTGCTTAGTTTTGAGGTTTTACAGTTCTTTCTGGCTTTTATTTTAAAAAACGTTTTTCATTGCTGTGTGACAAAACAGGACAAACTGTGAGTCTAATTCTACACACAGAAGTATCAAAGCAAGCTGATAAAGAGGAATTCTCTTAGTTTTACTTGTGCAAATATATAAATAAAAAAGTTACATGGAGAACCTGTGATTTATTCCAAAACTGCTGTGATATCCACTGTAGTCTGTGAGTATGGAATAAATATATCCAAGGCATCAACGTGATTGCTGGGCCTGCAATCTCATGGGTGTCGTTGCCTTTCTGAAATAGCAGTGATGTGAAAGACTTCAGGCTTTCTTCTCACTGGTGTAGGGTTTGTTCAGCATTTGTAAATGTTAGTCAATAAACATATACATAATTATTCATTGCTATAATTGAATAGTTAGGAACATTTAATTTTGCTGATGTAGCAGTTGAAAGTAGACAGAAGAAATATGTACTTTGGTAGATATTAGCATGTTTTATGCACTAATCCCATGTATTAGGCAGACAAGAAGGGGCTTTAGCTGTGCTTTTATAGATTTTAAAGAAAGCATTGACAGATACAGTAGTACAAGTTGTTAATTAAATTTGGCTTGCCTCAATAGGAAGATTATGAAGTGCATAATTAAGACACTCTCCATGTTAAAAAAAAAAAACCAAAACAGAAAGCATTGTTTATTCCATAATTATGTGTGCCAGGTTTGCTTCAATAAGCACTTTTGCAATAATTATTGCCAAAAATACATACTAAAATGTGCAGGTACTAGAGGTGAAGGTGGTATAAAGGGCCTGGAAATGCTTCTATGTTGTGCCAGGAGAGTGTGTTGGATTAGATATGCTATTGCATATTAATGTGCTACTGCACTGGCTTGTGGAGTGGGTTATGTCATCTCCCAGCACTCCAAAACCTCCGCTCTTCCTTGGAAAACCACCACCAGTCTCTTTTGTCTGCACAAAGCAAACAAGTGATACAAAAATACAAACACAGCAGTACCTTTTTGCGTCACTTTATTTCTAACTGCAAATGTCAGACAGATTAAGGGTGAAAGACCTTCTCAAGAAATGTTAACATTCCCATTATAAGATACTGGTTTATTGATCATTTCCCTTCTGGCTGATTGTAGGGAGTCATGACTGTGCTCCTTCCTCGGGGCTCGTGTTCTGGAAGCCAAGAGCTGCAGGGGCTGTGTGAAAAGCATATTTTTCCATGTGTTTGGAATACATGAGTTAGCAGTAGAAACAGTAGAAAAAAGCACACATATATTGCTGATATATAATTTGAGACTTGTTTCTTTTTCCAAAATATAAATTATTAGCAAGGGTTTCTGCATCAGTAGATGCCTGACACAAGTGGCAAAAGATGCTAAAACATGCAAATAAATCACAGGCCCTCACATCTTTTTTCTTTCAATTCTAGGCTAATGCTAATGTCACTTTACAATGTGAGCATCAACTTGAAAGGGTTGAAGTACATCAGTGAAAGTCCAGGTTTTATTCCCTTGCTTTGGTGGCTGTTGAATGGTAAGTTGCTCTAAAAACCTTTCTAAATTGTGACTTTCTGGATTTCGTAGATTTACAATGGGTGTTGCAAATAACAAACCAGAAATGTATGTCTGATTAGCTTGTGACAGATTAAACAAAAAGGTCAAATAGCTGGAGGGAGGTGTGCACTTCCCACAATATTTTTTGCATTGTATGTAATATTCCATTAATAATTTGTGGGTGGTAGAATTAAAAAAATAGGGAACGGAGGAATTTGATGAAGTGGATTTTTAAAAAAATGAAGCCACCTCTATCTTCACATACCAAATTTAAAATAAACCCTGAGGGAGAACAACCTATCAGCTCACTACCATTTAACAAAGAAAAATGTAGACGTTTTGGAGAAAGAAACCAACTCTGTAATTACGCTGACCCATTGCAAAAGTGACCCTTTTCAAGCTGAAGAGAGGCCTTGTGCTCTCACAGGATTTGGGTTTGCAGGGCTTGAGTGCTATTCCCAGCTGTCTTTGGCCAGTGCAGGACTTGAAGGACGTCAAGAGCTCGTGTTGCCTCTGTCAGGTACGTGAGTGACATCCAGGCTCTGCTCTTTGGGAGGCTGGAAATCCCTGAGTAGGAGCCAGCAGGGACTGACGTTGCCGGTGTGTGCACAGCTCATGAGGGACAGCAAGGACAGCAGTGAGGACAGAGCTGTGACACTCTCCTGCCTAGGAGCTGCTGCTGGAGTTACTCTGTCTTGGTTTTCTCAGTTTTTTGTGGGAAGATTTTGGTGTGCAGTTCGTAGGACTGGGGAGGTTAATTATCCCTCTGTGCTGCAGTGCAAAACCCTGCTAAAATGTAACTGGTAAAACACTAACAGCAGCTGGAGTGAGAGAGGTTGCATCTGCTTTTTGAAGAAATTATTTTGATACTGAAGTTTTGGAAAAGCTTTGGTTTGGGTTGGTAAAGTGGAAGCTACTTGTATTGCTCACAGTTCCCATAACTGTTTTACAGAAAATGTAGCTACTCATGCTTTTTATCAAATAATTTCCTGCTGTGGAATGCCACAGGCTCTCTCTTCTGAGGTCTCAGGAAATTAAGTAATCCTTGTAAGGGAAAACACCAGTTCTATAGAATTTTTAAATATATTTTGAGAAAAGTGGTATCCTCAGAGAACATCAAATACATGGTCCTTTGTTCAGCTGTGCTGCGAAATTTAACAGAAGTTACTCCAGGTTTTCCTTTTACTCCATGTTGGCTAATATATACATAAGCTGTTCTATCAAAAAATACCAATCCAAAACACCCTCCAGAACCCTGTCTGAGTTCCTAAACATGCCCTTCTAAATGTTGTGATGGAACAAAGAAGATAATCATTTGATGCAGTCAGTTGTCTGAAAAGGGCTCCTAGGTCACACAACAGGATGAAAATTGGGGCACAGTTGTAATTAATTTGCATCTACTAATGGAAATAAGAAATGGAAAGGCTTCTCTGCAATTTGGAAGTGTTAATTGGGTATGTCTGGGTTGTAGAAAGGAAGGACAGGCATGGCTAATTCCTTCACTTTTTGATAAAAAAGTTCTCCACTTACAGCAAAGGAGGGAGATTCTCCGATAAACCACTTCTGCTGGTTCAGGTTCCTGACTTTGGAGGAAGTCTGATTACTGTCAAGGGAGAGAGAGGTGATTAGTTTGTATATCAGATAAGAGGTCAGATCCAAGACCCAGTCTTGTTCCCATCATTTTGTGGGGGATCTCTGTAGCTTTCTCTACAATTAATCTATTTCTGAATGCTTCAACTTGCAAAATTCAGTAGCTTCCTCCCAGCCTTGTTTCCCTGGCCAGCATCTTCAGCCTCTGCTGGCCGTGATTCAGCTTATAAACACCTGGAGCTGCTAGGGCATAAGATCTTGTTTTTTCCATGCAGGAGCAGAGCTCTACACTGTGCTGGCAGAGTATCCTGTACGTGCTGCCTGCCTGCAGGAAGCTTCTTCAAAGAGTGTTTTGATTAAGGCTTATGAGATGACTCAGCTTTCCACAGTTTTGTATGCTTTTATCAGCATTCCCACTAAGAGAGGCCCCAGAAATCATCCTCTGATTTTTTTTTTCCATTTCCAGAGAATCATCCTGTTTGCTTTTCCATCATCAAATCTACAAGTGTCTGTGACCTCAGCAGATACATCAGACCCATTTTTCTACCATTTCCTTGTAAGCAGCTGATAAATCCCTCAAATTCCTTCTCTGAATTCTCAGACTCTGCCCATCCTTGTCCCCCAAAGAAGAATGTCCTTCCCATTGAGTGGAGAGAGCAAATAATTGACTCGATATTCTTTATTTCCCCATGTTGTGTCTGAAGCAAAGAGGGATTTGATTCAAATTGTCTCGCAGGCTTTTTGAAGAGACAGACACGTGCCTTGATGTTGAATACATGGACTGAGGAGAAAGGAGTTAAAAATCTAATAAAAGCTTCTAGTGGAGTAAGAATGTTAACAGCAAACTGTCCTACTGTCTTTGGAAATTTTGGATGAGCTGGTATGGCTTCGTGTTCACTAACAAGAACCCTTAATAGCTCTTTCTGCTGGAGGCTGTGCTGATCATAGAAGAAAACCAAACATTTTACACACTTTTTGAAGGTAATGCAGGTCTCTGTGGTTTTCGCACTTTATGAGGTGGGCTACCTTTTTCTTCTATTTTTTCCCTGCCTTTTTAAAACTGTCTAAAAGATGGGCACCCTTTAATGAGCAACACTGACCACTGAAGAATATCCTCTGTGTAGGTATCAGCTGTGCCTACCTACATCTTCCCAGCCTGGTGCCAGCATAAAACACATGAATGATGACTCAGATTTCTGTCCGTGGAGCAGCTTGTGGGATCAACAGAGTTCTCTTCTCATGGAGCACCATTTGTCTGCAGAGCAGCTGTTCCCATCTTGGAGAAAACAGGCAGCTTTAGTTTCCTTCATCAGCTGCTGTCCCTGTGTTGATGTCTTGGCTGAGGGTTTCACATAACTTTCAGATTTAAAGAAGCCCTATCCTCAGCAACAGAAAAAGAAGCTTTATCATTTTGGGTAGAAATCCACCTGGGATTTGGCAGGGTTTTTTTTTCTGGTGCTTTCCATCTATAGATGCAATAAGACTTCCATCCTGTAATTCCCAAAGAGGTGGATTGGGACTTTTCTCTGCCAAAGATCTTTTGAAGAATAAGAAGAAACAGTCAGCTCAGGTATTAATCAGAAAGACTAGATTTATGTTTTTCATTTTTGATCTTGCAGAACATCTGCCAACAAATGAGTGCTGGAGAAAAGGAGTCTAGGCTCTTCTCTTTGTTTGGGTGGGTGTTTTTTGTTGGTTGTGTTTTTTTAATTGTTGTGCATCTTTATTTTGGTTTTTTCCCACTTTCCTTTTCTTTGAATGCAGTTTCAAAAATTTTCAGATACATAAGAAAGTGTGGAATTCAGAGACACTCTGTCAGTGACATTTCTGGTCTGTAGCTGGGAAATTACTCCAGGTACTTCATTAAACAGAAGACAAAAAGAGGAATATGACTAATTTTAGATCTTGCCCTTCAGTTTCCTCCACCACAGTTCCACATGGAAATCTAACCTTGTTTATCCAAATTCCTTGCAAATGATTATAATACAAGCATTATAAATGCTTGTATAAAGCACATTCTCACTTTGCTGCCTGCACCCTTCAATATTTGCTTTCCATGACTAACCCTGAAGGCTTCTAATGCCTTGCTCTTCTCCCAGAATTCATTATGGCTGTGAGAGTTTTCGAAATTTCAGGCTATTTGCACGGCAGCATGTTATTTCAAAGACATCTGGACAAACAGAACCCTCATATTTATAGACTGTTGTCTGTATTAAAACAAATTTTGGTTCATAAATCAAAACCTCAGGTTACCAGTCTCTCAAGTGCTCAACACTTTCCTACCCTTCAGACTATGCAATGAATCTTAAGAAGGGGATTGCCCTTCTTGCCCTTTAAGATCACATCCCTTTTAGTAAATGTGAAGATGTCAGCTCTGACGCAGGAAGACCCTGAGCCACAGGGAGCTGGGAGGCTGGAGGAGAGGCCAGGGGGAGTCTCACTGAATGCTTGTCCTTTTCCATACTCAAACTTTGCCATACTCAGCTGCTTGCCTGGATGGAGCTCCAGCTGGGTGCAGAGTGGCTGTCCTTACAGGAGGGAGGGGAATGCTTGGTAGCTGAACTCCACGTGAGAGCAGCCACCTGGCCAGGGAGGAGACTGCAGGAAACCCAGCTGTCACACACGAGCTGGGGAAAATATTTTGCAGAGGGAAAGGGCATGTGTGTCTGTAGGAATTGCAGCAGCAAATCTCAGTCTGTTATTTTTCTGCCACGGTGTTCTCCCTGCTCCTTCCCCACAGAGCATCTTTACAGCAGCATTTCTTATCTCCTCAGGCCTATCAGCAGTACAGAAATGCCTGGAAAACTCTCTGCTGCTGCAGGTGCTGCTTCAGCACTGGCACACACACAGTGAAGAATTTCCTCCTAATATTTATTCTAACCCTACCCTCACCCTCTTCCAGTTTGAAGCCATTGCCCCTTGTCCTATCACTACATGCCCTTGTACAAAGTCCTTCTCCAGCTCACTTGTAGCCGTGCTGGAAGGGGCTCTAAGGTTTCCACAGAGCCTTCTCTTCTCCAGGCTCAACAGCCCCAGCTCAACCTGTCTTCATAGCAGAGTTGCTCCAGCCCTCTGATCATCTTTGTGTCCCTCCTCTGGTCTCACTTCAACAGGTCTGCATCCTCCTTATTTTGGGGATCCCAGAGCTGGATGCTGCACTGCAGGTGGGGTCTCATGAGGACAGAGCAGAGGGGCAGAATCCCCCCCTCACCTGCTGCCCACACTGCTTTGGATGGAGCCCAGGACACCATCGGTTTCTGGGCTGCCAGTGCACATGCCTGGGGCACGTCCAGTCCCTCATCCACCAAGCACCCCCAAGTCCTTTTCCTCAGGGCTGCTCTCAATCCATTCATCCCCCAGCCTGTATTTGTGATGGAGATTGCCCCGAGCCGTGTGCAGGACCGTGCACTTGGCCTTGTGAACTCCTCTGCTCCCGAGCACAGGCGTAGCTGTAAACAGCCTGCTGGCAACAGATCTCGCATTCAGGTGGCCAGGGAGTGGTGTGGCCACGTGTAAATTGAGTTCACGCAGCTCAGAGCCAACCGTGGATAAGCTGCTCAGCGCTGATGTAATGCCATTACCTAAACCCTGCTGCGGGGAAGGGTTCAGCTGAGAGCTTGGTGCTAATGACAGATGTGACTAAAATCTGGCCACGCTATCGGTTGCTTTTGTCAGTGAGTGACAGCCAGTGACATCAAAGGGTAGAGCTGGCAGCCGGCAGGACGTCAGCAAACTCCAGCAGTTTCAACACCTTGGTAAAATTACATCAGCATCTTATGGTGGTGTCAGGCTTGTGATCATCCCTGGCTGAGGCAAGCAGCTCGATTTCTCCCCCTCTTCCCCAGAAATAATAGTTTTGAAATTTTAACTGGAGATGTGCGTGTCGGTCGTTGGGAGGATGTGATGCAGTGATTTGATTACAGCTAAAAGGATTTTTTTTTTTCTTTTTTTTGATCTTGTACAAACAAAATGTTACTCAGCTAGTGTAGAAATGACTAAATCTGGAAGCTATTGAGATAAATATAATGCTGAATAATGAAGATTCCTTACATTTCCCTGAGTGCTCTGTAGACAGGGCTTTTAGAAAAAAGTCCCTAATGATATTGGAGACAAGAGAAAGGATTCTATGGTTTGCTTTTTTTTTTTTTTTTTAAATCCTCTTAGGAAACATGATTATCCGTAATAAGTAGTATTCTCAAAACCACATGTAATCCTAAGGGAGTGTATTTTAAGGCATATGTATTTATTTAACTGGGAACATCTCAGAATACATTCAAAACAATGGCAATCTGAGGTTAAATGTGTACTAAGTCATCCTCTGGTGCACGATCATTTCCTTCCTTTGCTGTGTGCCCACGTGCCTGATCTGTTCTTCATTTGAGTGACTCAAGCCATTGAACTTCCCTGGCTGCTGCTGGAGGTTCTTCCTAGAACCTCTTCACTCTTTCTGGAAAATGCCCTTGTTTGTCAAGCTGGAAATCATTTCCTGATCTCCTGCAGATCCTCATTTTTTGTTGGCTCCCCTGCTAAGGCTTCTTCCCTGATCAATTCTTTACTTTCTACAGCCCTTAAACACTCGCAGATAACAGTAACATCGATGCCTGTAACAGTATTAATGAAAAAAGCTCTTTTCATCTTACACATATGAAGCTTCCCAGCAGTACTGCAACTATTAACAACCATTAATGGCTTTATTTCATGGAGGAGTACCGTCACAGGGAGGAAGATTGTAATGAACTACATAGATTTCACTCCCCAAAGCTTCTTCTTACCTATTTGGGCTGTAGTTTGTGGCTGCTATTTCTGGTGAATAAACATAGAATTCTAAGTACAGGAAAAAGGGGCAGGTGATGTGTGCAGAGTTTGAACATTATATGTGGCAAAAAAATAGGCATTAAAAACCAGAAAAACTGTGGCAGGCATGGAGACAAAAATGGAAGGAATGAGAAAATGAATTTGAGGCTTTTAGTCATATTTTGATTAGTTCAGAATAAATCTGAAAACCAAAACTCGTACCCAAGGTTTTTTAAAAAGGATTCCCTGAAGTGTTGCTGCCCAGAAAATTGGACATGAAGTGTTGCTGTCTGTGAGGCTGAGCTGCAGCATTTCTCCATGGGTTGTGGTTGCTTATAACTCAGAAAGTCACATCATGCTGGAGATGATGATGGAAAGAGACTCCTTGGAGCCTTCAGCCTGGATGTCAGCAATAGGAGTGGCTGTACCATGGGTGTGCCCACTTCTGTGGGGTGTGCAGCACTAATCATTGGGGTTTTATTGATGGTTTGCCAAGAGAAAATAGAATTCCTTTCCTAAGGGGTTGGTTATTTCCATTTATGATGGAAAATGGAGGAAGAGAGAGAGAGTGCCTTGCTCGTGGGTGTAAATCAGATGTGACAATCTTTAATACTGTATTTCAGCCATGTGCTACTGGGAATTACATAAAAATCCCCATCTTAGCATTCAGTTTCATGCTTAAAGCCATAGTCTTCTTCACTGTCCATCACATTCTGTTCTCTGCCCCCCCTGGGTGCTTTTAGCCCTTGTGCTTTAATGAATAATTCTCCTCAGTCCTTTTTCAGGTCACCAGTGTTAGGTATTAAATACGCCAGGAAAGGAAAGAACTCACTTCAGCCCACCAAATGCTTCCTTCACCCTCGGTGCAGTGTGGTTTATCACTGCACTGCATTTGTGCTCCTTCAGTGAGATTTTGGCCTCTCTGGTGATTTTGTGCACAAAGGGACCTGAATTAATTTTCTCAATGTTTCTGCACAATGCCTTATCTAAAGCTTGCTGAGGACTAGGTATGCTAATGAAAAACGCATTAAAAATGCACGGCACGTGGGGCAAAAAGCTACTTCAGCCATAAAAATATATTATACATTTTCATTTGGAATATGCACAATAGAGAAGTCTTTCTGCCACGTGCTTTTGATAAAACTGTAAACCACTAAATGCAAATGGACTGTTGTGAATGATTAAAATATAATGCTCGTAATGTTTCAGTTAATTAAAAATGCATCCTGTGTTCTTAGCAGTGGAGTTATTACACGTCTTCCTGACTTAAGTCAGTCAAAGGTCTTTGCTGCATTCCTGAGCAGCAGTGCTTAGCTCCAGTACCCATTTCAGTTTTGTGTAGACTGAATTAAACACTTGGGAGGTTGATACATGGTTACTAAAAAGTTTTATGAAGATTAATATTTTATTGAGCTTTGAAGAAATCCAAAGGCTCACAGAAAAAGGAATGAAAGAAAAGCCTGATGATTTACTGCAGATTTGGTTCCTTCGTCTGTTTGTTTTTTTAAGTCTGAATAATCATGGGATATAGCTTGTTCTGCTCTTAAATCGGATTCCATCCAACAGTACATCCTGAGTACTGACTGGATAAATCCAAGTGGATAAATTCCCTGCTTTATAGCATTTTCAACATCTGAAAAACAAGGGAAAGGTTCCTGGTTATCTCTCCCTCCCAAACACTGCTGAGCAGAGTCTGCTGAGAGCAGACCAAGATCCAGCCAGCGCCGAATGCCAGCTGGGAATTACGACCCTTGGGTTATTCCCTGTCTGCCTGGTGGGTCATGAGGAATGGCACCTTTAACGCTGCCTTTTTGGACTCGTAACAAACCCTGGATATTTTTCTTTCCTGCTTCTAGACCCGGACACAGAAGTTTGCCTTCATGCTCTGAGGCTCCTGCAGTCGGTGATCCTGGAGCCAGAAGTGTTGGCCAGGACAGCCCCCGAGATGAGGGATACTCTGCCCTTCCAGCGCATCCTCGCCCTGTCAAAGAGCCGCAATGCAGATCTGCAAGCACTTGCAAAAGAACTACTTGAAGATCTTAAAATATTTGAGTATGAAGCATAGAAGGGCTTTAGGACACCAACTGCTCACATCTCTTCTGTATTTTTGTGCTGCAAGAGTTATTGGAGATGGCTGAAAAAAAAGGCCACTGCCTAAAGTTGCTCTGACAAAATCCTTTTCGGAAATTAGGTAACCCAGCTGAAATCACACGTGGGAAAACATGCTGGGTTTTGGCTGCCCAAATACAATCTTAGGGGATCTGGTAGAGATGGGACAGACTTAATTTCTTTGAGTAGGATTTTGTTGATAATGGGTTTCCAAAATGGTCCAGGTTATGTTGTCTGTTTGCTGTCTGGAGGGAGTAAAATAGTCTTCTCATTCACTGATAATACAAAGTTTATGGCAGTGATAAAAATCCTTTTGATCCATCCTTAAGAAATATTGTACTGGGAGGAAAACTTTGCTGCCTTTCATAATTCTTCTGTGTCAGAATGGACCCCACTTCCAGTTTTACTGTTGTTATTTCTCAGCCCTCTTTTTCTATTCTAATAAAAGAAAACTGAAGTTCTGTAGCATGCAATGGATTCTGCTTTCAAGAGTTGTATTCAGAGTCACTCTTAACTGCAAGTCACCCAGGTCTGTGGCTGCCAGGCATGCTAGAAACTGAGCTGTTGTTTTTAGAAAAGTTCTGAGAAAGGAAATAAATTGCTGTTGCCCATGGTAGTCGTGTGTTGAGAAGAGGCTGAAATGAGCTGCCGCTCTGTCGTGAGCAGCATCACTTCCCCTCTCAACCATGGTGTTTGTTGGAGCCTCTGAGTAGAGCTTTCTTACCTCAGGGGTAAATGCAAACACTTGTGTGCTTGGCATTGGTGCAATTTTACAATTTTTTAAAGAAAAAAATATCATCCATTTCTGTGATGACAAAAACAGGACCAGTTAGGGGAGTCTGCTCAAGGGAACAGCAAACGAGAAGTGCAGTGCTGAGGTAACACCCTTCTCCACACTGAAGTTATTGCACCTCAGCTGGGAACCCAATGCATTAACAAAATACAATGTGAACTTCAAATACCTAGAAAACACATAGGATTTAAATATTGTGACTGACAGACAGCTTTGGAGGAAGACCAATGTGAAATGTGTAAGTTAAGGTATAGGGCATCTCCCATTAGGCTGTTTGCAGAATGATGAGTGTTCAGAGTCAGAAATGTAACAAATCAGCTTAAAATTACTTGGCTTGAATGCTGCACATGGTAGCAGTCTGATTTGGGGCTGTAAGGTGAAGATTAAGATAGAGATCTCACACACGTGAGCGGGTTGCTTGGGGTTCTGCCTGTCTGATTCAGCCCTACACTGAACTCACCAAGTGCAGGTTTTTGGAAGGCTTTAAATCTTCTGTAAAGCATGATTTCTTTGGATTTGTTTTCTTATCTTGCTATCCTAGTTAATCCTCCTAGAGTTTAATCCTAAAGGGATCAAAATGATAATTGGTAATTTCCTGGAATATCAACTCATGAAAGTCTTCAATTTTAAGAAACACTGAAGGGCATCCACTTTCCATTTAATTGCTATCTGCTCACGAAGGCCTTTCATAAAACTTTGGGAAGCCAGTAAATAACAGAAAAAAAAAAGAAGTAGTTCTGTGAACAGAAGAGCTGATGAAGCCTCGTGTCCTGTGGCCTTGAGATATTCCTTTGAAATTTCCCTGCCCTTCCCAAGCTGAAACCAAATCCACACAAAGGTCATTGTGGATGGCCAGGTTAGTAAACTGTGGGGATGGGCCACTGACACCACAGTTTTTCCCCAGCAAGCTGCTGAGATCTGATGATAAGCCTTTCAGTGTCTCCCAGGTGAATTTATTTTCAGGTGTAGCTTGCCAGGACTGTTTCTTCAGAGTCAAACGATCCACTGACCTTGAGAAGGTCTTTTTTTCTGTACCAAGTGTTTCCTTATGCAAGACTGATAAATAAGAAAAAGTTCACAATGTTATAGTTTTTATTCTTCATGTGGGAAAAGAAAAAAGACAACATTTTGGGGGGGTAACTTGTTATTACAGGGAAGCAAATTCATAATACTTTTTGGTTTGGGGAAAAAAAGTGTCACTGGAGTCAAATTGTGCTGAAGTAAGGTGAGTGGATAGAAGCCATGAATAAGCTTTAATTAACCCTTAACATTTCAGAGTATTAAAATATCATCAAGGTGTCTCATATTTAAATGCTTTAGTGAAATAAGATGGACATTGCTAGTTGCAGATTGCACTGTGAGCCATTATCTTGTGTGCTGATAAGCTCAAGAAATCCCTGTTCAGAGGAGAAGAGTATTTAAAGGTTTAATTTGTCTTCATTTGGTTAGTGCTGGAAATTAGGCTGTTAAATAACTGTGGGTCTCCTTTGAATCTCCCTCTCCCCTGAAAGACATCTTTTTTTGACAGATTATGGATAAAAGAATATACAGAAGCTCTGAAAACTCGGAGCATGTCAAAGCTTTATGCATGAACTTGAACAATGGGTGGCACCCAGGACACAATATGACACTGCAAAGGGCTGCTGCAGTTAAAGGCTGGTCAACACGTGCATTGTAAATCTCAGCTTTTACTTTGCTCCAGCCTGAAACTGTGGACCATTAGGAAATGTTACCCATTTAAAATCAAGAGTTCAGCCTGTGCTTTGGGAAACACCGGCTTTGGAGTGTTGCTTTTTCTGGATCCTGTTGAAAAGTTGGGATTCTTCTGCGTAGTAATTGATTAACTGCATTACTATCTCACAAGAGTGAAGGGGGTTCACACAGGCAAAGCCCTGGTTTCAGTAGCTGTGTTCAAAGTCCAGAGTTAATCTAGCGTTGCTGTTTCCTCTGTTGCACAATCTCAGAGCTTCAGTGAAGGAGAAAACGTGAGTTTGGTGTTCCTTTGAGATTATCAGTTACTCCAGATTTATACCCATATAACTGAAAGCAAAGTTTGACTCTCGTGCTGAGCTGTCTGAAAAGATGAAAAATCTGTTTTGTAAACTCTTAGAAAAAAGAGTTTACTCACAGTTTTATCTGCATGATTAAAAATTGAACTTGGCTCCTTTCAGTCTGTATACAGAGCACAGAGATTATGCCCATGCTGATGCTCCTGGGAGATACTGGCTCTTCATACTTGATGCTGGCAATAAATTAGATGCAAAAGGAAAATAAATGAGGATCTCCTAAACTTACTTCCTGTAACTTAAGAAGTTTGTAATGTTTTGTAACATAACGTTTGTGATGTAATGTTTTGCCCCACCAGTTCTTTGTGTGGTACCTCGGGTCAGTGTTTGGCCTGGACTATGAGCTGGCTGAAAAGAAACTGGAAAAGCTCATCAAAAGAAAGCAAGGCCCAGTGTGAAGGCAGAGCTCCCCCTGTGGCTCTGTGCCCTGTGCATGAGTGGCCTGGCACCTCTAAAGAGCACTGAGAGATTTTGGATGGGAGCAGCAACCAGCTGCCCAGTTATGGCTGTTTAAGGGAGGGAAGTAAATCCCTCTTAAGGAAAAACGGGAGGAAGAATGGAAAGTGGTGGCAATTCGGTCCTGTGCCCACAAGTGAACTTTTCAGATGATTCAATTTCAGCTGGTTGCACCATTCATTTAACTGCCCTTTTGAGTTATCATTTGCACTTGTGATATGCACTGATTAGCACAGATTGGACTTCAGAATTGATAAGGTTTTACGAGTCTTGCAATATTGTATGATTCATCTCCCCTACAGCCTCCAGTCCTGCAAGGATGCAGGAGAGAGGAATTTTACTGGGGAATAAGGAACCTCTGTTTCCTCTGTTACCCCTGCCCAAGGCTTGTACGACAAGTTAAGAGATATGCAAAGCACAGCTGCCCCTTTCTTTCTCTTCACAGCATCTCATTTGCAGCTCCATCTGGCCATGTCTGTGTTGTTCTGTAATTTTCCTGGTTTGTGTGCAGGAACTTTGGCAACTGCAAGTTGCTTCTGGTATACGTGAGTTACAAGCTACAGCTGATAAAAAGTCATTACAGAACTCCTGTGGCAATACAGATTTTAACTTTATGATGACCTTTACAACCTATAACTTGCTCGGTCGGAAACCTTGAAAAGACTTCGACCAAAGTGTAGTTACACATGTAATTTATGGGACTATAATTTTTACTGTGGGCGCGACTGCAGTTAAAGCGCCTCAAATGCCAGGTGCTGAGTTCTTCTGAATGCACGTGGTTTTCGTGTTCTGTGCTGTTGGGCTGCACTCAGGAGAGGCAGCAACCCCCGAGGGCAAGGCTGGTGTGAGCCTCAGCGTGGGGTGAGGAAGGGCAAGGTGTTGTGTGGCCTGGGGGGGGGGAATTCTGCCAGGTGGATGGAGAAGGTCAGGTCTGACTGAGCTGCCTAAGAGGCTTTCATGCCACCTGAGTCTTGCTTTGAAGTGAGGCAGGAGAAGGGGTTGGGTGTTAGGAGAGCAAGTGAGCTGCTTGAAGCTCTCTGCAGAGATAATACCTCCTTGATTCTGTGCTTATGCCACTGCCGGGGTCAAATAAAGTGCAGCAGTCACTCTGTACTAGAACAGAACAGGAAATAGAGAATGTAGGAGAAAAAACCCTGTTCTTGAATCTGCACCCCTTCCTCCTGAGCAGGGTCTATGGTGTCCAGAATAAATTTCGTAGATTAACAGAATGGCTTGGGTTGGAAGGGACCTTAAAGATCATCTTGTTCCAACCCCCTTACTCTGGGCAGGGACACCTTCCACTAGACCAGGTTTCTCAAAGCTCCATCCAGCCTGGTCGTGCACACTTCCAGGGATGGGGCATCCACAAGGGCATTTTGGCTTAGCCATGGCATGTGTGAAAGCTGCTGAATGCAGCCAGCCCCTGGCTGCTCAGTGATGTGCTGTGGCGTCACCAGAGGACTTGCTGCTGTGGTTCCTGGTGTTTTCACAGCTGTTGTAGGGCTGGTTGGGGCCTTCAGTGCAGCACAAGGTCTTCAGGAGCACTTCTTCAAGCTGTAGGTTTCTGGGAGCTGCTGGCTTGGGGAAGAAAGGATGGTGGGCATCCAAAGCCCAAGGAGAGTCAGGGCCTCCTGCTGGGGTGTCCTCCAAGTTCCTGTGGTGGGAGTCTGGATCTGTGTCAGTACTCCAAGGCGTGTGCCAGAACATTGAATTAGAGTGGAGCTCCCAGTGGGGCCTCCTCGCATGAGGAGTGCAGGGGATGGGGAAGGGACTGATGGAAAGTAGCCATGGAAAGGGTTAGACAAGCCATAATCACCCAGCAGAGCCATGGGAAGCCCACAACCAACAGCCAAGCACTCCTGGCCGTTGCTGCCTGAGAGGGCTGGGAGTCAATGGTAAGAGGGAGTGAAGTCTCTGAGGACGTGACTGGAGGGCCGGGGACAGACGTGGCTGGGATTTGAGCAGTGCTCCAGGCTCTTCTCTCAGCCTTGGGGCAGCATGTTTCTGCTCAGGCTGGGGGGGCACTGGGGTACGTGGACCTGAATGAGTGTCCTGAGCTGCCTTACTTTGGAGGAATGACCAAAAGCACCAGGGCCTTACCTGTGCCAGAAAATGGTTCTAGGATTTTGGAAAATGCAGTGGACGCTTCTTCCCATGCCCGACACAAAGAGACACTCCATGCACTCAGAAAATTGTTCAGCAGCAAGAAACCACCGACAGCGATGGCTTTTCTTCCCAAACATCCTTTCTCTTCTTTGTGTTGCAGTAACTGTGTTTTTTTCCTTAGGATGATTTTCATGAACATCACCAGTACCCTGGTGCAGCAGCATCTTAATTTCTTGGAGACAGGAGCAGCTGAGTGCGGTGAGTCACCCGTGTTCCAGTAAGGAAGCCCCTTCAGGAAGCCTCTCTAGCAATGGTGTCCTGTGCAGCCCTGATTCACCGCCGAGCTTTCAGCTCTAACAAAGCTGACAGCGTGTAATACTGCCCTGGAAACCTTCAGAGATTGCTTGTCAGGCACAGCCAGCGTCTCCAGTGCCCAGGCAGCTCATCTGGCAGCAGACAGACCCCGGGGGAGGAAGCCAAGGGAAAGGAGGTGCCCTCTTGGCTGTTAGTGCCAAGGGACCAAACGGCGCTGGAGTCGTTTCATGAGCACCGACAGCAACCTGGAGCACAGTCAGGAAAAAAGGGGATGGCCTCTGGGGATCCTGCAGTCAGCTGAAGAGCTGAGCTGCTGAAAACAATAGTGCTGCTGTCAGTGGCGTGGGGAGAGGGGAGGTTTCAAGGGCAGATTACAAGCATGAGAGCACAGCGACGCCGATGTGGGAGCTGCCACGGAGCGACATTCTGAGCCTCTAACGGAAAGTGCTTGGTATCCCACAAGCTTTTGTCCCCGGAATGATTCACATTTTTCAGGACTGAGAAAGGGAGAGAGTGCGTTTGCCATTAATTTTTAATTATAATGGAGGGTTCTGAAGTGATAGGGAGCTTCTACTGTACCGGCTGTCTGCGGCAGGGGGTGGCCCACCGGCAACCTTCTCACTGATAAAAGGTTTTCACTGCCACAAGAGAAACACAGAGGAAAGGGCAGGAAAATGTTTCTCAGGCACTGCTGTAATGCCACAAAAAAGCAGTGATTGCTACACAAACGAAGCATTTCCACTGAAGTGCTCTGCTGCTACTGAATTTTAGTTTCTTAGACCTGCCTTTCGGTTTCTGTGAGCACAAGATCACACAGCTTGTGCTCCACTGGTGGCCAGGAGATGTTGTCTCCATGATTCCTGCTGGGGCTGGAGATGCAACCCTGCAGGATGAGGGCATAGCTGCTGGGCTTGTCTGCACCTTAGGGGATGTGGATTCAGTTCCCTGTGTAGTCACAGACTTCCTGTGCACCTTGGTAAGCCATGCAAACAGAATTTGCTCAGGGGCTGAGTTTCTGTTGGAGCATTCCTGATATCAGAGGGAGTATGCTGAAAGGTTTAGTCCTCCAAATTAGATTTCTGCTATAGTTCTCTTTTCCTGATAACTCTCCCCCTTCCTGCCTTAGTCTGACTACTTTTATTTGGATTGCAAAAGTCTTTGTGATAAGTGACTAAAGTGGCTGGCAGACAGGAGGAGGCTCTCATCTTGCTTGGCTAGTACTGCTTTCCAAGTAGTGGGTGTCAGAGGGAAGGAGAAGAAGGATATAGAGGTATTGAGGATCCCTAAACTCCTGCTCCCAGCCTCCAGCTGGCTCTGGGCTTGGTTGTGTAGCTGTGACATGTCCTCTACTGACCTCTTAGCCCATCCATGGTACTGAGTAAGAACTGTGCAAGCTTCCAAGAGGACCCATCTTTGCAAGGTTCTGCAAGTCCTTTCCAGCCCAGGAGATGTTGCTCCTGCCAGGTTACAGAGAAGTCAGTGGAAAAGAAGGCCCTGGGCATGCTATTCCTGCCCATCTGCAGACCAGCTTGCACACAGCAGTCTGAATTTGTGTGAACTCTCCTGGGCTCATGCTATGAAAACACTACGTGTGTGCCAAAAGGAGCGTGAGCCCAGGAGAGTTCACACGAATTCAGGTTGGATCCTAAGCTCCTAAATGAGATAGTTAAATCCAAAATGAGCATGAAGCAATCCTTTCTGGATATCTTGAGGGAAGACAAAAGGACAAAGGCATTCTGGCACCAAGAGGAAGAGAAAAAAAAGAAACCTGCTACCAAGGATTCAACCCTTAAGCACAGTGACGTAGAAAGAAGGAGATTCCATATACGGAGGAAGAGAGAAAGGAAATGAGAGGGGGGAGGAAGCAGCAGTTTGCCAAGGAAAGCTCGTCCCTTGGGGCAGGGCAAAGAGGTTGGTCTGTTCCCTGGGGAGCTCTCTCCCAGAGCAGAAGCACTGTCTGTGGCTGCACTGCCTGTGGCCCTGGTGCTCTGCTGTTTGTGGGCCAGGCTTTGGGGAGGCCCTTGTGTCCACTTGTTCATGCCACAGCACAGGCAGACCTGGCTCCCTTCCCTCCCCTGGAGGGGTCAGGGCAGGATGCTTTTGGAATATTGAATCTGTTCATTCTTGAGGAGCTCAACTTCCTTGGAAAGTAAAGGGTAGGGTCAGGGAGCAGGCAACCTAAGACTTGTAGTGTGTCTTAGAAACTGGAAAATGTCCCGAGTGTTTTGTTCCAGCTGCTCGCAGGAGCCTGGAGAAGCTGCTGGAGTCTACAGCATTGTTCTGTCTGTAGATCAGCACATCTCCCAGTCTTACATCAAGCACAGCACACGTCAGTGCTGCCCCTGCAGCCCTCATCTCCCTGCCAGGTCTCAAAAAATTCCTCCCTTCCTTTCACAAGGTCTTGGAGCAGCCTCCCCATCCCTCTGTGCTGCTGGTACCTTTGGACAGCATTTCTGATAAACTGACAGCAGGGTAACTGCAGTGATGCTCCCCTCTATTGCAGGGGCTGCAAATCCTGCCTTAACCCACCAGGCTGATATTTCAGCTTCTCTGCATCAGCAGTGAGTGTGGGATTGCAGCAGAGAGAACAGCAGGGAGAACAGCAGCAGCAGTGACCCGAGTGCTGTGTAAAGTTACCTGACCTGCCTAGAGCAGCAGAGCCAGGGCACCAGGAGCTGCCCAGCTGTGGCAGGGTCCCTTCTGTCTGCCCCATGGCCACAGCCTGCAGAGAGGAAGGCAGGCAGACAGGTAGGTGTTGGGAGTTTCTGTTTATCCAGACCCTCTCCCGAGGGCTCGCTGTGGTTCCTTTCCTTCCTCTGCCCTGCAGGGGATGCTTTGTTTTTTTTACCTTGTAAATCTCACTGTCCTTGAATTCAGAATAGCAGCCAAGGCCAAGGATGCAGCAATGGGGTCGGGGAAGAAGTTCTCATAGCTGTCTGATGATGGGAATCTTTTTCCATTTCTTGCCCTTTTCACTCCTTTCTGTGAAGATGGACACCTCCCTCTGTCCTACTCTTTCCTCTCCTGGCCATTAAGCACTAGAAAATGTGTTTGGGCCTTTGTATTGACAAAAGCCTGAAAAATGCTGTGTTGGCTGGGATAGAGCTGTCTCGTCAGCAGTGCCAGATCTGATGCTGGTCTGATTTGGACTTGTGTGACGGGCATGCAGAGAGCACCTTCAGTACCATGCAGATAACACTGTCAACTGCAGGGCTTCAGCTCCTGTGCCACAGTGGCAGGAGACGAGGACAACATCAGTAACAATAAAATGGTACAGAATTAGCACCTATTATGTCTTGTTTAACAGATTTTCTGCACAAGGCCGGAACTAATTTGCAGTTGAGCAGCAGAGGAGCTGCGTGCAGGCAGCTGGCTGGGTTCGGGGGTGACTCAGCTTGCTAAGCATGTGTGCCCTCAGGTCTGGTCATTTCCCGCCTCCTGCTTGGCTTTTCTATCTTACAAAAATATTTGAACAGCTAACTGAAGGTATGTGCTCAACAGCATGACACAGGGTGCGAGTTTCTGTGAACATCCCAGGTTTTCTCTTGAGAAAAGCAATGTGGGAAGTTTGGGGCGGAAAAAAAATGTTGGATTAGGTTTTATTCTTTGTTGTCCTTTGACTTATGATACAGAGCAAAACCAACAGTACAAAAGGACAGAAATGGGAGTTTACCAACAGAGAACTGAAGCAAAATGTAACCTCAGCATGGATGATGTCATTTTCCAGAGAAGCACTGAAAGGCATTCCCAAGCCATTACAAACACTCTGCTTCTTACCTATCACATATGCAGAGTCAACCCCACGTGTGAGCACTGCTGAGCAAATCTCTGCCTGCATTCCTGCTGTGCCGAGGGTTCTGCATTTGCCCCCGCAAGCCTGGAGGCTCCTGGGGTTGGGATGCTCTGGAGCTCCTTCCCAGGCAATTAAAATGAAGCTTGCCTGTCCTTCCAGGAAAAGGTCAGGGAAAGCAGTGGGAGATTTTGAACACTGCTTACTTTCTTTTCACACCTTCTCTGTGCAGACCAGCACCTCAGAGCATCACCCTGGCCCTTGGCCACTCCAGTTAGCAGAAATTCCCTGGGCCAGAGTCCTTCCATGTAGGAAAGGTACTGGGGTAAGAATGAAGCTCATGTGTCTTCAGAGAAGGCAGTTGCTGATGAGAAAACCACCTTTTGGTGGCCAGTGTGATTTTTCCCAAGACCTGGCTCCTCAGAGTCTTTCATAGTAGGTAAAATTATTTTTACAGTGAGTGTGAATGTGTTTATTGCAACTGTAAGGTGCCCTGTCCCTGCTGGTGAGAAAGAATTTGGAGGCTTTTGTAGTGTATACCAACATCTCAGTGCCACTGATCCTTGCTCCAGCAGAATTAATATTTCCCTCATCTATTTTGAGGTGAATAGGAAATTCCAGCAGCTGCAGAAGGGTATGGTTAAAATCCAGCATCATGTTGAGCTCCTGCAATTGCCGGGCAAGGCATCTCTCTCCTGATGATGACATTTTAAAAAACACTCTCAAGGTTTGATCTTGGTCCCGTTGGGCGTTTTGCCATAGATCTTAATGGCTCTGTGGCTGATCTCTTAATCTCTAATGCACCTGTGCAAACTCAACAGTTTATTGCAATTTCATGCTTTTTGGAAAACGTCTCATGCTAACACCATCAGAGAGAGCAAATTCTAAGGTCATTAGCTCAGGACATAACAAATAAATACGGAGAGAAAACAATCTGTAAATGTCATATTTGTTTAACACACAAAGTAGCTCCTGAAGAGCAGTTATCCTTATGCCTAGAGACAGCAGGAAAATTACATTCTGTGGCTTGAAAATGTGAATCTGTTGAAACAAAGTGAGAAGAGTATAACATGGCTTCTTATCTTCCCTACTCTCTTCCCTATCTCCTCACTGTTCCTCATGCAGCAGTTGGTTGACTTGTTCAATAATATTCTTAAATTTTTTTACTACTGACCAGAGTATAAGGCATAACTAAAGACCTTCAGGTTCTACTGCTGAGATTTTTTAACAGTTTTTTTTTTTTTTTCCCTCTGGAAATAAATAATACTTTCTAACTGCTATTCCCAATAAAAGGAACTGTGGTGAGTGGGAAGTGTTATCCCTTCTCCACATCAGTATAAAACACAGGCATAAGACATATAGAAGACATAATGTAACCTGGTATAAACACTCTCTGAACGGAAAGGGGCAGAAACAGGTAAAACTTTTATCACTTGAATCAAGTCTATTGCATCAATAACTACACTAAAACCAGACTTCCATGTTTTGCTGGAACATCAGCATCTGCCTCAGCTCTTTGGACCAAGTATTTTGTAGTCACTGACACATTTTAATTCGGTCTAGGAAGTCTTCCAGCTGCCCTGAAGACCATCTTTGAGAGTCAGAATATTGGTGTCACCACAGCCTCTGTGGCCCATATTGGTCCATTCCAGAAAGGTGGGGTGTCCCCACTGTGAAAGGGGCTTTGGGCTCTGGCACACTCTTAATGGGCTGTGTAGGTGGTCTTAAGACAAAACCTCCTCTGCTTTTCCCTGGGTGTATGAAAGCAGGGCCTGGTATTGTGTTGCAACTCCCCAGATAAGAGGCTTTGTCCTCCCTGTCACCATCCACCCTTCCTCTTCCCCAGTCTCAGCACAGGATACACTTCCCAGCAGCACTGGAGCTTGCAAGGCAGCACAGATTTACAGATTTAAAAGAAACCCTGACTCCTGTCTGGGTAATTTTTGGAGTGTTTGTGGGAAGTCACTTACAGGGGCTTTCCCTGTGCTGAAACTGGAAGTGGGGGACCAAACCCTCAGCTCCTGAGATGGATATTTAGTAAATACTCATGCTGCCCTACTTTAAGTGTCTGAGTTGATAGATTTGTCAGCTCCACAAAGACTGACTGTAGCCCCAAGTGAGTCATTCGAAGCACCCAGGTGTTTCTTGGTTTATGCTGAGCACACGGGCACTTGGACCTCCTAAGGCGGTGGATGGATTAAATACGCTCTGTGTCCAAGATAAATGGGGTGAAATATGCACTTCTTCATGTGCTACAGGAACACCAGGCTGTCAGCAAGCCCAGATAAGCTTCAGCAATGGATAATTATTACAAACCATTGTGTCACACTTGGGTTAAGCATGACAAGAATTTCCCCAGTGTAAGAAGATGTCAATGTTTGCTGAAAGTATGTGCATTTTTTTCTTGCCTGCTTAAAATATTTCTTTGTTCATTCTGGAGTAAGTTAACACTGTAAATTTACATTTTACAGTGTAAACGTTAGTCCACTAACTAGTTTTTCTTTTCGGCCAAGTTTCTTTAAATATTAGCAACATGTTTAATGGTTGCTTTATTCATTTCAGTTTCATACATTCCTCTAATTAATCTCGTAACTCAGCAGGGTGGTTGAGGCTTGAAGTGGGGCTTCACTCCCGTTATGATGACGTCTGTTTGCTTTTATCAAGCCCAGTGACTCAGTTTCAACTGATTTGTACATCCACAGTTTCAGCCACTCTAGGGTATAGATGCAATTTCAAATAAAGAGAGAGAAACTGAAGTGCATATACAAATGCTGTTGGTTTTGTCGTGCTCGGGGATTTGGTCTCTTTGAAAATTCAGTTTCTGTGAAGGGCTTGAAGTTTTGTCCAGTGGAAATGTGAAATGCCGGGATTTGCTGTTCCAGTGGCAGGTGCAAGGAGTTGAAACCTTCTGGATGTTTAATGACCTGACACTCTGCCATAACTCACATCAGCAGCAATCCAGACATTCCCACCCAAAATGTGCAATTGACCAGCACTAAAGGAACAGCAAGAATTGTGTTTTCCACAGGCAGGTTGTTTCCACTGTGGTGGGGGCTGTGCAAAGACAGTGGCAGCTGTATCAGGCAAAATCACAACCCACAGGCCAGAGCTGTGCCTCCAGCAGAGCAGATGCTCTCAAGGAAAGTGCTGAAAGTCTGGGGAATAGGTACATTTTTGGGAAGAGGAGAGGGATGGAACACTTGTTCCTGAGCCCTGTTGTTTGCTCTGATCTGTACTCTGGAGCATGAGCTGGCCCGTTGGGTTTTGCCAAACATTCCTTGGCCTTTGCCAAACGTTCCTGGGCCACTACCTCATGCTCTTGGTGGGAGAAGGCACTGCAGCACCTCTCCTGTCCCATAAAAACCCCCACCATCGAGCCCAATGAGGGTACCAGCCCATGGGCTGTGCCACAATGCCCTCAGCAGGGCCTTGCTGAGTCCTCCAGGAGGAACATGTTTCCTGCCTGGACACTCCTCTGGCACACGGCTGTGTGGTCCCATCCCGTGACCTGGTGATGGTGGAGCGGCTCTCTCCCTTATGGCAGTGTTGTAGGACCTAAGGAAGCTTGTGTGGATCCAGGAGGGGCTCAGACAAGTTTTTGGAGGAGAATCCACTGAGCGTTGCCGGAAGGGTTGTGGACATGGCAGCTGGCTCAGGAAATCCCTGAGACACAGGCGGCTGTGGGCTGGAAGGGCATTCAGGAGAGGCATCATATGTGGCTGCCCTGTTCGTGGTGAGCCAGGGGAGCTCAGCCAGGCTGTGCTTTTGCACTGTGGCATCTTTGGCAGCACAGCTCCTGCAGCAGTGGATGCCCTCCGCTCTTCACCTCTGTCTGGCACTGGGGCTCAGCTGCCTTCTCTTGTGCTGCTCACCCGCTTTTGCCCACTGTTCTCAGGCAGGTGAGACACCTAAACTGGGTCAAAACCCAAGGATTCTTTGCTGTGGGTTTTTCCTAATAACTTTTCTGCTGGATCCTTTTCCTAAGCGAGTTCAAAGCGTGGCCCCTCAGACAATGGTGCTGGGTAGTGTGAGGGGATGGCTCAGGGGACAAGAAGGGAGGGCAGTGTTAATTGTCTGAGCCAGCATTGCTGCTGATGGCTTTGTACTGTGAAACCATGGCCTGTCAGTCCTGGTGTCCCTGTGTCCACAGGAACCTTTTGAAGCTACAACCTCACCTGATGGCAACATCTCTCTGGTAAAGCTGGGAGAAGTGTGCTAATTAGCAGCAGCAACCAGTGATTTTAGAGAATATCCCATAGCTCCAAATATTCCACATCAATCCTAACCCAGCCAGGGAACAGGTTCCTATCCTGTGGCAATGAGTTCTGCAGGCTGCTGGAGCTGTTCTACATTCTTTGAAGTCTTACAGGTACAGATCTGCAAAAACATGTTCTCTTTCTCACAGTTCACATGAATAAAAGCTAACAAAACTCTCCCCAGCTTATCCACTACTGCTGTGTTTCCAGATTTGAATCCAAGGTTTTTAAAATCCACATGGATCCTTTTAATTTTATTTCTCTGTTAGGAAAAAAGAAAATAGAAAATACATGCCTATGTATGTATATGCATGTGTGTGTATATGTTTATTACTGCTGAGAAGAAATGAGCCCTGCTCTCCTAGCAATTTTAAGCAAGAAATGGTTCTGTGAAAAGCAAAGAACACATCAGTCAGAGAAATGCTGGTATAAAATAATTGCACAGATTCCTCTGTGTGCTCTGATTGCAGTTTTCTGGGAATTCAGTATAGGCAGAAACCCAGCTTTTGGATGGTAGTTTATGGCTCACAGCAGTGGCTCTTAGTGTGTAGCTGGATTGGTAAATTTGTCCCTATTTAAAGCAGAGATTTTTCAGGTGCAGAGTGCAGCCCCCACTGCTCTTGGAGCCTTCGTGTCCTGTGGAGACCCCAGCAATCAGTACATGGCACATGAGAACATTCCTACACCCCCCGTGTATCTTGTGTGTTGTATATTGCATATCTAGTGCCTGTTGTACTCCTGCCCTTCTGCAGCCTGACATCCCACAATTCGTTGACCCTTCGGGGCAAAATTTCCCTTTTTGTGGAGCTGGAGCATCTCTCCCTGTCTCCAAACTCACCAGTCGCTCTGGAAACCTGAGAAGCAGCTGGCTAAAGAGAACACAAATGTAGGTCTGACGCAGTTTTTGCTCCTGAAAACCCCAAATCAAGCAGCCACTTGCTGTAACACGGTGGGCCCAGCGCAGGGGGACAGGGTGGGACTTCACATCCTGGCGGTACATTCCTCGCTGAATTATGGGCCCGAGGCAGAGACCTCATTTTCTCCAGATGACTCTCAGGAAATACCCTCCCCATCAGCTATTATTGCTTAAATAATAGGGAGGGAAGTGCAACAGACTTGAGCAAAAAATATCTGAGGTACTCCATAGGGCACATCCCAAATCTGGTGCAGGGCAAGGCAGCTAAGACAACTGATTACAAAGTCACTCAGTGGGTGTATACAGCTCTCTTTTTGCCCCAGAGCTATGAGGTCATGTGGAAAAATACAGATACTTGTTCAGAAATAGGTAAGTTGCTGAAAAGAAACATTACAAAATCTGTTCCTAAGCATGGGACTGTCCTGTCAACATTTGTGCATAGATTAAACCTCAATAACGCGGCCTCTAGGTAGGAAAACATGCGTAGAAGTGTTTGCAGGATTAGAATCTCAAATGTTAAGTTTCCAGAAAGTCCAGTCCAGGAAGGGAAAAGCCTGTCGAGAGAGAGGTCTGCTGGGATTTGATTTATGAACAGGACATCCTGCTTAGTTCTGAGATCTTGCAGATAGGATTCCAGTGAGGCCGCTGGGTTATTGTGATGGCAAAGAAAAGGAGCTCACCCTCTCCCTTGTCTGCCAGAGGCACTCAAACCTGTCTGGGCATCCTATCAGCGCTAAACATTTGGCATTCTTTATCGTGTTTCATCACCAGTGTTTACGGAGCGATGTTAAAAATGCACGGCATGTGTGCAGCTCCCTGCTGAGCAGGCTGACATGGCTGACATTAATTAGGGAGTTGCTTGCTGACATCTCTGCAATTAAGCTCAGGGTTGACTCCACGGCCCAGCCACAGAAGATGACTGGCCAGAAAGCTGGGGCAAGAGGCAGGGCGAGGTAGAGCTCTTTGGAGGATGGGAGGAGAGGTGGAGTTCTTAGGAGGATGTTTCCCATTTCTTCTTCTGGGTCACTGCAGCTGCATCTACATTTTCCACAGGCTGTGACATGGGTCCAGCTCAGCTTGTGCTCTCGGGTTTCCTCTGTGTGGGAACCAGGGTGCAATGGGGATGTGAGAAAGGATGTTTCCCTCCCACACCATCCTCTAGTAGGAGATAAGAGATATCCAAGACATGCTCTGGGGGCACTGATGTTGACACATCTTTAGAAAGCCGCTTTGTTCTCCTGTGCTGGGATGCTCAAACCACTGAAGGACTGGCTGCCAGGGGCTGCCTGAAACTGTCCCCTGGTTTTGGCTGGATCTGCAGTACTCAAGCTACTTCTCTGCTGCTTAATTAAATGATGCCAGGGCACATTCCCAGACATTAAGACCAAGTCTTCTATACTGTCCAAAGCACATCTGTGGTCCTTCAGATGTTTCCCAGGCATGGCTTGGAAGCCAGCAGGGCCTGGAGACCATTCTTGGTAGACGTTTGAGATGAAACTGCCTCATTTTTCGGCAGATAAGAAAGTTCTCTAGCCTGGAAGTGGAGTATCTCATGGTGGCTGGCCTTAGTGCCAGAGGACAGACCTGGGCACGTCTGATGCACTGTTATGGACATAGCCTGGGTGTCTCCAGCTGCCTGTCCTTAGGATGGAAGGCTCTTTTGTTTGCAGAGAGGTTAGAAAGGATTGTATAGTGCTTTAAAGGTCAGTGCTGGGGCTGGCTGTTCAACTAATATAATACAGTATATCTTGGTGGGAGCTGGTAAGGAAGGAGTGGGGTAAACTCACTTGTCTGTCTGCTTCCTCATACCTGTGGGAGGGAAGTGTCTGAATTAGAAACTGTGTTTACCTGTGTTTCCTTCTGGCCACACCACTGACAAAGTTAACTTTTTACCCTCTTTTATTCTTAATATGTAATTTATTCACCTATGTAATTTATTAATCTCATTCCTTTACCTGGCCCCACGTCCCCACAGACTAGTGCTGAATCTTGTATGTGCTGGACATTGCAGAGAATCTCAAGCCCGCCCCAGTGTCAGTAGAGAGCCTGGGTGTGTTTTTGGGAGGCATAACTCATTCAGCTGCAGATGAACAGAAGAGTCCTCCAGGCAGAGTTTCCTCCCTACCTCATTCATTACCTTGTCACTGGCTGAATCCCCGCAGTTCATCTTTGTGCTTTGTCATTTTACTGGGAGTCAGGGCACTTCACTTTTAATTCCACAGGGAAACCAAATCAGAAACCCCAGGCAGATGCCTCCTGGCTGCCTCATGGAGCCCTCCGTGCCTTCCAGCTGCTGATGTCCAGTTATAGCTGCGTCACCTCCGGAATGAAGAAGCTCGGGGTGGGTCTGGCTGCCCACAGCTTTCACTTGGGAACCCTCCACTTCTAACCTTGTAAGTAGCCCCGAAGGCATGTGGGGCTGCTAAAATTAAAAAGGTCTGACCCCAGGACTGGGATGGATGATACGACAGCTGCCTGGGTTGTTAATCTAACGAAGGGTGGTTTAGCTGTGCCAGCCACACTCACACATCACAGCTGCAGCAGTGCCTGCTGGAGATGTGATCAGAGACCCACCCTCAGCGCAGGGACCCCCTGCTCCCCCTTCCCGGGGCGGTGTCCAACATGGGCACAGCCCCAGCTGCGGGGCCATTTGTCCAGGAGGTGCAAATCTGGGTTTGGAGCACTCTGTCCTGGGCAAAAGAGCACTGCAGCCCTGTGACACAAAGTGCTTCAGAGGGATAACATTTCTCAGCTAAATCAGAGAGGTGTGAAAAATTCAAGCTGGTGTTTGCACTGCTCTGTGCCTACAGGGCTCTCGACTCTTCCAGAGGATTTTGCTCAGTCATCCTGTCTCCTTTCCCTTGCCAATTCCCCAGAGCCATGGCCTGAGGTGTGGCCCACCCTCTTTTAAGCAGATCTGTGCTCATACACACCTTCTTTTACTCAGATGCTCCCCTGATTCAGGTAATTCCTTGCTGACAACTGTCTCGTGCCAACCCCCTCCACAGCCCTCAACTCAGCCTGTTTGCACTGAGCAGAGTCCCAGCACCCCTTCTGCTCTCCTGCCACTCGGCCTCATTATACCCCAACTCTGGAAAACCGAATATAGGCACAGGTGTGCAACTCACCTTTGCTTTTTGAGCTCTGAATGGAGTTTCGTGCAGTGAATTGGAATGGGGCAGGTCCTACCAGGGGTGCCACGTAAAAAACCCTGTGTCCCCAAAGGCGGATGAACCAGGGAGAGGGGTGGATGAGAAGACAAGCTGTGGTGTCAGCATGGGAAAAGGGCAACTGAGAGCCAGAGGGCTCAACTGTCTTCCCTAATCTCACGCAGGGAGTCTGTAGCAAATTTAAACAGCAGCTCAGACTTCCTGTGTCTGGGGCACAGCCACATAAGAGCAGCTTTAGGGGTGATGAATAAGGAGAAAGCCCAACACGTGTGACTTGTCAGCCGGCTCTGTCTGGGACAGAGCGGATCTGACCCCACACAGGGTGTTGTAGAGGAGTGTGTGGGAGAACTGATGTGGGCTGGGTGAGATGCAGTGGGCACTGTCAGGGACACATGTGACTGGTGACAAGCAGAGGAGCTGCCCCCTTTTCACTCACAGGCGATTTCAAGGTGACTTTGAAGTGGTCTGTGAGATTTTGAGCAGTTTGGACTGATTTCTGAGGGGAGACTTAGTGTCTGCCAGTGGAGACTCCACAAATGAAATAGCATGCCTGATAGCAAAGCTCCTGAGACGGATCCTCTGTGGGTGTAAATCAGCACCGTCCCCTTGGTCCCATTAGAGCTGTGCTGGATAACATCCCGTGCTCCCGGCCATCCTCCTGGGCAGTCAGCAGCACTGGAACAAAATCAGGTGTAATTGCTTCTCACAGGAAAAAAAAACCAAACTGTGAGGAAAGGCATCTCACTTAGTGAGGATAAATCTAGGTCTCATTGTTTTCCTTTCCTAAGAAAAGCAGAGTTACGATGCAAAGGCAGCAAGAGAGGAATGCCATAAAACAAGCAAACGAGGGTGGAAAGGTTTGCCATTTCACAGCCTTTTTTTTCCCCCACTACATCCTCTTGCCACACGGCAGCTATCCAAAAGGACTTGAAGAAAACCTGAGGGAATGGCTGCATGAGCAGCCTTTTAAAGAGCCTGGGCTAGTTCTCATCGTCATTACGTTTGGGGTTTTTTTTTCACCAGTGCTAGTCGGTTGATTTTCACTGCAGTGACACAGCTGTGAAACAGGCTTAATGTAGTGGAGAATCAGACCTTATGTATCTAAATTTGTTTTTCAGAGCCGTGCTTTTCTTGCAGGGGAGAAAAAAAACAAAAGTGCCTCGAGTTTAAGGTAAGCTCCAAATCCTCATCGCACCATGAAGATTTGTAGATATAAATCCCATTTAGATGACTCTATAAACCACTGAAGTCCTCCACAGCAGTGGGATTTAACCTTGGGATGTTCACTTGCTGTAATGTGATTAATGAGCCTTTCCCCATGCGTAGCAGATATCTAAGCAATTTTTTGTGTATGGAAGTGGAACAATTGTCCGGCTTTACGCAAATGAGGAGCTACTTCAGTGTTTGCCCTGTGAAGAGACTTCAGTTTCAATGGGCTTCAAGATTGCACTTTTGTGTTAAGTGGAGCTGTGATCTTTTTCCAATGAGTGTTGCTATGCAGGGCCAATTTGTGACGTCCATTATTCTAAAATAAGTAACTTCTGCACAGCAGAAATATGCTCCACTTGCACTGCTAATCTCTCACACAAAGGCGTGTTTGGAAGAAAAGTTATTTATTGCAAGTAATAAATGCAGGTTCTCAAAAGCATTTATGACTTAGTTTCCAGAGCACTCCAGTTTGAAATAATTTCCTTTCAATTTTCTACATTTTCAGTCTCTTTCCTGGCTGTTTTAGACCATATATTGCATACTTAATTATTCTCCGAAGAAGAATCTCAGCCATTGAAAATGGGATATTTAGCAAAATTCTTCATGCAAGAATTTGCTCTTCAGGTATCAGCTGTGACCTGTTATAAGAAAGGAAACCTGCCTCTGTTAAATATGCACATTATCTTGGAGTCTCCAGCCTCACCTGTGCAGATGGTTATAGATCTCACCTGTGTAGTTTATGAGCTATTCTCAGTCATTGGTATAATCGTCCTCTGAATGTCCTCTAGTGGAAAATGCAAACTGTAGTTAACATTTACCCAATTTTTCTGAAATTACAGAGAGCCAGGGTGCAGTGGGATTTGCAGCCAGCTCGTCTGGGGTTTTATACAGTATCTCTCCCTCTGGATAAGGTGCATCACTGTAAAAGCAGAACGGTTTAAATTTGTCCCAGAAGGACCCAGAAACCCTAATTTCATTAGAAACCACTAGCTATTGAGGATTCCACTAACTTGAGGCCATTCTCAAGAAGGTAAGATGAAAATATATCAATATTTGGAAGGTTCCTATGGTTAGTTTGACACTTCCCTGTAGCTTTGGCCATCAGGTACCGTGGGACTGAGAAGTACAACTGGAAAGCTCCACAGCAGCAAAATAATGAATGGCTTACACTCCTGTTTAACTCCTTGTGAGGCTGGCTAAGAGATCCCAACCCTTTTTCCTGCCCTAGAAGGAGCTGGCTGTGGCTGTGCAGCTGCACAGCTCTTGCAGTGGGAGAAGGGCTGACTCCATCCTGGTTGTGCAGAGGGTTTGCATACACGATGAACTACAGCTGCATCCCTCTCTTGTTTCATAATCATGTACAAATTTATAGTCATCCAAGTAGGTATGAGAATAATTAGCAAAGTGGAAATGAATGTTTTTAGCAAATAACATCTGCTTAAAATCCCTACTTGTCCTGTGTTTTAGCCTTACTGATGCCCCTTAGGAGTGGGAGGAATTGCAGGTGTTCCTGTCATCTCCCTGCTTTTGGAGGAAGGAAAAAGTAAGAGTTCAAAGGGAGAGTTAAACCACTTTGGATAGACTAAAGTCACACAGAATCTCTGTGATTGTACTGGAAATATCCTCATGTCCCTCTCACTGACAAAATGCTTCCAGGATTTCATCTTTTCTGGCAGACTGTGTTAGTCAAATGAGGTTTCTCCTGTTGTCTGAAAGACCTTTTGCTTGGCTGCTCTGTCACCTGAGGAAACATTTCTTCATAATGAGTTTTCCTTGAGTTGGTTTGGTTTGATTTTCATTTTGCCTTGTAGCCACAGCAAAGCTTTTATCCCAGTGTAACCATTTTTCACCAAGTTCCCTACAAAACACAGGGCAAGCTGTGTTGCCTGCTCCCTCTGGGATTGGAAAACCAAAGACAGCCAGTCCCTTAGCAAGGTTTAAAGCCTGTGTGGGCCTCTGAGTTCAAGGAGTGTGAGGAACCTTCACATGCATCAGGCGCTGGGCTGGTGCTGGGATCTGGATGTGGAGGATTCACGAGTTTCCATGCGCAGCCATTCCCAAGGCATTGATCCATTGCCATTTCAGCCCTTTCTAACTGAGTGGCACGTTGCATGGCTGGCATCTGTTACCACCAAGCACAGTTGTACTTCCATTGCTTGTGGAGGCTGCAGAGTTCCTCTGGAAGCCAGAGATTTCTGGGGATCTTTCCCTCCTCAGAAATCAGGCTGCTCCAATCACAGTTTAAAGGGGGACTGAAAAAAGCAGTGAGCTAATCTGTAAAGTCATGTCTTTCTTCTCTTTCACTTCCCTCCTCTGGACATGTCTCCAGTATGAGGCTGATATTTAGGTATGTGTAATGCCTATGCCCTAGGGGAGGCACTCCTAAGTGAGTCAGGGATTTGTTGTGTGCCTAGTTAGCACACTGCAGCCATTCCTGCTAAGTCCTGCCACCCTCAATTTTCATTTATGCCACTGGGAAGAGAGAATAAAGCTCTTCCCCTGGTGCTGTCACAACTAATGTGCTGGCCAGACTGGCTGCACACAGGAAGAGAGGGAATGCCACCCCTCCTCGGGGCTCCTGCCATCTCCTGGGGTGCTGATCAGCATCCACAACTGGGAATGACACAGAGGACAGACCTCACTGGGGTAACAGAAAAAAAAATAAATCCTTTAGGCATCCTACTGTGGTCACTGATTGTTCCGGGAGTGGTTTTGAACCCAGTGAGAGGAGGCTCCACACACCCCCATGAATATCTGCAGAGTCGTTGAATTCTCTCACGCCGACAAAGTTTGAGGATAACTCACCAGAATATTTTTGGGCTTGTTCTGGAGGCTGGAAATTCAGCTACAATTCCAGAAAGCTTGAACCCTTACTTAGGGGTTGAGTTAGCAAGTATAAATGAGGGTTCAGGTTAGTTGACTGATCCGTAGAAGAGGTGCTCTATTTTTTGAAGCTATTTATGCGTGAGTGTGCACGCAAGCACAAAATACACAAGGAAGAAATACGGGCCAAATTCCCTTGGCCTCATCCCACTTTCCATGAAAAGAAGTGTTCCCCTGGAAGCTGTAGCCATTCACCTCCCGCAATCTGCCACCTGTCAAAGCAATTTGAGATTTGCAAGTGACAACTGAGTGCTAATGTCTGCCATCCTTGCCCTGCAAATAGCCGAGGCATTCCAAATCCCACGGCCCTTGGCCCTTGCGTCAGCTCTCCTCCCCGAGATTAGTTCAAACCCAGCCAATCACCCAGTGGCCATTTGGAGTGATTCACTCTGAGAAGTACACATCTTCCACACTCACTAAAACTTCAGGGGGAAAATGAGTCATTTCGCATTATAGAAAGTCGTATCTTGCCCTTGGTATTTCTGTGTATACACGAGTGATAATCATTTATTTTTAGATAAATTTCTCCAGTATAAATGCTGCTTCCTTTGATAAAGGTCGTTTTGAGAGCCACTGCTAATATTCTGCTTATTGCAGAAAAGCTATGGGAGTGCATTTATTTATTCATGCGGTTGAGTGACGGGGAGCCACAGCAGTGGCTGATTGTTGGGAATCAGCCCGCAGACAGGGTCCCTGTTGCTAGGCTTATCTGCCCAATAGGTGTTCAATAATGCAGTGAAATCATCCCCTTTCTGGCATTTGCTCGCCGTTTGAATCACTCAGATCTGCCTCCTAGACGGTCTGGTGATGACGCAGGAAACCCTGGCTTTTCAGGGGGAGCCATTAGACAAGGTATTTGTCACGGTGTCCTGGAGAAGATCTTGGCGCTGGATAACCAAGACCGAGCAAACGGATGAAGCAAAGCCTCATTAGCTCTTGTCAGCATCCCAGCGAACCCATCCACTCCACATGGCAGCTGGGGGAGGGTGTGGTTTTGGTCCAAGCGCTCCCGGTGTGCCTGAGCCACCCACAGCACATCTGCGTGGGGACCTGTGGCTGTTTTGGGATGTGCCAGACCTGATACTGCACCCAAATACTTCAGCTGCAGCACCCTCTGGGTGACAGCCTCACTTCTTTTGAGTAAAACACAGCAGCACTCCTGTCTTGGGGTCACCTGGCCTTGCCTCAGCCAGTTTCAGCCCTGGCAGGTCCATCCCCTGCCGACCCTGGGTGAGGTGGGCAGCACAATTCCCTCGACAGTTCCCAAGGGGATCCAGCTCTTCAGCAAGCACAAACTTCCACGGCTTTCTGCACACATCAGCAGAGAAAGGCAGGGAATACCATCTGGCCACGAGAAGAATTTCAGTGCTCTGCCCGAAGGGACACGAGATCACTTTTTGCTGCACTTCAGCGTCTGAAGAAAGTGTCTTGAGTTTTACAGACAGAGGTGTGTAAATGTATGTTTTTATTATAGATAACGTGCAAATTGGTATTTGAAAACCCAAGTGCAAAGGTATGTGTCCCACAGGGGAAGTTAGCAATTTATTGAGATTTTTGTCTGCTGCCTCCCCACCCCAAGTTGAAGATGATTTGGATATAATTCTGTACTGAAACAGTTTTCAGCCCAGTCGCTAATGAAACTAAAATAACAGTGACCTTTACATCAGGGGCTCTCTGTGGCTCAGTAGGCAGATGCTGAATGCCTGGGGGCGTTCAGTGCCCCCGTGCCCCGCTGGCCCCTCAGCAGCCTCTGTGGAAGCAGGGATTACATGCTCTCACAGTTTTGAAGACTGGCCCCTGGGTTTTGGGCTGTACCCTTTGCAGAGAGGATGCAGTGGCCTCGGGCACAGCGGGAGGGAGCAGGGGAGGGAGCTGAGCTGTGCAGACCCTGTGTGCTCCCTGGGGATGCATTCCTGTCTCCTCCCGGGGCAGCACAGTGGGTCGAGCTGTCTCCTGTGCCAAGCTTGGCCTGAGCCTTCCTCATTTGAGCCTCCTGCCCTGTAGCATACATTTTTTTGGGGAATTCCAAGTGCCTTTGCCCTTCTGTATGGACATATTTTTCCCCTGCATCTCCCTTGGCCTCCAAGGCCAGAGTTCATCCCTGCTCTGGAGCCTCTCTCTGTGTCTTGTTCCCCAGGACAGGCATCCAAGAGGCAGTCCCCTATGCACCCAAAAAAACCTGGTTCAAGCTGTGACTCTCCCTCCTTCCCATCCTCCAAAAGTTAAATGTGATTTTGGATATAAACAATCCAGATTACAGAGGTATCCGAGACATTTTATTATCCTGCTGGCTCCTGAGTTAAAAAAACACTATAAATCGCCGAGCCAGATTCAACTCTGACTGAAATTTCACATCAAGCTTTAGTTTGATGTTGAAATAAGGTGACACACTGATTTCAATAACACTGACTTATCCCCTGTTGGTGTTTGTGCAAGGAGAGTTCAGCTCCTGGACTTCTCCCTGCGTCGCAGAGGTGCTGCCAGTGTTACTCCAAGTGGTGTTTTCCTTCTCTGCCTTTCACTGCTCACCAAATGCTCAGAGGGAGAACGGGACTCGGGCAGCAACTGTTTGAGCACAGATGTTGTATCACTTCGGCTCGGGATGACAGAATATAATTATCAGAAAACATTTCTAAGTGGTAGGATCTATTTAAAATAATTTCTGGCAAATGGTCGTATTGCAGGTGAAAAGACCAGCCATCCCCTTAACTGCGGGAGAGATGCGTGGGACGAATGTGCATGGTAAGGGCCCGAGTGAGAATCGAGTCTGCAAGACTTCTGTCTCTTTACAGTGAAGCTTTCTTGCTTCCTTACAGGGAAGAGAAGGAAACCCAGGGGAACAGACAGGCTACATCTGATGGAAGATGTATTCCCGGAATGTGACGTTCAGCGGTTTGGCCATTTTTACTGCAACAGCAGAACGTATTTTCAGCTGGCTTAGGAGAGGAAGTAAGACAAGTACTTTGCATGCCTCCATTAGGACATATTTATGTTTTATGTGAGTGGATGAAACAAACCACTGGTTCTCATCGCTTTCTGTAGCTGTGAAATCTGGCCGCGTTCGTGCTTCACTAGGCCTGCTGGAAGTCAACACATCAGTGAGGATCTCCGTTCTTTGGAAACCATAGCCAGAGAGATTGCCAAAACAGACAGCACAGTGTGGTGCTGCTTGGTTTTTTTCCCTGTCTGTGGTCAAGCTGCAGAGCACAGTTTCCCATTCTGCTTCTCCGACACTGTTGGCAGAGACAAAAAGTTTTCATATCTTTTAAATCACTGCATTCGTAGTCTTCAGTGTTTTTAAATCCTTCATGGCTGGAATAGCTTGCCCAGAGGAGCTGTGGCTGCCCCATCCCTGGAAGTGTTCAAGGCCAGGTTGGATGGGGCTCTGAGCAACCTGGTCTAGTGGGAGGTGTCCCTGCCCATGGCAGAGGGGTTGGAACTGGGTGATCTTTAAGGTCCCCTCCAACCCAGGCCATTCTGTGATTCTGTGATCATTCCGTGATTCTATTACCACCTTGCTTGACCTCTGTATGATGGAAGACTTTGAATTTTATCCTTCAGTTCCAAAAACAAAGCACAAGAGCTTTTGGTTGAACCATGTCTCTTATGGAAGTTTTGCCAGTCTAGGTGTAAAGGCATCAAGTAACTGGGACTGCACCATGTGCCTTGGTAACAAATCCCTTGACTGATTACCCTCAATATTGGACATCTGCTGGAATACTGTTTTTCTGAATTCAGTTTCCAGCTGCTTGTTTTACCACTCCCTTGCCTGCTTTGTAAAGGAATTAACTCCACTTTGTATGGCTTCCTTGGCAAGGCACTCAGACATTTCCCTCTGGGGATCTGTGTAGAGATCCTGACTGAACTCTAAATCAATTATGACCTTTTACAGGGATCTATTCCCATTGCACTCTGACAGATCAGGGGGTGCACCTGTGACTGGAATCATGCATAAGACCCCAAGACCAAGTGGGGGCTTTATGCTTTTAGGGCTGACACCCCCTGAGGTGCTTACCCTGTCTGTGTGGTGCTGACCACACTCACCTCCCTCCAAAATATTTGCTGGTGGAGGACATTCAGCATCTCTCAGGCAACCTGTGCCCCTTGGATGATCAGCTTGTGTAAATGGAGTTTACTGACACCTGGAATTTCCTGTCCCTGCAATCCAAAGGGTTGTTGTGTTGAACAGGCCACCCTTGGGGTTTCCTCTTGGCCAGTCAGCAGCCAGTTGGAAGGTAACTAGGGAATCCTGGGCACACTGCAGATGATTTCTGGGGTTGTTGTGATGAAGTTATATGAGGGAAATGGAAGGAGAGAAAGAGGACAGTACGTACTTAGGAATTAGTGTTATCTATTTAATTATGGCTTGTTGCTTGGTTTTTTTTTTTTTTAATTATTTTGTGGGTTTTTTTTCCTTTAAAGCAATCCCTTAAAGTCTTACTTGCAAAGAAACATGATGTACTTATCAGCAGCAGAACACAGAACTGTTTGTTGAGCTGTGGCATTTTTAGCTTCTGCTCCCTCGAGCTGCTGCTGAGACATTGAGAAATACTTGTTTAGTGGCCTTAGAGTTGTGTAAATCATTTTAGTCAACAAACTTGGCTGCTCTGTCTAGTTAATGTGCCCTTAAAATGTAACAACATTAGAATATTTGTTTTTGCAACATAAATGTAAGTACTTCTGCTTATAAACAAGAAGCAGCTATAAAAAGGACTCAGTCAGTCCTGAGTGTACTGTAGTGCTCCTTCCATAGGGCCAGCCCTTTCCAGGAAAAAACTAAATTACTGTCTGGCTGAAGCCTGTGAAAGTATTTTCATTCACTTCAACCAAATCAAGATTTGACACAATAAGAAAACAAGTTCTGGATGTCAACATGCTCTGCCTCTCCCAGATGCACAGAGATGCATTTTGGCCCTCTGTGTTTATTATTAATGTAAATCCCAAAGTATCCCCTAAGTCCGTAATCAAAAATTGAAGGTGCAAACACTAAAACTCTCCCATTAGTTCAGAATCTCCTTTTTTTTCCATCAGGGACAGTTGCCTGTGCCATGGAAGTATTTCGGCAGCTTTCCTGCTGTATGCATTATACCCTCTATTTTGCAGCCTAAACTTTGGTCTTTGTTTTCCCATTAAAGCCCAGCTGGGAGTATTCAGCTGTACAAAGTCTTTTAAAGTCAGTGGCAAGGATTCTTACTGACTTCTGTGGAGTTTGGGTCCAGGCCATGCAATTAAGCCACAGAAAAGGCTGATTTGCCGTGTTTAACTGTGTTACCCGGACAGGATCATATAGCCTCCATCCCACATGACTAATAAAAATGGCACCAAAAGCTGCTGAATAACCATCAAGTTGCTGAAATGTTGCTGCTGTTACTGCTTGAATTATTTGTTGCCACTTGAACCTAAGTTTTCCTCCTTTTTTTCCTGGCAAAATGTCCTATAACTTTCCGTTTTACTTGGGTGACTGACTTTTGCCAGCTGATGGATACCTGGACTGTATTCATAAACCTCTGAAAGAAAAGTCTTTGGATGACTTGGAATAGGAGCATGCCCTGTTCCCTGTTCATCTTCCACCTCCGTTTTCCACATTGGATTTCTCCAGTGATAACTGCGAGGATGCTGGTATGGGATGTTTGGGTGTGTTTCACCTGTGATAGTAACAACCACCTTCTTATCTGGGGTCTCAAACTCTTCAGAGGAGCCCCAGCTCCTCTCTGAAAGACACTTGGTAGGATTCCCTAGTCCTGTGCTGCTCATCCCAGGTATTTCTGAGCTCCAAGACCCCTGAGCAGAGGCAGCCTGAGGAAGGAACCCTCGGGGTCCACAACCCTACAGATGGGCTCACAAGCAGAGGGCTGTGGGAACAAGAGTTGAAGGGGGCAGGACCTGGAGGACTGTGATGTCCTTTCCTTTCTTGGGGAGGTGGGAAAACCAAGGGGTTTTAAGTGCATGTATCTCCAGCCTCCAAGAGGGGCTGGCCCTCCTTTCTTTGGAGCTGCCTCTGAAGGAAGAGGAGGAGAACAAGGAGCAGGAGACGGAGTTCTCAGGACTCCAGTGGCCATGGCAGAAAAGCAAAAGCTAAAACAAAACAGGGCAATCTATTTCCCATGGAAAATTATCAAAACATAAGTTTTGCAAGCCCATCCCTGATGGATGTGACTGTAAAGATGAGGATAAGGGGGTGTGTGTGTGAGGGACAGAAGCTTGAGAGGACACCTGAGGAAGGCATTCCCATACACAGCAGGTAGGGGAAAGGGATGGGCTCCATCTTCAGTAATGCAGAGTCCAGGGAAAGGAGAGAGAGAAAGAATTCAGAGGGGAGGTAACAGGAGTGACCAAGGGTGGAAATGCCCAAACCACAGACTGCTGGAGATGTATGTGAGAAAGAAATGAACAACACTTGTGAAGGAAACAGCTAGAGGTGGATTATCCATGAACTGAATGTGAAGAGATGACTCAATAGTGATGCCACCTTTAAGAGAGAAGGTGAGGGGAACTCTTAAGATGCTAGTGCAGGGAGGAAGAGGACAGGCATAGGTGAAAGGAAGGAGGAGGAGAGAATAAATGCAATAAAAATTTCAGATGAAAATAACAAAGAAACCCCTGTGTGTAAATTATTTCAGAGCTGTTTGTGACACTGACACAACTCCTTACTCCTGAAATAGTAATATGAATAAAGGGAGAAAGTGTGAGGAAAAAAGAGGAAATGAAAGAAATTAATTTTTGGCAGTAAAATTTTTCAGGAGCACTTAGGTACTTGTGGAAATGTTATTCAGATTTCCTAAGTAGCAGAGGCTGTGGCTCAATGAGATCATAAATCAACTTTCAGGGCACTTAGGCTGACCCAAATCCATTACAACCACACAGCACAAGACAGTGAGCTGTTACTCTGAATCCCCTTGCTGCTCCTCATCCACCGAACAGCACCGTTTTGGGTGGGTTGGGGTTATTAAAGCAGCTTTCATGTTAGACCAGGGGCTCTACATCCTCCTGAGGGTGGCACGAGGCCAGGGTGATGGAGAAAAGCTGCAGGGACGCTGGGCCATGTGTTGTGGCTGATGCAAGGGTGTGAGTGTGAGTGCTCAGCTCAGCTTTGCCCTGCCAGGTGACCTGATGGCCCAGAGCGCCAATGCTGATGACAGAGGAGCCAAAAGCCCTCTGGGCCAAAAGCCTCCTGATGGGTGATTCCAGTGGCTCTGGAAGGCCAAATGTGTGATGAGCTCCAGGTGGCAAGAGACGCAATCAGGCTTTGGGAAGCCCCTTGGTCCTCAACCTCTGCTGAAATAAATGCACAGGGAGATTGGGCTCTTTCAAAAACCCCACTGTGTGCCCTTACAAGTGTGCCTCCTGGTGCCTAATTCTCGCCAGAAACCACTCAAACTGTGAAATTTCTCCATCATTTTCACCCACTGGAATATCACCCTGTGGTCCTGCTCCCCTGGGCTGGACTGACCTGCTCATCCTTCCAGGGATGCCTTTGGCTGGAAGTTTGGAAGACGCCATCAAGAAAAACTTAGGAATTGCCTAATTCATGGTGGCTTCTAATTCAGAAGTCCTTCTGCTCTGAGGGTTTCCCTGGTTGAAGGGATGGAGAAGTCAGGGATGGGGAACTCAGGGATGGGGAACGCAGGGATGGGGAACACAGGGAAGCCACAGTGGCCGAGCTGCCTGAACATCAGCCCTCTCTGTTCTGGGCCAGGGTTGTGGTGCACAGGGAAGGCACCGTTGGCAGAGGGCTGGGTTCAGATGTGACCCTTCAGCCTGTGGAACCTCATGGCATCTTCCAGGGGAAAAGTAGGGCCTCTTTAGTACCTAGCAGAAGGTGGGCAGCCTCAAGATTTTCTTCAGCAGTCCACAGGTCTTGGAAACCAGCATCTTATATTTTGGGGTGCTCTGCAGAGTAGTGATAGGCACCTTAGGGTAGGAACTTCAAACAGAAAGAGAGTAGGTTTAGATTAGATATCAGGAAGAAATGCTTTAATTTGAGGGTGGTGAGACACCGGAGCAGGTTACCCAGAGGAGCTGTGGCTGCCCCACCCCTGGAAGTGTTCAAGGCCAGGTTGGATGGGGCTCTGAGCAACCTGGTCTAGCGGGAGGTGTCCCTGCCCATGGCAGAGGGGTTGGAACTGGGTGATCTTTAAGGTTCCTTCCAACCCACGCCAATCTGTGAATCTACAATTCAAACTTGGTTGCTGTGAGAAGCTCCAAGGATAGTGCAGCACAGAAAGAAAACACCTCATTTTGAAGAATTTTCTCTCACAAAGCTGAAAATGTTTGCACTTCAACAAACCGAGGACCTTGAAGGAAGAGTTTCAGGGCAGGAAGCAGCCCCCAAGGTCAGCTAAATTCTGAGAGAGACATTACTAGAGCAGTGTCAACATGACAGTGCTGCAGGGTCAGGTGAGGTCAGATCCAATGGCACACAGCTCACAGGATGCCTGGGGAGCCCACGTGAAAGGGGCACTCCAAGTTGCTAATGCCTCCATCTGGGTCAGCAACTCTAATAGTCAGACACTGATTCACAGAACTTCCCTTCCCTGAGAGGTCCCGTAAATGGACGTATTTTTTTAAACAGTGAGGCAACGAGCAGCCATGCAGAGGATTAAGTGCTCCCCATGTCTGACCTCAGGCATGCTGGCTTTACCCCACCCTGAGTTGCCTGATACTGAGGTGCTCCTCCCCAGCTTTCTCCACATTTTCCCCTTGTCCTTTCTCCCACTCCCTTCTCCTCCCTCCTCTCCTCATGGGGCTATGCAAAACCGAATTCCTGCTGCGACATGGAGTGGGGAAGAAGTGTCGAAATCCCTTTTTTCTTTTTCCTTTTTTCTTTTTTCTGTGAAATGCAATTCTTGCTCGCTGGTCATCTTATTCTCAGTATATCCCCTGCTGGCCTCCTTGCCCCTTTCCCTGATCCCAGCTCTGCACAGCTGCACGAAGATATTGGTGATGCTGCAAGAACAACCCTCCCCTGGGGCTTGGTCTGGCCCCGAAGGCGCCTCACTGGTGCCAGCTCCTGTGCTCGGGAGATCTCTGTTTGCCACAGCTCAAACTGGCTGGCTCAGAGATCGACTGGAGCCCACTCATACCCTTCTCTAGGGGCTGTAGCCCCCACATATGCATACCATAAATCTTCACAGGGCTTCTGGTGAAACCCTTCACTCGAAGAAATTGCGTTGTTTGCTTTTCTTGGGCTGTTCCAGTTCAGAATTTAAATACTGAAACAGATAACAAATTTCATCAGGGTCCTTTAATCACAAAATGGTAGAGTTTTCAGTTCTTGGAGAAGTGAGGAGTGGGGCCAGCAGAACTGCCACTTTGGACTGGCCCTGGCCTCTTTAGGAACCTGCTTGATAGAGTTACTTGGGAGGCCATCCTGAAGGGCAAAGAGGTCCAGGAAGGCTGGAGATTCTTCAGAAGCAAATCCTAAAGGCACAGCAGGAGCAGCCCATCCCCATGTGCCAAAAGACAGGCCAGAGGGGGAGGAGGACCAGCCTGGCTGGACAGAGAGCTCTGACTGGAACTCATGAAAAAAAGGTGCATTTATAACCTTTTGAAGAAGGGGCAGGAAACTCAGGAGGGTTACAAGGATGTTGTGAGATTACACAGGGAGAAAACCAGAAAGGCCAAAGCCCACATAGAACTTAATCGGTCTACTGCTGGAAAGACTGTAAAAATTGTTTCTATAAATACATTAGCAACCAAAGGAGGGCTATGGAGAATCTCCTACCTTTATTGGATGTGGGGGGAAATATCCAGTGACAAAGGATGAGGTACTTAATGCCTTCTTTGCCGCAGTTTTTAGTAGTAAGACCAACTGTCCTCTGGGTACCCAGTCCCCTGAGGTGGAAGACAAAGACACAGAGCAGCATGAAGACCCCACAATCCAAGGGGAAATCATCAGCAATCTACTACACCCCTTAGACGTACACAGGTCTATAGAGGATCCATCCAAGGGTACTGAGGGAGCTTGCCAAGCCACTTTCCATCACTTATCCCCAGTCCTGGTTAACTGGGGAGGTCCCAGTTGGCTGGAACTCAGTAAATGTGATGCCCAGCTATGAGATGGACCAGAAGGAGGATCCTGGGAAAAACAGGCCTGTCACAGCCTGACCTTGGTGCAGGGGAAGGTCACGGAGCAAATTATCTCGAGTGCCATCACGTGGCACAGGCAGGACAACCAGGGGATCAGGTCCAGCCAGCATGGGTTTGTGAAAGGCAGGTCCTGCTTGACAAACCTGGTCTACTTCCGTGACCAGGTGACCCGTTTAGTGGGTGAGGGAAAGGCTGTGGATGTTGTCTTTGCTTTCGGCTTTAGTAAAGACTTTGACACCATTTCCCCCATCATTCCCCTGGAGAAACTGGCTGCTCATGACTTGGACAGGCGCTCTCTTTGTTGGGTTAAGAACTGGCTGGATGGCCGGGTCCGGAGAGTGGTGGGGAATGGAGTAACATCCCACTGGCAGCCAGTCACGAGTGGTGTTCCCCAAGGCTCAGTCGGGGGGTCAGTCCTGTTTAATATCCTTACTGATGATCCAGATAAGGGGATTGAGGCACCCTCAGTCAGTTTGAAGATGACACCAAGCTGGGGGAGGAGTGTTGATCTGCTGGAGGGCAGGAAGGCTCTGCAGAGGGATCTGGACAGGCTGGACTGATGGGCTGGGGCCAAGAGCATGACGTTCAACAAGACCAATGGTGAAGAGTGGCTGAGGGAGCTGGGGGTGTTTAGCCTGGAGAAAAGGAGGCTCAGGGGGACCTTATTCTCTACAACTCTCTGGAAAGAGGTTGTAGCAAGGTGGGGTCTCTTCCTACAAGTAACAAGAGATAGGACAAGAGGAAATGTGGTCTCAGGTTGCACCAGGGGAGGCTTAGGCTGCGTATTAGGAAATATTTCTTCATGGAAAGGGTTGTCAAGCATTGGGACAGACTGCTCAGGGAAGTGACGGAGTATTCCTGGAGGTATTTAAAAGATGTGATGATGAGGTGCTTAGGGACATGGTTTAGTGATGGACTTGGCAGTGTTTGGTTTACAGTTGGACTTGGTGATCTTCAATGTCTTTTCCAGCCTAAACTATTCTTTGATTCTATGATCTAGGTTTCTCAGCTTCCTTCTCATCTGCAATTGCTCTCTCCTTCAAAGCCCAGCCATTTCTGTAAAGGGCATGTCCTTCAGGGCAACATTTTATGCCTTTCTTCATGTTTTTTTTCTTAATCTGCTAATGTAAACTCAGTCTGTGAAAGGCTTTTAGCATGACTGTTTCTGTGATAAGCTGTTTAGGTTTTTTTTCCTTTGGGTTTTGCCTGTAACAAAAATGATTTACTACTGGGAAGCCTTTCCTTGCCTGTTTTTTATCCCAAATTTCCTGCCTCTTGTCACCTTTATTTTTCATTTCTCGTAGACTCACCTCTTTATGTGTGTTTGCCACTGCATTGATCAAGCTGTATGTTGTGAAATTCTTCTGGGGAAAAGACATTATTTCCCAAACCAGGTTGGGTGGATCAAGAAAGTAAGCAGAATTTAGACCAGCAGAAGAACACAGCTCCTTTTGTTCAGGGAGGACATTAAGATAAATCTTCCAAATCACCCCCTTCCAAATATAAGCTGAGTCTGCTGACATAAATCAGCCATCTTAGCTGCTGGTAAAGGCCTTGTAGTGTACACAAGTGCTGCTAAGTGGAGCTGACTGAAGTGCTGGTGGTTTGGCTCAGTTGCTGTACATCAGTTCGATAAGGTCACCACTCTCTCCGTGCAGCATTTCTGCAGGTTCGTGAGGGCCCCCAAGGGAGAGATGCTCTGCAGTGAACGTTTTTGCATTTGTTGTTTTCACATCCTGGGTGTCTTCTGGCAGCACTCATCATACGCATCGTTGCTCAATTCCAGCCTCTCGTGTTCTCAAGTCTCTTTGCAAGCAGGGTGGGATCTGGCTGGTGGAGCTCGGGGTTGTCTGGGCTTGAGTGAAGTGAATCATCCTCACAGAGTAATCTCCCTTCGCCGCTGATGCTGAACTGCTGCAAGCTGTTCCTATTCAGCAAAGCACATAAGCCAATTTCTGGCTCTATTTCTATTCAGCAGAATGTTTAACAGTGAGTTTAATATTAAACTCATGCTCAAATCCCTTGACTTATTAATGGATTTAGGTGAATGTCCACGCTACATCACTGAATGAGACAGGGATTAATTACAAGGAAAGGGGAGATTTGCAGAGCTGGGTTCAGACAGAAAAGCGGTGCACTCTGCCCCAAGACTTCCGTCTCCATTGGTTGTACATCCCACAGTTTATCCTGAGGGCACACTTGATGTTTTAGTCTTGTTTATCAAGGGGCATTTTTATAATGTTGGACTTGCCTGGTGAAATGGCCTGTGAGGCTGCTCAGGACCTTGGTGAGCCTCTCAGCTCCGCTGGTGTGGGAAGGGTGGTGGCAGCTGGGTGATCTCACGTGGTGTGCAGAGGGAATCCCTCTACACACCCAGTTTTTCTCATCTCCTGCTTCAGACAGTAGAGATGGAGGATGCATGCAGAGCACAGTGGGCTGATCTGGCAGCTTTTCCATAGCAGATGTCACACGAGCCCAAAAAAGTGTAGAAATTGAAATACTCACTTGCTGCAGCGTGTTTTTAAAAGGGAGGAGGTGACAGCTCCATTTGTACACAGCACAAGAGCAGCTTGGGCAGGGCACCACAGGCCTGCTGGTCTCTGTGAAGGGGATCTTCCTTTCTGTAAAGGAGATTCCTCACTCACTGTTTACTCATTGCAGAAAATGCTGAACTGATGATGTTTTTGGAAGCATGCTGTCCTCACAGAGCCCTGTGATTTAGACAGATCTCTTCCTCTACGGCAGGAGGTGACAGCATTATTCAAGAAAGTCCTGGAAGAGGTTGCCCAGAGAAGTTGTGGCTGCCTCATCCATGGAAGTGTTCAAAGCTAGGATGGATGGGGGGCTGAGCAACCTGGTCTAGTGGAAGGTGCCCCTGCCCATGGCAGGGGAGGTTGGAACTGGTTGCTTTTTAAGGTCCCTTCCAATCCAAACCATTCTATGATTCTTTAATTCTATGACTGATGCTGTCAGTCCCTGAGTGCTGACAAAGACCCCAACTCTGTGGGCACAGATCAAACTCTCAGTCTTTGTACTTCACTTTTCCTACCTTTATAATGGGAATAATAATAGTTGTTAACCTCACAGCAGTGTGGCATTGTCTGTGTCTAAACAGTGCTTTAAACATATAGTCTGAGCACACTTGGAACTCCATTTAGTTGTTTCTGGACTGGAATTTAGCAACTGGGTTTTCCAGTGTTCCCATTCCATCTATTAGCCTGAGAAATCTGAACCCCCTCTGACATGCAGTAAGGGACTGATCTGTGACCTCCAGGTAACAAGTGACAGAGTGAGAGGAAATGGCCTCAAGTTGCACCAGAGGAAATTTAGACTGGATATGAGGAAAAGTTTCCTCACTGTGGAAGAGTGGTTAGGCATTGGAACAGGCTGCCCAGGAAAGTGGTGGAATCACTGTCCCTGGAAGCGTTAAAAAAATGTGCTGATGTGGTTTGTAGGGGCATGGCTTACTGGTGGACTTGGTGGCTCTTGATTAATGGTTGGACTTGATGACTTTAAAGGTATTTTCCAACCTTAATGATTCTGTAATTCAAAGGGTGCAAACTGGAAGTCTTTCCTTCAACTGAGTGGAGCTGTGCCATTTGCAGGCTGTGGCAAGGAGAGGAGGTTTATCACAGACTGTTTTGATTTGTATAGTAAAAACACAGAGCTTAGTCATCAAAAACAGGGGTTAGTCATCAAAAACAATCATCTACCTTCCTCTTAAAATATAAAAAGGTTTAAAAGTTTGGTGAGGTTTACAGGGCATTAAGAAAACACCGATATCACAATTGCCGGCGTTAATTCTCATCAGGTTGCCTTCCTTCCCCGTTGGGTACAGAGACTTAAAGCTTCATGTCTGCTGCCAAATGCTTTAACCCTGGTGCCCATAAAAGGTTTTCTGCTGTAACTGTCTTGTTATCAGACCATCAATGTCCTGACACTTCCTAGTGATTAATCCTGTGTTGAAATGAAATTAAGTTTCCATATATTTGGCAGAATGACCCCAGGACTTCCTATTTGGGGAATACAAAGAATAAAGCATCTGTAGCCTACAGGAAGCCAGAGTCTCTGATTTCCTGCAGAGGCAGAACAAGAACAAACAGGGAACACATATTTCACCGTGGCAGTCGAAAGTGCACGTAAGAGCCCTGTCGGCCCCCATGATGAAAACAATTAGGAGGGGGAACATCCCTGGTCCCAAAATTATTTGTGGGTGTTTTGTTACACGCACAATATGCCATTAGAAAAATAGATGTAACTCAAGTTAATGTTTTTTCCAGGTGACTATTAAACTTTCCCTTGGCATAGGTTTTTTTTGGTTTACATCAGGGATATTGTGCTTGTCAGGCGAGTGAGTTTTACATGGCTGTTTGCTGTGCTGGGCTCTCTAAATCTCTTTGTGCTTGGAAAACACAGGGATATTTTCTTTGATGGCTTTGTTTAAATGAGCCAGGCCAGATCCCGGCTGATGTAAACTCTGGTGAGAGGTGCGGGAGGAGGTGATAAGGCAGCAAATCCTCCTTGCAGCCTAGCTCTGACTTGTGATGAAAGGTATGTGGGGACGTGGAGGCACCAGGCTCCCTTCTGGGGCTGTGCTGCACAGTCTCCCAGAGAGAGCACCATTGCTGCCTCTACACTGGAGTTTAGCAGCTCTACACCCACAGAAGGAAACACTTCCCAGTGCTTCCAAATTCCCGCTTGCACCTTGCACTAATGGGCATCATCAGCTTAGGAATTAACCTTCTACCTGAATGCATATGCTTGGGTGTGTGTATCTGTATAGACAGATGTGTGTGTGTATGTACAGACAGAAAAAACTGTTCTGTTCACCCACCACGTTGCTGGAGTTGTCTTGGTTGATGCTGTGTTTCAATCACCTCTGTCCGATGGCTCTCACTCCGGTTTCGCCAGGATCGGTGGTGCTGTTGCTGCTGGCTCTTGCCAAAACAAATTGCCCTATTTCTGTCCTGTGAAGATACCACGTTACCCTTACCACTAAGAATATCTTGTTTCCTGCACTTTTGCATCAGTCAAGCCTCTTCCAATGCTTTGCAACCCAAACTGGAGTGAAAGAGAGGAGACCCGGATGCTGGAGGCTGTTAGGCTTGGTGAGCTTCCCTGGGGAAAGGTCTGACCAGTGGCTGGTTAAGACAACTGCCCTTCAGCAGGCAGAAATGGGATTCCCTGGAAAGTTGCTTGTCTTGGCATTTTCAACAAACAGCTTTCTAGGAAGAAAATGCAAACAGCTCCCTTCTTGGAACCATGACCCCCTATGGGGAACCGGTTTCAAAGTTTTGGATCTGAGAGCAAACTTGAAGCCTCCAACTGTGGTGTTTTTCTGAAAGGGCATCTCTAACTTTTTGTCAGAGAGTCGTTAGCCTTGGAGTGGATATTTCTGTAGTCCTGAAAGTGCCAAATGCCTGAGGAACACAGGATGTGGCTCACAGGTCCTTACTGTGGTGACACTGAGACGATTGCGTTACATCAAACAAGTCCCAGGAGAGTCATAGAGAACTGAGAGTGAGTTAAGGACAAGTTCACACCACAGAATGCTTCTTGCCACTGAAATGCCAGGAGCAGTGGGAATCAAAGCTGGTCTGCAGCATTTACTGGATGCAGTCTAGACACACTGACTTGGCGACTGCCTGCAGTTAATAAGCTCTTTTTCTTAATTCATATGCTTGTCATTTGGACTTTGTTTCCCCTGCAGTTTGGTAGAAGGCTCAAGGAGTACCTGTCTGTGCTGAAATCTGCAGGGTTTTGGGGACACAGCAGGGAATAAGGGCATTCACAGAGAGAGACTAGATCCACGAGACTCTCACACTGAAATTCTGTGTCTGCATTCTGTTCCCTGCTCCGAGTTTTACAAGGCACCGTGTGTCCCTGTCTATGCCAGTGGGCTGGTTAAGTCTCTCTCAGTTATTCTAGAATGGGTAACAAACAGACAAACCCCAGGCAGTACTGCCGGCTCTTGTGATTTTTGCCAGTCCTGCAATATTTGCTTTTTGTTCTCTTGGCTTTTGCTCCCAGATTCACGCAACGAAATTCCTCTTTCCAACTGGCAAACAAGGGGAGGGGAACAAAAAGCACTCCAGGTGTCACGTCTACCTGGCAGGAAAGGAAAGCCAGGACCTGTGACCTGGAAACCCCCAGGCTGTTAGAACTGAACTCAGACATGTCACCCCCATGAAAGCTGCAGCTCCATCACTGCACTGTGGATATGGTTGTAAATAATCCCTGTTCAATAAATCAGACTGACAAATGACTGCTCTTCTCTCTCTCTGACTCCCACCACCATCCCTGCATTATCTCGTCGCCCTCTGCTCTTACAGTTGTGCTTTCCCGCTGAGAGCTGCTGGGATTTTTTTCTGCTCTTCCAGGGGAAAGCCTTCAGGGATAGTGCTCCCTTCCCCACACAGAGGTGCCCACAGCCAGATGCAGCAGGGCCCAGACTGAGCCCGGGGAGGAGACCAGCCAAGGCAGATCTCTTCAAATAGGCCACTGACCTTCTTGGCAGCTCCAGCCTGAAGAGAGCCGAGGCCAGGGATACCCTGCAGGATCTTCCCTCAGCAAATGTGGGGTGCTGCCTGAGTGATGGGAAGGTCCCTTTAAGGAAAAGGTAGATGGGTTGCAAAGGTTGCTGCATACAAACTTACCTTGTTCAGCAAGTTTATTCTTGCTTTTATTCTTCTCCTTCCTGTTAAAACCCACCCTTGTGAGTGATTCAGTGAGTCGCATGTCTGGATATGGAGAAGTCATTCAGCTGCTGCTCCTGTTCCTTCTGTGAGCACATCAGGTGTAAGCATCCCCTTCCCTTCCTCTTTCACCAGCACCAAGCTGTCCTGGCTGTGGCTCTCAGCGTTCACCTGATGAGAATCACTAGCGACCTGTGGCCCCACTGTGACTAACACTGCTTGCTTTGCTGTAACATAGGAAAAGCACCTCAAGATGCTGCTTCAGTGTGAATGACTGGAAGTAACTAAACCTATGCATTTCCTTGACAAAAATGCAGGAATCTGAGCTCTTCTGCTTCACTTCTGCACAGGGATAACATCATGGAAGTCATTATTGCTGGTACCTAATGTGGAACACAGATGCAAAATGCTGTGATTTATTTTTTTTTTCAGTGGTGTAACTCTCCTGATGTAATCATTACATAAGGATTTCATCAAAATGACTGCTGTGTTACAAAGGTGTCAGTAAACAGAGAATCCCCCTGACAGGTCAGAAGTGATAACGTTTTCCTGATGCAGCACATAAATTGCCAAGTAAGTGTTCTCTTCATTTGCATCACTTTTTACCCCAACGTAATTCCATTAATTCGACAGTTACAGGAGGGGTGTGGATCTCCCGGGAGGAAGCTCACCTTCACAGTGCTTGAAATTGATGACATGTGCGTTTCCAGCAGCCGAGCTGTGATTGTTCAGCAGAAATTAGCTCTGCACAGAGCTGATGGAACTGCACACAGCAGGGTCATTAAGAGGAAATGGGCAACCAAATCTTGTTTGCATTGTTTCAGAGACCATTTAGGGTGGGAAGCCCATAAATGAATGACAAGATTCTTTGAGGAAAGAGAGTGTTAAATTTTCTACCCTTAGCCAGCCTGAGTAGGGACTGCTGTGGCAAGAAACTTTAGTATATCCCAGGTCCATCCCTTGCTCAGTAACAGAGGGATGAGCTCAGAGGAAGGTCTGACCCTGAACTCTTATCCTATCCCCCTTGCAACACCATGCAAGGGATATTTCTGCCTTGCCTTTTCACAGTGTGACCATATGTCTTGTGTTCATTTTCACGCCCCTTGGGTCTGAAAAGAGGTTTTTCTACATACAGTTAGAAATTTGTAGATCACTTTAAAGCTTTTATCCTGGAGATATGCACTCTCGGAGCCAAACAGGTTGCTGGCTGTTGTGTGAGCTTGCCTTGTAGTTTATACAATGCCTGATGCAAACTGAAAAACTTTGAAGTGTGAACTTCTGGTCTGCACTGTAGGTTTGGCTGATAGAAAGCCCTTCTGTGCTTCAAAGCTTTTCCTAAGATGTCAAACATTTTGATTTAATTAGGGTTAGGAGAGGTTTCACAGTTTGAATTTGTGACAGCAGAGAGTCAAATAAAGCTTTGCTTACAAAGTCTCTCACTTGGAAATACCCACAAAGCTGTTCAGTGTTAATTCCCAAGTTTGCTTTACGATTTTTGGGTAAACATTGTCTCTTCTCTCAGCCCCTATGAAGGAGCTCTTCCAGGTCTTTGTTTGCCTTCCTTTCACAGCAGAGTTTGTCTGGGTTTGGTGGGGATTGTGCTAACCTTGCCACCAAGTTTGCAGGAAGACTGTCGAAACACTTTCTACTCGTGCTCTTTGAGATGATTGCTAACAGAGGGCTGGAGTTTCAAATGTAACAGCAGCACTGATATGATGACTTAAGAATTTACAGGTGACTTCTGACAAAGCATTTGGAGCATTAAGGAAAGTTCACCACTTTTAGGTTGAAAAAAGCATTCAAGATTGTCCCCTGAGCTAGGTGACGTTGTCTTGGATGGGTTTATTTCTGACATTTTTGCTATCCCTATTAGAATTTTACAGAAAAGGTCTGCAATCCTTCTTTATTATTAGGGACAAGACACTAAAACTCAAGAAGAAAAATGTGTCTTGGGGCAACGTGAGCCTCTAAGACAGACACAACACCCTTTGTCTTCCCAAGGCCTGCTGTTTTGGGCCGTAGAAAGGCAGGTCTCATCCCCACCCTATGAGACAGAATTGAAGAAAACCATTTCTCCAGTTCCAGTTGGTGCCCTTCACTCTGCACCAGGATTCTGTGGGATTGAGCCCAACACCTTTTGAGAAGTCTCCTCGTGGTTGTCCTCAGCTCTCTGGCAGCTTCTTCTCTCTTCCATGACCATGTGCCAGCACATGGCCTTCTGCACAAGCAGTTGCCATCACCTGTGCCTGGAAAAGGCGTTCCCCCATCCCCACATCCCGCTGTGTTTGCCACGGTGCAGGGTTTCCACCAAGGCAGGCCACAAGTCCTGCTGCTGGAGGCTGCAGTCCAAGGCTTCCTGAGAAGCTGA
>JAYRBT010000001.1:112346443-112405220 GCA_036023395.1 Myiotriccus ornatus
CGGTGCAGGGTTTCCACCAAGGCAGGCCACAAGTCCTGCTGCTGGAGGCTGCAGTCCAAGGCTTCCTGAGAAGCTGAGAGCCTGGTCTCACACTGCAGCCCCCAAACCTTGACAAGCCGTGCTCCCAGTGCCACTAGTGGCTTATCTCCCAGTTGCAGCTACTTTGGAGGTGCAAGTGAATTTGTCCATCTTGCCCCAACGCGCCTCCCTTGGATGGGTCGGAGCCCCTGGCTGCAATCCCAGCATCTCCCGCTGGCTGACTGGAGACCCCCGTCCTGCTCCACCACACGAGAGGCCATTCCCTGTCCTGTTTTTACCAGACATGCCAGAGGCACTGTGGGATAAGAGAAAATGTGGCAGAACTGGGGACCACACCAGCCGTGAGTCACGCTGGGGATATTTGAAGCAGTGGAGCTCCCCTCACTTCCATATCCCACATTCACGTTCAGCTCTTCCCAAAGCATTTGTCCCACATTAAGGCAGGGGAATAAATGTATATAAATAATGTAATACCCACTACTAGTTCTTGAGATACTTGAATGGCATTTCAAGGCTAGAGCTTGGGATTTTGTTTGGATGTAGAACATTGCTCCTCTGTTTGCTTTTTTATTTAAATGATCACTGAATGAGATATTAAAGTCTTGTCTACACTGGAAAGAAAATTAGAGTCTTTTATTGATTTCACTTATGCCTCTTGGGAATAGCTCACATTTAAAGTCAAATATAAAAGGCCATTTTTATACTGGAATAGGGGTATTTCAGAAGGGAGGACATGATGGTGTAACTGCACCACACATGTTATAAGTAACTTCTAACATCATGATAAGTAGGCAAGGTCTTTGAGATTGCATGAGGGAGTGATTCCAGATCTGAGTCTTGGCCCAAAGGCAGGCTTGAGGCTTATTCCTACACATCAGGGTTCAGGCCCTCAGCTGGGGTAAGCTGATGCCACTCCATTGATTTTTGAAAAGCTAAACCAATTTCCAGCAGAGGAGAATCTGCTCCAGATTTCCCAGCTGCCCTATCAAAAATCTTCTCAGAGCATTGACTGGAGAAAGAAAACAGGCCTCAGCCTGATGTGAAAGAACATAATAGACCTTTAATTTAATTGACTTAATTTTATTGGCAGCCATTGAATGATGAAATGAAAACAGATGATCTGGATGAACAAGAAAAGGTTAGATGGGAGTAACCCATTAGTAAATATCAAGGCATCATCCTATTGTCCTCATTTAATAAAGGAACGGGTCAGTAAGTATCATCATAAACATTTTTACATTTTAGTGAAGATTTATTTGACATCATTACTAGCAGAGAGATGGATTCTTGGAACAGCAAGTGGTGAAACAGTCCAGCAGATGAGAAGCTAGTTCCTTTAGCTGGCATAAAGTAGCACAGCTCTACAGCTTGACCTATTTAATTCCACCTTTTTTAGCAGCTGAGCTATTACTTTGGACTGCTGTGGGATATTTCTTTTTTTTTTTTTTTTAATTTTCTTTGACAAATCTTCCAAACTTACATCTTCTCTTGCCAATCTCTAATGTCTTAAGCCATGATGTAACTCGATATACAGTGTACCTGAGAGAGAAGGACTAGTAGAGGTAGTTGAATTTCTTCTCAAGACTCCCCTTTCTCTACCCCAGGTCTTCCATTTTCCTCCCAGCCTGGGTGCTGCCAACCCCATGATGATTTGGTGTTGTGCTTGCTGGCTCCTGGGAGCCAACAGCTCTGCAGTGGCTGGACTGTGAGCTTGGGTGAGTGGAAGGACACAGGGCTCTGTGGAGCGGGCCAGCAAAGCAGGTTGCTCACAGCCCTCCAGGCCCAGGAGATTGGGAAGGGGAGGGCTGCTTGGGAAACAAACCCTCCACACGCCAGAGCTCGCCTGAAGAGGCAGCTTCTCCCCATGCCTGCTCCAAAATGGTCCCATCTCACGTGCTGTGCAGCCAAGCCTTCAGCTGTCTGGGGCTGGCTGGAAGTCCATCCAAACAGGATTTAACAGCCACACTAAAACCTCATCCAAGGACAGGAGTACCCTGAGGGATAGAACAAATACGATACAATGTGAAAGAGATAAAATTCAGATAAGATGCAGGAAAACCAGACATGATTCCTCACTTAACTCTTTATAACTCGCTAGTGGTGGGTGACACTTGTGCAGGAGAAGAGTAAGTTTTAACAGAAGGCTGTCCAGACCAACTTTGCAAAAAGCTTTTCTGAATCTCTACTTGCAAAAAAATAATTCAAAAAGAAACCCTAAAGGTAAAATATAACGAAAAGCTTAGATTTTTCTTCATTTTAGCTGGACTTGGTTAGAAATGGATACTTCAGAAGTGCAGCACTTTTTTTGTGATTATATATGCTGGGGTTTGATTTGGCCCTGCAGGTGGAAGGGCTGCAGATTCAACCTTCTGGCAAAAATGGGACCGGGTTTCCCAATCTGGAGCTCCCACTGAGGAACACCAGCCTCATTTTCCGTGGTTGACAGCTGCCCAAGGGCTGTCCTCCTTTGTAGGGATGAGGCCAAACCCTGTATGAGCACCCTGGGCTCTCAGGAAATCCCCAGCACCTCACACCACCACCCCTTGCATCGGTTGTCTCATTCCCATCCCAGGGGACACACATCCTGCTGCACACCTCACGTGTCCATCCTTTTGTGCTTCCAAGAGATGTGTTGGTCCTGCCTCGAAAACCCTGGGCTGGTCTTTGCCATGCTCAAGACCAGCTCCATCATCTTGTGCCAGCTGCTGTCCCCATGTGCCTGCCCCAGGTCTCTGCTGAGGATTTCTGGCTGCTTGTCCTCCAGCTGGGATGATGGATGTCCTGTCAGAGCACCCCTATGGCTGTGCAACTGAGAGTGCTTAGGCTGTGCTGGTTTCTGCTCTGATTTTCTTCTCCCCCTTCTCCCCAGCTCCACTAAAATGCCCAAACCATGTTCTGTGCTTTCAAAAAATGCAGAGCCACTCGTGATAGAACCAACAGGGCACCCAGTGACACCGTACGAGCTGGGCTGGTGCTCCATGGAGCTGATCCCAGAGCAGCAACTTATTTTTACAGTGTTCCTGCCCTTTCTCCCAATATTTTCCCCTTAGGCTTAATGAGCAGAGCCCTCACAGGCTTCACTGTGTGCTTGCTCACAGAGAGCTCATAAGAATCAGCGTTCATCCTCTGGTGTCATGACCAGGAAAGAGGAGAGGATATGAAGGACTCTGGTTTTGGGGAGACACACCGGCAGCTTCTCTTGTCCCAGAGCAGAGGCACATTACAGGCATTGTCCTCTCTTCCTGAGGGGCAAGACTGCTGAGGGCAGAGTTATCTGATGTCAGGGTGACCCCTCTGTTATATTCCTGCAGGGCAAAGCCCTAACCACTGCAGAATACACCTGCTGCTGTGAGACCAGGTGTCAGAACTAACCCAAAAAATCCAGACACTTTCTCTAAAGAAAATCCCAAATCTAGCCCCTTCCCACCCCATTTCAAATATTTTAGTTTTCAGCACTTTACAACAACAACAACAACAAAAAGAGGTGAAAATAATCAAGATTTTCCTGGGAAACAAATTCTTAGTGGAATTTTTCTGTCTGGTCCCTAACAGAATATCTTGCAGGGGACTTCCCTGTTTGCATCCCAGCACTAGCACCAGCCTGGTGATCCTGCAGCATCAGGACTGCTTTGCCTGGCTCCCAGAGCTCCTGCCATCCGGCTGAGATCCACAAACTGTGCCTGGCACAGGGTGGGCTCCACAGAGGGAGGGCTGTTCCCTGCACTGTGCCCTGTCACAGAGGAAAAGCAGCTTGTATCTTAACACGTTTTGCCTGGCAGGCGTTTCAAAGGCTTCTCCTCTGAATCAGGGCTGCAGGCACTGCCTACATTTCCTTTTTACAGAAATTGGCAGGTTGAGCTAAGCAAAATTCCTTAATCCTGTTTATCTGCTGTCTGCTTCCCAAGAGGCACAGTGCTCCTGTGGCCTCTCCAAGCTTTCCTCTATGCCATTAACAGAGTTATGTTTGCCCCTTTGAAGGACAAACACAGGCAGGGTGAGGGAAGGGCAACCAGTGGCCCTTGGCATGCCGGATTTTGGGATTTCAGTGTGCAGCAAGCCAGGCAAGTGCAAAGGTACTGTGCCCCTTTAGCCTTTCCAGGACTAATTAACTCCCCAGCAAATGACTTGTGTCCAGATCAAGTGTTGTGCACATAAAAATAATCCATTGCCCAGGATTACAAGCCCAAAATGATGACCTTAAGGGAGGAGTGGTGCAGTCACACTCCTTCTTGACTGTTCCTGTTCCTGATGGGGCAGGAAGAGCATGGTTTGAGGATGCAGGCAGGGGAGCTGGGCTTACCTGCCTCCTGGGCCAAAATCTTGATCTCAGTGCCCTGAGGCGCTCAGTGCAGGGATGCTGCTCTGGGCAGCTGGGTTTTGCAGTCCCAAGGGTAATGAGAAAGCAAACCAGCTCCATCCTTGACCTTTGCACAGGGAAAATCAGTTCTGTGCTTACCAGGCAGGAGCGCTGGTCTGGTCCTCAGGGGTTCTGCTGGTCAGCAGCAGGGAGTCCGTGGGGGATGGAAAATGAACTGGGGGGCTGAGCAGGCCAAGGTGGGGTGGTGGCAGCAGGTCAGGTTGGAAAGGTAGGAAGCGAGGCACTGCTGGAGTGGAGGAGGAGGAAATGTTCAGGCAAGGGCAGCATGAAGGAGGAGGAGAGAGGAGAGCCTAATTTTTGGGGAACGGCTCAAACCCTGTGCCATGGGGAGCGACGCTCACCTCCTCGGCTGGGACAGCAGATCGACAAACCTCCACGTGGCTGCTGCGGGTTTGAAAGCCTTTGGGGTGCTCATGTCTCACCCCACTGCCCTCCTGGCCTGCAGGTGGTCTGTGCAGGTGTCCCTTATTCCATGAGGTCCGTGGTGGAGGTCCAGGTGACGAATTTTGAGGTCCGGGTCCTGCTGATGAGCACAGTGGAGCGCTCCCGCAGCAGGGCTGGTGGCACACGCAGGTGCACACGGCGCTCAGCTAGTGTTGGTGCCGAAATCGTGACTTTGCAACCTGAGTGCTGTCCCAGCAAAGTTTGCGTGTGGGTATAGACTGAGCCGGGATCCTGCCTGGATATGATTCACCTTCCTTCCCCCTCAAGGGAGGTACATTTGGGAACCTATCACCAGGCTGGCAGCAGCTCTGGTGAAACACTGGCTGTCTTCTCGTGGGGCTAAGGAGGGAGGCCACCTCAAGTAGGTTTCTAAAATCAGCCTCTTTCTGTTATTTACGACATAATTTTGCGTAACGAGCATTGCTCATGAGGCTGTTCTCTGGGATGCAAAGTGAAGGACCATATGTCATGGTTGGGACTGCCAGCACATCAACATTGCAGTCGTTTGCAGACTGTTTCATATTTCTTTGATTTGGGAATGTGTGTAATTAGCTCCCCAGAACAGCCGGGTGGAGGAAACGCGGTCTGTTATTTAGGCAGAATTAACGTCCTTGTTTTCTGTATTGTGATCCTTGGCTTCCCAGCGCTGCTGCCAGAGCAGTGGAGAGATCAGTGCTGAGGAATTCATTCCTTGAACCTGCCTTGGTTGCAAAACTATTTCTGCTCCTTTGCTAGGCTATCCCGAGGACCCAGAAGTGGTACGAGACGTGCTGATGCTGTAATTAGCAAATATCCACCACAAGCGACAGCAGAAGATTTATAGCCACCACTGGGGCTTTCAGCAAGAGGAGAAGCACAAAAGCCCTTATGCTCACCACCAGCACAAGGGTTTGCTGCTGTTCACTGTGTTTTTCCCCAGCCTCCCAGCAGTGTCCAGCCGGTATTTCATACCCTTTGTGCCCCAGACCTGGTGAATAAATCTTTACTGACCTGTCGTGGCAGAGGCCGTGTATGAATGTGCTGGTGGGGAAAGAGTTACACTGTTTTAGTAGGTTAACAAACCCGCACTGGCTGTGTGGTGTTAGCATTTGGCCTCCTACCAGGCACATGATCATTCTGTTACGCTTTCCGTTCCTATTCTGCTGGTTTGTGCAGGTTGGTTTTCAGCAGTGCCTGCATCCAACACAAGAAGCAGGAGGAGAGCACCCATGTCGAATGGCCTCCCACTCACTTGTGCTTCTGAGGCTGGAAAGGGCTCTGCCCCCAGGGACAAAGGGCCAGGCAGTGAGAGGCAAGGATATCAAAGATGATTTCATTCCCACAAGAGTTTCTCTGACCAGGCGAAGAAGATAATTTATCCCACTTACGAGCAAAAGGAGAGCTCCTTTCATGCTGTTGCAAGTAGAATGTCTCCCAGTCACACACACCAGCACAGCAGTGTTTCTGGTGCTTGATTGGTCTCAAAGTCCACAAGCACATGAGCTTGGCCAGAGCTGTTACTGGTGTTCGGACACCTCCCTCATCCTCTTTCTTCCTCACCCCTGCAGAGGCTTGTGCAACCATGGGTTCTCTGTTTCTTTGTAAATGGTGAGTTTATATTAGTCTCTCAAATAGGAAAAAATTCTTTTCTTTGTCTGGCTTGACAAACTCTTACAGGAATGAAGTCAACTTTGACATCCTTGACTCCTACTAAATTTAATCAGAATTGGCCATTAAGTTCAAAAGTTATTAAAGTCAGGGGGAGGGGGTCAGAGTGCTTTGTTTCCCTAGGAAAACAGGCAGAAAGGGGGGGTGTGTGTGCTATAGAGGAAAAATGGAAATGACTAGTTCCAATCCTAGCATGCTATAACTTATCTCCCTTTCCATTTCTTCTTTTCCACACGTAAAACAAATCAGATCATTACACTGATCACAAAACGGTCACAAAACTGATCATTATTTCTCCCCATTTCCCCTTTCTGCTCCCTTGGCCAGCTCCACAGGCAGCATCCTTGGGTCGGTTTGAACGCCTTCCTCTTCTCAGCCACTCCTTTTCCTTGGGAGACCTCGCTGCCTGGAGGGACACACTCGGCTCCTTGGCTGCAAACGCAGCAGGGTAAGAGCAGGGGTAGTTTGTCAGGCCCTCTGTATGTGGCCCCTGGCTCAGGCTGCCCCCGACGTGCTCTCCCAGTGATCCCCTTGTCCCGCTGAAAGGCGCTGTGGGCCCGTTGGATGGTTTGACGCCGCACTGGGCGCGACAGCAGGAGACAGAGCCAAAGCCAGGTCAGCTGGATGTGCTGGAACACGTCCCCTGGGAACCGCCTGACTCGGCTGCAGTAGCTGCCCCGTAGCTGACCCTCAGGCTCGTGGTGCTTCAGTCAGGGGGATGCTATTTTGATGATGCTTCTGCAGATTTAATGTCATTTTGGCCTTGCTCCCATTGACGTTGCGGCCATGGCTCTGGACACAGCCTCTCCTTTTGCTCTTCTCCTTTCTGCTGCCTTTTGCCTTGCTGTCCTCAGCCCTGAGTTCTGGGCTTTGCCTTCTCTGGGCAAGGGCTCACCAAACTGCTTCTCCCTTCACTTACACCAGCTCCCTTCCTCTCCCTCACGTTGCTACTTTGGTTCATAAACTTGAGGGGTTTCAAACTTCAAGGTCCTTTTTTGTTATTTAGTCATGTTTCCAGAGGTGTTTTATTTAGTGCTGTTTCCAGAGGTGTTTTGAGGAGCTTGAGGTGGTCATCCCTACTGATAAGTATTGTTCTCTCCCTCGGTCGCCACCCTTGTTTCAGTCCACTTCTTTTCCATTTGGCTGTCACTTGACCATGCAAAAGTTTTCACAGCTGTAGTGATATAAGCAGGCAGGAATTTGACTCATAAAAAGGCTTTGGAAATAGTTGGATTCTGGGTTCATTGGGAGCTCAGTTGATCAGTATAACAGAAAGAGGAATTATTTACTGTGACTCAGAGGATGGCATTATGTTTGTAGATCAGGTGAAAGGCAAGAAGGGCTCATGATGGTTGTTTGGTTTTTGTTTTGTTTTTTGTTTTTTGTTTTTTGGTTTTTTTTTTGGTCAGAATCTGCTTGGAAGGTTTTGGTAAGATTTTTGTAAGCGGGTCTGCTGTTGATATGTACTTATAGGACACCACGACCCTTAAGGTTTCTGGTAAGACATTTGCAAAGTCACTGTTATTCTGTGGAGACATACATGTAAATGAGTTGACATGTTCCCAATGATAAAAGGCCAACTCCAACACAGAATCATAAAATTGTAGAATCACTTAAGTTGGAAAAGACCTTTAAGATCATCAAGTACGTCCATTTGATCTCTTTCTGACTACATGTTGCAGAATATTTGGAAATGAATGCAGAAAATAGATATTTGTGGTCACAAAAGGGCATGTTTGATTGTTTCTGTGGCTTTTCCCAGGGTGATACTGGTCTGCCAAGCACAGGAGGCTGTGAGCAAGGAGCCAGTAGCGACTCATTAATAAGGTTTGTTTTGTAAAAAGGCCCCTTTGGGTTAGCAGTTAAAATGCTCTCTCTTCCCTTGACTTCTGCTGGAGTAAGCCCCTGACTTTCTGTAATAATTTTTATCTGTGTGTCAAGAATTTAACCTCGAAAGCATAACTGGACTGCATTAACTGAGCTTCATCTAATCTCCAGCTGAACTGATGGTCAACAAACAAACAGAGCTTTCTCAGGATGGAGTTCCCTTGCATTTATATGGTCCACAGCACTTTCACCTCCTGGGCAGAAAGGTGTTCCCCAGTCATTCTGTGGTGCACTTTCTGGGAGCCATGAATCCCCTCCTTACAGCTTATTTGTGTCAACCATAAAATATCCCCAAGCCTCTTCTTCTAGGAAATGTGGGGGCCAGAAGAGGTCCTTCTGGACTGTGCAGCCTCTTCCAAGAATCCACAGGGTCTGGCACCTGAAGTAAAGGGCTCATTTCATAAGATCTAGTCTTACTTTTATATTTCCCTCCTTGCTGCATCCTCTTTGAGGAAGGTATGGATTTCCATTTCCATAATAAATATATATATATATATAATGTACATACAGGTACATACAATGGGTGCCTGTGCATGTGTTTTCAAGGAATATCAAGCTGCTGTCCCAATTTTTTTTCACTAAAACTAAGCCTATCAGGGCATTTTGTTTTCACAATGGGATTTGTAGGTTCTTTTTCTCTCTGAGGGAATCTTAGTGTTGTCCACATTTGAACATGAATATTTTGTTCCAGCCTGGTTTTAGTTCAGAAGAAGAGCTGTGAAAGATCTGGTTAACTCAGGTGTTCTCACTGTCTCTGGGTTTTGGTGAGGCAAAGGCACCTGGTCTTCCCTTGACTCTAGAGGTAGAACAGAGCAGCCCTGCTCCAGGAATAGGGACAGGGAGAAAATAAAAGGAAATGTGCAATACCAAGGCCTATGGGTGCTAAGAGAGCTATGGGGGAACCTGAAATCGTAAATTACTCTTAAGGTGCCTCCTTGAGACCTTCCATGGGAAGAAATGCAGAAGGAAAAACCTTTTCACTTGCGCATAACGGGATGCCAGCAAGTGGCAGCAGCTCCCTGCCTGACACTGCCCACATCTCACATCATCTGCCTGCTCCTTTGTTTATCTGAAAACAACAACAACAACCAACCAAACAAACAAAGTTCCCATCAGAAGTTCTCCTGACACTGCTGGAATAGCTTAGCCCAGGGCTGCAAGAGGTGATCTGAAAACTGGGGGAAAAGTCCTGCTCTGATCCCCTTGTGGAGAGGTCCAAGGGGACCAAGCAATGTGGAGGAAAGGAGAAACGTGGGGTTTGGGAAATATGGAATTCCATTTTAATTTTTTTTGCAGGAGGAGCTCCTGTTGCTATTCTGGTTTCTGTGTCTTCAATCATCAAATGCAGCTTTTGTCTTTTGATAGGGCAAAGAGGAAAGGGTACAATAGTGTTCTGACAGCCAGGCACACCCCAATTCTGCGGTTTAAAGCTTTCTTTGTGCTGAATTTGTTCTTATAGTGCTAATGACCAGGTTGCCATAAATAGGCACTAAATGGGTCTGGGCTCGGTAAAGGAAAGTGAAGGTCAGCGTTGGCTCTTATGTTGTATTTTAGATCTCTGTATCAAAGAGCTCCATAAGGAAGGGGAAGGTGCATTTTCAAATTAGGCTTCCTTTCAGATACAGAGGGGGAAAGTGAGGCATGAAAAAAATTGCTTGTCAGAGTAGGATGGGCATGAGAATGGATGTGGGCTCAGCAAGATATCGCCACAGAGGGCAAAATTTACTCCCCATTTAAACCAAAGGTAAAGCTGCCATTGAATTCAGTAGGGGCAGGACTTTGTCTGCCTCCCAGCTCGAGCAGCCTAAGCTCTGAGCCAAGTATCCCACACTAAATGTCTGTAGGGGGAAGGCAGATGTTTTTGGGATGCTGTGCTGGCCACAGCAGCTGCACGAGGAAGGATGGGAAGGGATGTGGAAGGTGTCTGTGTGTGAAAGCAGGTGCTGGATTGTGCGGCCCATATAGAGCTGATATCTCATTTTACAGTCCCAGTACCTGACAACATGTTCCCTTGATGGCTTGGTCACTGAGCCTGGCACTCTGACAAGACAACACCCCTTGGGTGGGCGCCAACTGGGCGAGAAATGTGCCCTCGTGAGAAGCTCAAGTGTCCTCCCCCTCTGCCTCACTGACCACCAGGTACAAACGCCTGTCCTGCACGCTGCGTGGGGGAGGAAGCCATGGGGCATTTTTAAAGATGGGCAGTGCCAGTGGTTTAGTGGCTGCATTTCTTTTACCTGCCCAAAACCAGGTTTTGAATGTTATAGCTTGAGCACTGAACCACACCACTCCTTGGAGGTACCAGACCCCATCACTGGCCACACAAGCCTGGTTATTCCCCCAAAACTAGGGAAGTTTAGGATATGCTTCCCTTTCAACCTGCTCCAATCAGGTCTACAAGCATCCAAACTGGTAGGGATTTTACTAAGTGGGGATAAGCCAGAGCCTAGCTTGGATGCAATCTCTCAGTAAGACTCTGGTGGTACAAAACTAACAGATCAGGCAGGGCAGAGTCCCTCTGAGGATGAAAACACACTCCTCTGGATGCCAATGGTTGGATGGCAGGGAGAAGAAGGACAGTGCAGCATCACCAGGGAACACCAGCTCTGCTACCAGTGACAGTGGCTGAAGAAGGTGCCAGAGTGTGCCTTGATATCTCGTGAAATCAAGTACAGTTCCTGCCTGAGAGGGTTTTCACTTCAAGGCCGTGTGAGACCATTATGGGTTGTCAACGCTGGCCTGTGCCCTGCAGACACACTTTGGGGATCACACTGCTCACCATTCCCCTGGGGTTCACGGAGCTGGGCAGAAACCAATCTCACTGCTGCTGCTGCAAAGTGGATTACGGATGGACGAGGGACACGGAGAAGTCATAAAGAAGTTATAAAGCAAGGGCTTTATAACACAGTAACACAGGCTTTATAACACAGTAACACACAGAAAATCCTGGGGAGAACACAGATGTGACAGGTTACAGTTGTGGAGGCAATGCCAGACACTGATGGTATCTGCCAGCCCCTGTGGGTCTATGTTTAGCTTGCAGAGGCTCAGGAAATACTCCAAAAGGAAGAAAGAGGGGGAGAAGTTGTCCTGCAAGGCAGGCTGTTAGCTGTTGCTGTGCTAAGAGGGTCGAGCTCATTTTTGGGCAGCTCTCCGCAGCCGCTTCAGTTCGTGTAGGTCTGGTGTTTGTGGAACACTCTGTGCTGCCTGGACAGACCAGGAGTGGCCTGCTCCTCTTTTCTTTCTAGGAAACGACCCCTCCCTTTATGGTCCTTCGTTTTTCCCTGCCACCTGTGTGTGCTCAGAGCTTCCCTCCCTGGCATCAGCCGCTGTCGGCGGCTTGGGTGGCAGAAGCTGAGCCTGAGCAGGCATTTTCCAGAACAAGACAGCCAGTGCCCAGTACAGAACCCGCTTTCCAAGTGGGACAGGCTGGGCTGGAGCCCAGGGGATGACCTTTTCTGCGTGGCATGTTCCCATGTAATGTGACCTGGTCTCACTCAGCTGCCAGGGCGGTGTTGCGACAGGGCTTTGCTGGCCTCTGCATTGTGCAGGCAGGACGTGGCATTCCTCCCCCAGACCCAGGCACCACTGGTGAACCGTAAACCACACAGGATGCCAACCAGATTCTGCTATTCTTCATTTTACGTCGCTTAGGATGGAAGTATTTGACCTTAAATCACTCTTCCTCCTTTGAAAAGGGAGCTTGTTTCTTAGGAAGGATGGATTTGATTCTTTGGTTTTGGGATAAATCTGGTATGAATCCACACATTGTTTCATGCTGCCTGTCCTCCCCACCCAGACAGGGGCACTACTGTAGTGGCTGGCATCAGGTACCTGTCATTCAGGTAGGGAGTCTGAACCACGCTCTGTGCTCTCAGATTGTGTCCAGGCAGAGATCCAGGAGCAGGGACACTTCTGGCTGCTGCGCAAGGCAGGCTGTGTACCCAGTGTAAATTAAGTATACCACACACTGGTAAACAGCTCTGTTTAACACATCAGCTCAAGTGGGAGACAATCCAGTGTGAAATGCTTGTATCGAGACGAAATCACTTCTTTTCCACTGTCTTGCTTCATCTCAGTACTACTCATCCAGGCTTGAGCCTGTGATAGTCTGTAGAGAGGGTGAAATGCAAAGAGGTAGAAAATAAAGTTCTGAATCTGCCACTGCAAAACTCAGCTCCCTGGCTTCTCATCTCAGCAGGCTTCTTGCTACCAGTGCAAAATGTAACATATCTTCCTCCTAATTCCCTTACCTGCACTGCAGACTGAAACACCATGGGTTTCTTCTGCTTTGGGCATTAGAGAAACAAGATGTTTCTCTGATGAGAAATTATGGAGATCTTTGACAGAAATGTAAAGATGAGAATATCCAGAAGAGGGACAAAGCAAGCAAAAACTTAAAATTGCCTTCCAAAAATTGGAATCTGGAATTTAGGATTTGTTTTGGCTCCAGTCAAAGATGGGTTTTTGGACTCAATTAAAAAAAAATTAAGAGGAGCTGACTGAATAAAATGACTTTTGGAACCTGGATGGTCAAACGAGAGTATTCAGTGTTAGTATTCTGATCTAAAAGAAAACAATTAATAAAATGCTTATTTTACCTGTATGGTCAGCTTCTACTGTTTTCAAGTCTTACTTTCCAAAGTCAGCTCAACTATTGGGAAAAGAGTTGTTTGCTTGCTTGCTTGCTGTTATTTATTGTTGCCTTACCTTGTGTAAATTCTATCTGCAGCTTTTTACCCATTCGTGCTAATGATGTCTCTGCAAGCAACCTGGCGTGACTCTGAGAATGCAGGTGGAGTGTGTAACAGTAGCACTTTAGAAGACCTTCCCTTTTGACCTCCTGATGAAATTAGCCCTGGTCTGGCTGTGCACAGAGCATCCCCTCTGAGCACAGCTGCAATGAACAAGCAGGAATTTCTGAGACAGCACAAACTTGCAAACCCTTCCACAAGATTATCAAATGACAGCAGGTTGGAAGTATGTAATGAGCAGCATGGGTTCACTGACTAAGCATCCCTAAAGGGACTGGAGCTTAATCCTTTCGTAGATGGTGCCCTCTCACTCTGCTCTGAAGGAGGAGGAGGCAAATGTGCTCTAGAGAAATGACATAATTGAGAGGAAGGTTGATTTACTGCTATATGAGAGTAATATGGAGTTTGCCTTCTCTGCCTGGAGAAGGTCAATCAGGCCACTCTGCATGGTCCTTGATTTGTCCCCACTCCTCTCTTTTGGGAGGCCAGAGGGCTCCCCATCAGCACATGGCAGAACAAGCCTTCATCAGCCACCTTTGCAAATCATCCCCTGGAAGAATCATGGCAGTGAGAATTAAGTTCCTGCTCACAGACATGCCCATTTCCCTCAGGATTAGCATCTCTGGCTGTCACAGCTCCACAGCGGGACATGCACGTGAGTGTATTAAGCTAACCCTGAGGGCTTGCATCTAGACACCACATGGCAGGGAAGAGGGGACAGTTTGAGTACCAAGGTTCCTGCCCAGCTTTCTACAATCCATGCAAACAAGCTTGTGTTTGTGTTTCACTGATACTTTTATCTGGGGTAAGTCTTATGAGACCAACACAAGTGTATGTGTGGAGCTGCACGCCCTCACACCTCCTGATTGCACCTGCAGGCATCACCCTGGCATCAGCTGGAATCTCCCTGGAATCACCACCCTGGCATCAACTCTGCACCACCCTTGCTTCACCCTGGCGTTCCACTGACTGCAGATGACTGCATGATTTCCCTGGATGCTGGGAATGTCCTTAGAGCTGAACAACTGTCTTCTGGTTTGGGATACTGTGAATTCCTGGCACCAATGTCCCCTTCTGTCTCCTCCCTGCCCCACCTTACCCCTGCCCCTGCCCTCTTGCTCTGCGGCAAAGGGGCCGCGTAGCAGAGGAGGCATCACACAGATTTGTCTGGCAGGTTTGCAGTGAGAGGGGTGTGATGACCCTGCACATTCATCAGATGGTTGTTTTCAGCCCGGACCCATCTGTGATGTTTTCATTATTTTTTTTCCTCCCTCTGCTCAGCCCAGGCTGCTCCGGGAGAAGTGGCACGTAGGCACATACGTCCTTGCGCACGCTATACTTGTATAAACTCCACCAGGAAGTCATCTGGCCAAACTTCCCAGAGCTCTGCTTTTAACTCTTCCCTAGGCAGGCTGTACTGGCAGCCAGGGGATTTCCAGGGAGTGTGGACATGTGCATTCATGCCCCTGTTCTGTTTACTGATTCCCACCGCTCTCCCCCTGCTACAAGCCCCGAGCACGTGGCTGTGCAGCCTTTGCTCCCATCCTACTACGAGTTCCCACCAGAAGGAAGTCTCCTTCAGCTGGGCACTCACAGGCACACACAAGGCTTTGCAATAAAACAGTGTCTTGGCTTTTCTGGAGGATAAGGCAGCAAAAGCCAAAGTGCCAGAACATGCCAGAGCAGGACTGCCCTAGCGGGACAGAAGTTGGTGGGACAAAGCTGACAGCTGTTAGGGGTTATTATTTCAGAAGTGTGTCCTTACCAGGCACATGAATTACAAAGGAAGTTCTCACAGTACTTAAGTGTTTGCTGTGGTCAGGGAGGGATTAAAAGAACCCAACTCCTTCAGAAGTGACCCTGTCTTCAACAAAGACGTGTCTCACTGAGTGTCCCACTCGTCACAGAGTCACGGCAGACACCCACAGACATTTCAAAGGGCTGAGAAAAACCCTGGGAGACTCCTCACGTAGCAGAAAGGCTGCTATTCCTCCCCATGATGTGTGTGAATTAACAGTTATCCATTTGTTAAATGCAAAATAACAGTCATCCCATGTTGTTAGTGCCTGTCAGCTGCCCACTGACAGATTTCAATGACTCTTACAAGATTTACCCCTGGAAGTGTTCAAGAAATGACGTGGCACTTTGTGCTATGGCTTAGTTGACAAGGTGGTGATCAGCCAAAGGTTGGACCCAATTATCTTGCAGGTCTTTTCCAACTTTAATGATTCTATTCTATTTTGGAGCCCACTGCACAGGGGTGAATAACTGGAATTTTTGGAAATGTTATCCTCTGCAATTGGGTTTGGAGCAGGAGTGTCTGAGCTCATTTGCTGTTTGGCCAGGGGTGCTGGACACTTTTTGCTTCTGCTTACCCTGGTGTGAGTATGAAACGTGTATCAGAACACCAATGGTAGTGCTGTTTCTCTTGACATACACTGTAAACCAGCCCAGAATGCAACCTTTTATCCATGAAGTTGCTCGCAGACATTTGTCCCTGTTTTACTGCATGTTCATCTTCTCATGTGTTACAAAACCATGACATGGTAAAATAGATATCACAGGTCGGCATTTTTCTCCTGTGTGCACAGGTGGAAAGAAGAAGTGACTTCATTAAAGTTAATTCAGTTAGGCTGGTGTTAATTTTGCCTTCTGTATCAGATTTACAGGCATCTGTCTGAGGTAGAGGTGTGTGACTTTGCACTCAGCCTTGCTCAGACAGATCTGGTATAGAAGGGATTCAACAGCCAGAAGTTCCCAAAAATCTAGGGATGACTTTTATGGCAGACTCGTCCACTGCAGACACGTTTCTCCTCTCAAACAGCTGTTTGTGTGCCACAAACAGCGAAGGAGCCTTCTGTTTCTGTCGGACTCCTTCTGAACCTCAAGAGATACAAACCAGGACTGGTCAATGACTGGATTCAGGAGGTATTTAAAGTGCTCCCTGGTCACCTCCTCTCCTGCAGCTGGAGGAATCAATCAAGCTCTCATGGTCCCTCGAGGAGGTGAAGAGGCTCTGAGGGCTGAGAAACATGCAGGTTTTTGACCAAGCATGGTGCTTTCCTTTTCTCTTAATTTCTTTCTTCAGGTCTTTTGTTGACATGGGTTATTCCTCCAGCTCCTCAGATGGAGGATCCCAAATCTAGTTTCTGCCCCAAAAACTAGACTCAGTTCCCCTGTTATGACAATTCATTGGTATCCTGAGGTTTTGTATGGAGAGTAGGATTAGATGAGGTGTTAGGATCATGTTTACTCTGAGGGTGGTGAAGCACTGGAACATACTGTCCAGTGGATTCCGCATCCCTGGAAGGATCCCTTCAAGGCCAGGTTGGACGGGGCTTGCAGCAACCTGGTCTAGCAGGAGGTGTCCCTGCCCATGGCAGAGGGGTTGGAACTGGTTGATCTTTAGGGTCCCTTCCAACCCAAACCATTCTATGATTCTATGACAAAAGAAAGCTGCCACCTGTCCTGCTCTTTGCTTCTTTGGCTTTCTGCCTCTCAGTGGTGGAGGACAGAAGGTTTTCTAAGGTTGAACTCACAACACAGACTCAGCTCCATGTGTGCTGGCATAAAGGGTGGGCTTGTTCCATGTTTCCCAAGTCCTTCCTCAGGGTGCTTGAAGCTCTGCTTACTAAGATAGTCCCTCTCAAGTGGCAGCAGCAGGCAGGGACTCGTCTCCTAAGGCACATTACTGCTACTGCTGTGATGCTCCTTGGGGCAGAGGAGGGAGGGGAGGCCTAGGCTGCAAACACCTGTAATGAAATGGTTGATGTTGCTCACCAAGGCCCTGATTTTTGTCTGATGGGCTGGAGTGAAGAAACTATTGAACACCCAAATCACAACAACTCCCTCTGCCACCGTAGGTAAGCCAGCGCTCACCAACTGACTAGCCAAGGGCAGCAGAGATTTGCCTTCCTGTTTTAATGGACTGCAAATGAATTACGTGTAAGTGCTGTGGGAGTGTTCTCAAAGTGTCCAGCAAACGAGGCAAACCTGTACAGCTTGGGGAACTGGAGCAGAGCTGTGAGTTGGCGGGGGCACCTTGTGTGGCCCGTGGCCAGAGCTGGGACCACCACACCTGTCACTCCAAGGTCTGGTCTTGTTTAGCCTGTCTCAGAATTCCCAGGGATAGGTCAGATCAAGGATAAATCCCTTCTCACCAAGCTTTAAACACAAACCTAAAGCAGGGAGAAACTGGCCTGGAATTTCCACCCGGAACCCCACGTGGCTGCTGGGTTTTGTGCGCAGAGGTAACCTCATGTGCAGACTGGAGGGGAGGCACCCTTGTAGGTGCGTTTGCACCTCCGAGGCAGAACCTTTGGGATTAAGTGCCCAACATTTATGACACGAAAGGATGTACAGCGCTCAGTCCTGACCTTGCCGTAACCTGTGGAGAAGCAACAAAGATTCCCTTTAACCATGTATGGCATAAACAGCGAGGAACGCGCACGTAACAAAGTCAGAAAGGAATCTGATAGAGAGCCCCAAAGATAAATGCCACTTTAGGCAATGTTGCTTTAAGCTGTTGACAGGAGCACTATCCGGAGAGGAGCTGTGAGGTTTAAGCACTTCTCTGCTTCTGGGTGGGAGAAGGTGTCACGTAAAATGCGTTTTGTGTTCTTGTTTCATCTCCCTCCCTCCACTCTCCTCCGATGAGAGTGTACACACCGAAAGCATTAAAAACAGACTGCGGTGAGTTTGCTTCACTAACACATCTCCACATCAAAGGCGTTGCTGGAATCTATTGATTCTGGCAGAACTGCAGAATGCTGTGTTGGTTTTAGTGAGAAATCATGCATTTCTCCGTTGATTTCGGGAAAGGTTAAAAAAAAAAAAAAGGAAAGAAAAAAGCTCCATCTTGTGCAAATATTCACCCTACAGAGAGGCTGATAAACTGCAAAACAGTAGGGCTGTCTCCCTCAGTGCCAGCAATTACTCAGGGATGACTTTATTGACAGACAACAGAGCTTTAGCTTACGTGATGTTACAAAAAAACTGTCCTATTTAAGTTTCGTTTTGTCTGTTTGTGAGTAACATTTGACAGTTCTTGCCTGTCCTGTTGTTTGCTTCCTACTTCTGAAGCAATGCCCCCTGTGCCAGTGAACAGCACTGGGACACAGCACCATGACTTACAAACCCAGAGATTATCACCTACACCAGGTCAGAACTGCAGGACAGATTGTTGCTATGCTTTAGGAGTGGCCTCTGATACAGGTGTCCCTTAACAGCAACCTCACTGGAAAATCTGCTTTTGATCAAAAGACCCATCTGCTATTTTGACCAAAAACACTTTTCCTTTTAATTTTGCCTCATAGATATGAAACCTTTGCATTTGTACGTCATTTTAACTGAAACTACTCAGTTTCTACTGAAAATGTCTCTCTGCTGTAAGACCTGCATTAACCTTGTGATTCAGAGCAAAATCTGAAAAGAGCATAGATCAAACCACAACATGGGAGGAACTGTTTTGCTCTGATTTGGTTTTGGGGCTTCAGTATTCGTAGGACTCTCTGACTCTACTTTGTTTGCATCCTGCACATGAAGGGCTTCCAAAACGCAAAAACATTAAGGTGTTTTTCAAAAGGTGCCTGCAGACCACATCTTTTCCTTAGAAACATCCTACTTGAGGTCTTCCCAGTCCCAGCCACTGATTTCCAATCCACAGTAAGCCTCTCAGGGAATCTCCTCCTCCTTTGCACTCACTGTGCTCTTCAAACATGGTCTTTAAACACAAGCCAGCACCTGCAGCCCTAGGCCAGACCTACAGGACGTGGTGAAAAACCAGCCTCACCTCCTCAGGGGGGAAGAGTATCCGCCTGGGCATCTAATTATAGTGAGATGGAAAAACATCCACGAAAGGACAAGGATAAGTTTTCCAATGCGTAGCACAACAGTAATCAATACTTGCATGAATACTTAATTTATCTATGTCAAGCGGGACAGCTTCAGCAGGAGGGAGTGAGATCATCTCTTCCAGCCCCGTGTCACATGGGGTGGGAAACGTGGGTTTGAATCCCTTCACTCAGAGGTCTCAGTTCTCAAGACCTTGGACACAAGGGTGCTGCTGCCCCAAGGACTTTGACGGGTTGTACCCGCCCATAATTCATGCACAGAAGTGACATCTTAACCCCTCTGCAAACCTAACCCCACACCCTTAACCCCTGGGTAAAAAGCCACCGGCATCAGCAGGAGTATCCTCTGACTTCAGGGAACTTTTCAGCTGGCCTCTGATGAAAGGCATTTACCTCACAGCCACTGAGTCAAGCCCCTGGAGGACTTTTGTGCTTCTTGCACAGAGCTGCAGTTTCAGTAAGAGACTGCAGAATTACCCAAAAATCTACCCATGAATGCCTACTCCCTTGTGCCGCAGGGGCTGCTCAGCCAAGGTATTTGCAACGTGCCCCGTGAGACATTAATTTTTGGGCAACTCCCCGCAGGGGCACCAGTGGTGTGACTCAGTGGCATGAAAAGCATGTTGGGAAGTGGGGGAGAGTTGCCTGCCACGAACAAGTGGTGACACAAATGGTAGGCAAGGAAAAAGCAACAACTCCTCTGTTGCAACAGGAGGTGAAGGTTTCGTGTCTCCGTGAGTGGTTCCCCTAATGGTGACTAAGCTGTTCCCTCCATCCAGCTCATGGAGAGACTGCTGTGCACTGTGTGTTCCAGTAAACCAGCCAGCTTCAGGTCATCCCATTTCAAGGCTTCTCAGAAGGGCTGTCTCAGTGTGCCAGTTTCATGAAGGATGCCACATGCAGATTAAATTGGATTTCAATCACTCTTTCCTTTCCTGTTAAGCACTTCCCATAGGAATTGCAGCCCCTCAGTTTAGCTAGCAGGAAGGCAAGCACATCTCTCTCTGTACCTGTGTTCATAGCTTGATCTTGCTCCTGAACTGTGCTGTGTGTTATTACCCCTTTGCTGCAACACGAGAAGACCACCAACATTTTCAGGCCACTCTTATTTTTCACAGAAGATCCATCTGGTGCTGGTGACAGCTGTGAACTTAAAGCACAGTATCTACTCCTGGGTGCCTCAACCAAAATGGATGAACTGAGCCACATGTGTACTCTGGGACAGGGGTGCTGGCAGGGAGGCTTGTCCAGGAAAAGCTATCCCAGAACAGCTGCAGGAATCACCGAGGGAAACTGAAGAGGATAAATGGGTCCCAGTGGTCTGTGTGGGTTCAACGAATCTGAGTTTGAAGATTGACATACCAAATCAATTGACAGGGCTTCTTTCTTTGAGAGTTTTTGTTCCTAAGCTTTCAATGGATATGAGTGGTCCCTGTTCATGACTATATTAGACCCTACCCTGAATGCCTGTAATAGAATTAACTTGTTATCTGAGTCACAGGGTACAGCACCTGAGCAAGTGCCTCCTGCTGTCCAAGCAATTGGGCTTCTCTTTTTGGGGACAGGAGAGGAGAACGTGCCAAATGTTCCTCAGATATCTGAGTGCGTTACCGGAAGGGGCTCAGACATTGTCATGATAAGTAAATAAAACAGCCTCCTCAGAACATAATAGAGGCTGCAGTTTATTCCTAAATTATTAATCTTCCCTGAGGAGTGGCTTTATAGTGCTGACTTGGGCACTGTGGGAACACGGCCTCTTCCCAGCGAGGTTGGTGGGCTCCTCCCTGCAGTATCTCCTGGTAGGATCACAGTGGAACTCTGCCCATCCAAGGGGGCAGGACATGATTTTCAGTGCCAGCTGGGAGAGGGCACCTCCAGCACGGATTGGCAGCCCCATGGGTGGTCCTGTGGGTGGTAAATGTCCTCTCCCACGGTTAGCAGGCTGGCAGCACCTTTCCCGATGGAAAATAACATCTTTCACTGCAACTGGAGTTTGCAAGGGAGCTTTTCATTACCACTTTTTTTTAAATCTCTGTTGTCTCCTACCTACATGGGAGGATGACAAGCCAGGACTTGGGCTCCTTCATCCCACAGACTGCAGAGTGATACTCCTTAAAGGCTTTTAAAGGTTCAGTTCAGTCTCACTGTATCTCAGTGAAGGGAGCCCCATGGAGACAGTGAGCTGGGTTAAAGGAGAGCTGTAGGAGGAGGCACTTTGTGGAAGAAGTGAGCTTACAGGTGAAAGAAAAGGGTAGCAGAGTGCACAGTTGCCTTATATACGTACACATGGCATGTCTGTTTGTGCTCGTGGTATGCCCCTAAAAGTGAAAGGATTCTTCCACGAGAAGGATCCCCCGAATCCTCTCTCCACCGAGGCATCTAGCAATCCTTCGGGAGGAAACAGAAAAGGCGGGATAGTTTTCAAGCACAGAGCTGCAAGAGAGGCAAGGGACTGAGAAACAAAGGCTGCAGTCACACTGGGATATTTCTGTCAGAGGTTCTCATAGCTATACTATTTTTCCCCTTTGCTTACAGGATCATGTTAAATATGACCAGGCTGCATCACACCCCTGTGATGGATGGCATTGGAGAGGCTTTGGAGCACGTGAGGGTTGCCTGGAGCTCTCAGAAGAAGTCAGCCTTTTGAAGAAGTTCAAACTCCCAGGTGTTTTCCAGGCAATCCAGCTACCTCCACCCTCATGCAGGAGCTGTGCCTCTCCCCGAGGCAGGACAACACAGACACCTCCCAGGCACCCCCAGGCCTGGCAAGACACAGTCAGTTGAGGGAGAGGGAATGGCACAAAATGGTCACAGCAGGGGGATGCCCTCGGGGGGGTCCTGGCACTGATTGTGCCTGTGAAGGTGTCCTGACTCAGCTGCTGGAATAAAGAGTGTCACTGGAGAAAGTTCCTCTGTACCTTGGGGAATCACTAGTAAAGCTAACAGGGAGTAAACGGCATCCTAAAATGTATCTCTTCCCCCACAAGGAACAGTAGCAGCCACAGCCTGGTAAGAGGGAGAAATAAGTGAATCCCAACAGACAGGACCTGGGTTGAGCTGGAGAGAGCTGGGGAAGAGGAGAAACGGGGAGAAGGTATTGGGACAACCTCTACAGGGTTCCACTTCTCCTTTTTTTCAGTCATGTGGCAATGCCATTCATTAGGAAACATGAATCGATGGCACTTCCCTGCTGCACAACTCCGCAGGGAGCTGTTGCAGTTCTCCAGGAGACCTCGACTGGCTTCTCCTGCTCCTGCACCCGCACGTGCCGAGGGCTGCGGCGATGGAGCGACCAGGCACTCACCCTGCAAGTGTTTTCTCCCCTGGCTGTAGGCTGAGACCCGAGGTTGTCTGACAAGGCTTTTGTCAGACGTCAGCAGGACAGGGATTGGCAGGAAGGCAGTGCTTCAACACGGGAAGTCGTTGCGTTCGCGCGTCTTGCCCGGCCCTGACGTTTGTGGTGTTTCAAAGGCACACACAGTTTTTTGGCACCTCCTGACAGCCTAAGAGGTGTTACTGTCATGAAACCGCTGGCAGCAGCAGAGTGTTTGCTTCACCTGAGCTCTCCCACATCACCTCAGCTTGCCTGCAAGGAGTGAGGCTTTATTCTTCTTGGGAGGCACAGTTTTCTCCTGGCTCAACAGCTTCCTGGGAAAGGTTGATTTTCACTGACCTCAGCCTTGTGTGGGAGCATGGATGCTTTTGGGCCTGAAGACCTCTGTCACAAGTTCAGCTCCTCTCTTCGATGCCATGGTGACTAGGTGGCTGAGTCACCACCACAGGCTTTGAACTCAGTTGTCTCCTCTGGACACGGTGGGCCATGGCAAAATGTGACACAAGACATTTTGTAGTAGACAAAGGTGTCATCCTCCCTGGGCACTTTCCAAAATCAGGCTGCCCCAGGCAGACTGGGCACTTGGGTGCTAGCTCTGAAGGTGGGCAACAGTCCCACGTAGCAATCAAGGTCATTGATTTCAACAGCAAATGGCAAAAAGTGAATAGGGAAAAAGGCTCAAGCCCCTCTAGAGACATCACCTCACTTCTAACACCCTCGAGACTGAGCAACCCCCAGAGGAAGAGGAGGGTGCCCACCGTGGTCCCCCTAGTCTCCACAACTCCTCCATGAGTGGGTAGAAAAGCCACCCTACTTGGTGCCACATCCAGGATCCTCTCATTCCCCTGTAGAGCCCGGCGGTGCCGCAGGACTGTCCCCATGGGTCACACCCTCATGGGGCACTAGGGCCCTGCAGGGTTTGGTGTGGCCACTGAAGCTGCTGGAAAATGAAATTTCATTCGTGCTGGCAGACTTCCCATTTCAACATTTTTTTTTTCTCTCTTCCTTGAAAGAAGGCAAAGGGGGAAGCAAAGCCGGGGATGGTCGAAACAGAGGCAGGAGGAGCTCGAACCGACAGCTTCAGACACTGTTTTTGCTCTGCCTTCTCAGAAGGGCTTGTTTGGGAATAGGGCATTTTGAAATGTCCTACTTAGAGGGAAAGTGCCTTATCTAGTAAAGAAAGTTAACCTCCTTCTCTGTCTGAGATGCCTAAAAATTTTCACTTGGCTTCCTTCCACACAGCTGACAGGTGACCCCGCTCCAGCCCCGAGGCTGAGGCTGCGTGCTGCCTGCACTGTGTCCCCGCACAGGCGCTGTGCAGGGGCACTGGCTCACTCTTCTGTGGCCTGGGACAGCAACCACAGGGTCCCTGAGAGTGGTCCTGCTTCTCCCACTGGGGAGCTGAGGGGATGGGTGCTGCCAGGGGTGGCTCAGAGCTTGCTGCTGCCTCTGGCTCACCCTCCAGCGGAGTGTTTTGGCAGTATCCATCTACAGGGAGCAGAGGGGCTTTAGTTAAAGGCCACTGACATTTCCATTGGTCATAGTTGCCTCAGCCTGCTTCACTTCATCTCCATCTCCATCTCCATCTCCATCTCCATCTCCATCTCCATCTCCATCTCCATCTCCATCTCCATCTCCATCTCCATCTCCAATCTCTATCTCTCTCCATTTCCAAGCCAAGTCCCTCCTTCCTCCCAGGAACACAGCCATGTCCCCTGCTCCCTTCCAGTGTCATCCCTCGGGGATGGGGTTACAAACTGGCTGTCCTCTGTCATCAGTGCAGCAACTGCCACAGTTCTCTGGTTGCCTGTGCTCAGCTTGCCTGTGATCCACCTCACGCAGCTCCATGTGGTGAGGTTCAAAGCAAGCTCAAGCTAGTGCTGGGCAGCATCCCGGTTTAGCCTTGATCCACCACATCAGCAGGTCATCCAGATGTGCAGGGGGAACCAGCCAGGCTTGGAAAGGCTCTGATCCATATGTGGGAACAGAGCATGGTCCCTGCTGCTGGGAATAATAAAGGACTTTCTGCAATTACCCTGGCATGCTTTGGAAGCCAGGATTTCAAAGCAGCAATCAAGCCCTAATTGATTAAATGCTCACCGCATTCCCGAGAGTGAGCTGTTGCCCCCGGGGAAAAATGGGAATAAGTCACAGGCAATTAGCAATTTGCCTGAGGTGCTTCTGTATGTTGGTAATGTCTGGGCTCAGACTCCTCTGGCCCTGTTAGTCATTAGACCACACATCCTCCATCCTCTCCGGGTGGCATCCCAACAGCCCTGGCAGGGTGGAAGGAGCAGAAGAATCTAACTTCACGTTTATCTAGGAAAAACTTTCCCACAGTCCCTTCTGGCCCTTTTTGTTTTGATTCTGAGGTTTTGTTTTTCTCAAAAGTTCAAATAAATCTTGAACTGCAACTGCTGAGCTTTTTCGAACACAGTTTGTTGCTAGAGCATCGTTTGAGGGAAACACATTAAAAAGCAGAGCTGTGTGTTTATTGCCAGAGCCGAGCTGGCTGGGCAAAGCTGATCAAGTACTTTAAAGCCAGTGTGACTTTTATGCATGGCAGAAATGGTCTTTCTGAGCTTGTGGCTGCTGCTTTTCTTCCTTCCGGACAGGATCTTATGGCCTTTCTCTCCTTTCTCTCTGCTATGCAACACAGATCCTGATTTTCTATCTGCTTACCCTGTGCTGCTCCCACGATGCAGGGGGACCAGGGGGTGTCTTCCACCCCACACACTGATATCTGACCATCTCTTTTGCCCACATCAGCAGTGCTAAAGGCACTCAGTTGGTATCAGTGTCCAACAAGTATGAATCACATCTCAGTCATCCCAGTGCCCAGACCATAATCTGGGAATCAGTGAAGAAACATTTGTTCTTTCACACTTTCTTTCCCTTTAAAGCCACTCTAAAGCAAATGCCGTCCTCTTTATGAATGTGATATTTTCAAAAAGCTTTTAAGATTCTTTTTTTTTAATCTATCTCTTTTTCCCTTTGCTATTCAGTACCGTCAAAAGGGACTGGAGTGACATTAATGGAAGTTAAACAGGGTTTTGACCTTCTCTAGAATGTCTAAACCAGCACTTAGTGTCTCCATCTTGCACATTAGTGCAGTTTGAAAATCCTTCCCACGTGATGCTTCAGAGGAGCCCGGCTGGAGGGCTCTTTCCATGAAAGCCCAGAAAATGCACTCCATTTGCAGGAAAATGGGTATTTGTAGGTAAACGCAGCCCTTTCCCCCAGACTGGCTATTTTAAAGCTGTGCAGTAACCACCCAGAGAATTCCTTCAGCTGCGTGCACACTGCTGCTCTTTAAAACCCTGAACTTTGCTTTTACTTCGTGTCTATTTGTCTTAGAATATCTTGACCAGCTATTCTGGCAGTGAGGGATGGAAGTGGCTGAGTGCTGACATCTGGGAAGCCGGGAGGAAGGGACTCTGTGCTACCAGACAGGGCTACCTGCGCTGCTGTGGCTGATATTACCCCACCGTGAGCTCTGGGAAAGGAATTCATGGTGGAATCATGGCCACCTAGCACTGAAACCCAACTTCAAATGCTTCTCATGGACAAAAGGATCTAAATAAGCCCAGTGGGCTAAACATGTACCAAGTTACCACTTTGTTTTGGGATACTACACATCTTTTAGACACTGAAAGCTGTTCCTGTGTGTTTTGCTGGACGGTGTAGCCTTTAAATTGTAATTAGCTGTGTCTTCACTCTAATCAAAGTTGTCTTATAACCAAATTGTGTCCTAAAATCTGATAAAGCAGCATTCCTGACCGCTGCACACATTTTTTGAATATCTCAGTGATAGGGTTTCATTCCTTGCAGTCAGCGGAAAAGCCTCCAGTGACTCACAAGGGGTAGGAATCCTTAGGAAGATAATCTGTGCTGGAAAACCAACACTTCCCCTCCTCTATCTCTGCCTGCTGACAGCAGGGGTGAGAGCAGTACAGCCAGACAAGGACTTCTCCTACACACACCGGGTCAGGTTACACTGCAGAGTAAGGAAGGCACCCACAGCCCTGTCTGCCCTGCCAGTGCTGCCCAGGACAGACAGCTGCCAGTGCCAGGGTCAGAGAACAAATCTGGATGAGAACTCGAAGAAAGCCCCTGTGCTCTCCAAAAATTTCAAATGTGGTTTCCATGTGGTGTTGTTTACAGGTCCACACACAGAGGCTCTGGGAGACGGGGTTGGAGATGTGACCCAGCGGAGGTGTGCTTCCTGGGGTCAGGGGTTTGCACCCTCATCTGTTGATGCTTTCGTGGGGCACCTTCAGTTCTTGTTTTCCAACATCTGCTTTACATTGCTGCTGCCTCGGGACAGCCAGCTAGCTGTTCCTGGAGATGGGATCGGATGAAATGGGGTGGGGTGGACTGGGGTGAGATGGGGTGGGATGGGGTGGGGGTTGAGCAAGCAGAGGAAGCCAGCCCAAAGAGTGAGTGGCACTGCCACAGCATCATGGTGGGAGAGCCCATCACGGGGACACCTTCTCCTCTAGTGGATGGGATGTGTGAAGCTGATCTCAAAATGCTGAGGGGGGGTCCTCCTCCTGGGGCAGGGTGAGATCAGGGAGGCTTGTGGCAGTAGGACCAGAGCACAGAGAAGGTGCCAACATGACAGATGGGGTGGGGAGCTGCATCCACACCACTCCTCATCACTCTACCCTGATGCTCTTGCACAGGCCTGCCTGCAATCAGCCAGCTGGGTCTCCCCTTCTTCCATGGGCTGCATTTCCCTCAAGCTTGGCTGTTTAGCTGCAAGCACACCCTGGTCTTTCTAAGACGGAGGAAATCTCCCTTGAAACCAAGTGGCCTCTGTGGCTGCAGCTTTATCTTCTCCTTCCTGTTTACTGTGGAGGTCCCTGAAAGGGCTGTTTGTTCCCACTGTCACAGTTCCCAGTGCCTCTCAGGGGTGTCAGGATGTCTCCCACCACCCTGGGAGCCCTGCACTGCCACCTCCCTGCCCCTCTCCATCTGCCTCACCCCGTGCTGGGCACAGCAGGTCCCCCCACAACACCCAGTGGTGCCAGTGTCCTCCGTGCCTGCAGGGCTGTCCCTTCCCTCCACTGACATCCCACTCTCTTCCCTTCCACCTTTGGTCAAACTCTTCATCCTGGCATTTGAAACTCCAGGCTGAGCAGCCTCTGCCCACACCTCAGCTCAGATTTCCTCCTGCTCTTCCTCTCCTCGTGGTAGCACCACAGGCTCCTCTCTTCTTACACTCTCTCCATCTCTGGCTCCTGCTGCTGCCTTCCACTCTCCATCTTTCCGGGCTGCTCCCTCTGACCATGAGAGGTTTTGCTTTCACCTGCCAAACAACTGGCCCATTTTCCCACTTTTCCTTGAGCTTGCATTTCACCTATGCTCTCTGCTCAATATTGTTTGTTCCTCTTTTGGGCCTTAGGACAAAAATATCCCCCCACCCAGGCAGCCTGTGCTGCCAGTCAGATTTCCTTGTGAGTTGTGTGAGCAATGCTGTTCATGTGCTGGGCAAATACACTGACCCAAAAGGTCTTCTCCTTTTTTTTTTTTTTTTTTTTTTAATGTATAATTCTCACCAGTGAAATGCTGGATTTTTGTTTCAAAGCACACAGGCACACTCCTGCCCTCCGTTACTGAGTGCAGGGGGTTACCGAAGTGTTGCAATTCAGTGAAAGAAAACTACCCTCTATATGGAGTAAGATGTGCTGAAAGCCTCAAGGTCACAGCCATAAATGCTGCTCACCTCCCTCTCTCTTATTTGCTCTCTTGTAGAGGTGTGCCAGGCATCACTGTGGCCCTGCTTCCTTCCTTCTGGAGGTGCCCGCTGGTTTGTCCTTCTGGCAGCAAAATAGAGCGAAATGCTGCTGCAGATGTGGCAGGGCACAGGGCAGGAGGCGTGGGGGTGCTGGTGCCTCCGTGTCCCAGCTGAGGGCTGTGGCACAGGATGTGGGAGATGCAGAGCCAACTGCTTCACCCCTCGAGGGAAACCCACGGCTCCAACCTCCTCTGCAGCGTCCTCACCGCATCTCTGCGCTCCCTGGGAATAGACTGCTCTCAGGCACTCATGCTGGAGTTGTTCCACTTTCCACAGGCTCTTTAAATAGCCAGGAGCCAAAGAGAGGATGACCTGGGAGTTAAGAGGCTTCCTTCTGTGGTGGGACATCACGCTTCCACCGCTTGGTCTGAGAGAAGCAGACGGGTGTCCCGCAGATCAGCTCTGTGCCCTGACCACGAACTGCTGCTGCTGGGTCCCAGTGGCTTTGTGATTCCCCCTGAAATGTCAGCTGCTGAGCAGAAACTGCATGGCTGATTGGAACTGTGTTTCTTGAGGAAAAGCTCTCAGCCAGAAGAGAAACCCTGAATTAATAAAGTTGTAGTTTAGAGACAAGTGATAGCAAATACAGTCCTGAGGGTCCCTGATGCAGAGTAACTAACTCCCCGCAGTCCCTGAAGTGAGCAAGAGGATTTTTGCGCCTTCCCATTTAATAGTTATGAAACAGAGAAGAATTTAGCTCAGTCTCCATCCTTGGAGTGCCTTCTTGCATCACTGTGACTTGGCCCGCACTGGCCACAGAGTCATAAAATCCCTTACTGCGCAGGTCAGTCAGGACTTGGGATGGCATCTGGTCCCAGCCCCTGCTCAAAGCATGGCCAGCATAGATCAGACATCTGAGAGACTTGTCCAGCTGAGTGTCCCCAAGGCTGCAATTACACAGAATCTCAGGTCATTCTGGTCCAGTGTGTGACCACTCTCACAGGGAAAGATCTTTTTCTAATAGCTAATCAGAATTTCCCTTCTGCAACTCATTTCTGTTGCCTCTTGTCCTGTCCCCGTGCATCTCCACCATCACACCTCCCCATCCTCCTGCCAATGCCCAAAGAACTCCAACTACTTGGCTTGTGCTTTTGAAGTTCTGGCCACTGGAAATGCCAGCTGTTAATGTGGTATTTACAAAGAACCGAAGACAAGTTTAACTCTTTGCCTACGAGACACAACCCGTCCCACAGGAAGTTTCTGGTCTGAGAGACAGATTAAATGCATAAGGCTTTGTGCCCAGCCCATCTGTCTGACATGGCCAACCCCCAAGCAAAGCTTGCACAGGGTACAGATCTGGCCATTTCATGTGTCTGTCCCCCAGAGAGGGCTCTGCAGTCCTTCAGGAGTATTGCACCAGCCCTGCTGCATTTTATTGCTCAACAATGTTTGGATGTTATGAAGACATACATACTGGAATATTTTGGGCACCTCCCTCAGCACTTGGGTCACTGGATTCCTGAGGAGCTATTGAAAGTATTGCAGTGCTGTTCAGAGTGGTGGTGAAAAGACTGAGCCCTGCAGAGTGGTGTCAGAAAGAAAGATGCTGGGCTTTTGCAACAGAGGAAATAGGAGTAGAAGGATCAAAGTCTGTGGCTAATGATGCAAGTCATGTATCCAAAGGGTACTTCTACCCCTGTGAACACAGGCAGTGCAGTAAGCCTGGCCTGTGGTTCAGACTAGGAACATCTTTGTAGAAGAAAAAAGGAATATAAAGGATTACAGACTCAACATTACAGTCCGACTGGGTTCTGTTTCCTCAGAGCTGCGCAAAATCTTCACAGCTTGGACCCCAGCTAACAGCAAGATTGTCTTGGAATTACCTCTCCTTTGACTCATGGTGTTTCTGCAGGATGCCTTGACTATAATGGTACTCCTTCCTGAGAACAATTATCAGGGGAGCGTTTATTTTCACTGTTTAATACAATGCAGACATTAAACAGACCTCATGTGCAGAAGGGGGGAAGTTAGCAGTCTGTCCTGGGTCTGCTGAATTGTCAGGGATGTTCTCTGGGCTGTGCATCAGATCCTAGGGGTCAGATCCTGAAAACTGGGTAGTTGCCCACTGCTTTCAGCTAGAGAAAGCACCAAAGCCCCCGTGGTGCTCAAATCCTACCAGCCGAAAAAAAAAACCAAAAAAAAAAGCCACAAACTGATCTTGAACAACCCACAGACGTGTGTCAGCCCCTTGAGCCAGCAGGGCCTTTGATGCTGGGGGTGATGGTGGAAGCAGAGAGCTCACACTTTTCTCTACCTGCATTTGTTCAAGCTCCCTATTTGCTCTAACAGAAGCTCAGCCAGTTTGTAGCTCTGTATGTCACTGCTGTTTACTGGCCTGGCAAACACATCTATTTGGTGACACAACTGCTTGATATAAAGGCTCTTTCCCCAGGAGCCGGGAGAGGAGGGAGGGGAATGCTGGAGCACAGCGGTTAGAGGGAAAAAAAAGTGCCCATCACACAAAAGCCCCCCCTCTTTTTTTTTTTTTTTTATTTTGTTTTCTTTTTGTGCATAGATTAATTGGAGTCACAACTTAATGCTGGTCACTGAGCAGAAAATCCAGCCTAGTGGGTGGGCAGTCAACCCTTTGCAGACTCACCACATCCACTCTGGGGGGGTACCCGGATTGCCACCGGAACTCGCCCGAATCCTTTGTGCACGCTCAGCCAGACTTTGCAGACGCTTCGTATTTTTCACAGGGTGAGTAATGAGGATGCACTGATCCACTGACTGCGTGGGGCTGCTTACGCAGAAAGGCACTGCAGCTTTGGAAACTGAAGACCACACCACCACAGTCTGTTTTCTGGTGGCAGCGTGCACCTTCTTCCATTACCCATGAACACCAGGTGATGCTGCAGCCAAAATCCAGTTGGCCTCAAATCAGGCAGAATATTCTGCCTTTGGTGACTGGCAGTTAGCACACAGTTACAGAGGAGGTGGGGGATTTCTTTGGATTGGAGAAATGGAGATGTCAGAAGCAGCTCACACGAGCTCGTTAGGGAAAGAAGCAGCACCGCTATTATTGCCCATAAAAAACAGCTCTGGGTGATGCCAGAAGAACAAGGAAGACGAGTAATTATGGTTTTGGCACAGCTATCACTGGCTGAGGGCATTTTCAGTCAGGCCAGGCCAGTCAGCACGCTGTTCCTTTCCAAGGAAGTCGAGACAACTGTCCATGTTACGGGAGTCTCTTCTTCCCTTCCGAAATACAGCTGTTAAAGAGCACATGCAGACCCTGTGCAGCTGCTGGAGGGCTGTCCCCGAGAACCTGCTGGGTGACTTTTGGGTGGACAGGATGCAGTTGTCTTAAACTATTTTGGACCCGGAGCACAACAGTTATCCTGGCTCCAGACCCAGTGAAAGACTCGACAGCTGCAAGGGCTTTCAAGGATAATCAACTGCATCAGCCAGGGAGCCACTGGGAGACACAAAGACGAACCATTTGGGAACTCTGAGAGGAACACTTCCCCTTAGACTGCCCTCGGGGCCAGGAAGGGAGGATGGAGGATGGAGGACGGGACAAATGGCCAGTTTGGCTTGCTCCTGCCTGGACATCCAGAACTGGTTTTAAAAGGTAGGAAGGGAAGCTTAGGATTCCTCCCAGCTCAGACATGCAGCCTGCAAAGGCTGCTACCGTCAGGAGATCCTGGAGAGAAGAGATGAGGTCTTTTCCTGGAAGAAGGAGCTGGCAAGGTACATAGAGCTTCCCGTGCCTAGTCTTGGCAGGAGCTAAATGGAGCCTGTAGAGACAGCAGGCAGCAAGGGAAGGGTCCAGGCTGCTGGGAACAGGTTCCTCTGGAGTGGGTCCCTGCTTCTGGGCAGGCGGGGACCTGCTTGCTGGCAAGTGGTAGAAGAAGGGAATTTTGTCACAGTGTGACTGCAGAACTGCTGCGTGGAGCAAACCTGAGCAGCCACGGAGCCTTTCTGCTCACCTCCGTGATGAGGGGCTGTGCCAGCAGCGTGTGGTAGTGCTTTACACGTGTCCAAGAGTCTCCCTGTGCCACACAGACACGCTGCTCCTGCCAGGAGGATCAGATCCATGACACACTTTGCAGATGGGGAAACGAAGGCAGATATAGAAAGGTGACGAAGGGGAAAAGCTTGTAACAAGGGGCAATTTACAGTTGAGGAGGAGGGACAAATACAAGCCTCTGTAAAGCTCCGAAACACACACAGAAAGAGGGGGGAATGATGTAATTTTTACTTTCTCCTACTTTTTTTTTTTTTTTAATGTATTTTTTTTTTTTTAATTATTCTAGTCTAACTATTGCTGTTCCCCTTCCAAGGGCTTCGGCCAGGCACACATACCAGTGGCACTTCAGTGAGTGGAAGTCCCAAGAGCAATACCTATATCTGTGTCTGTCACTGATGATTTTCCTTCTTTTTAAAGCTTCTTTTTTCCTTCTTTCAAATTTTTTTGGGGAATATGCCATTCCCAGAAACCATCCATGCTGTGGGTAGGAATGCACTGTTGGAGCCAACTTGGACATAGTGAAATGTCCCCTCACTAAGGCAAGGATGCCCTGAGCCAAACTGCAGGCAGTGGTCCAGCACTGGTGGGATAGATGCAGGAGTTGCAGCACCCCTGACACTTGTACTGCTTTGGGGCAGTGTCTAGAGCAAAGCTCATAGCCAGTGCAGGTCCTATCAAACAAGACATACCAGTGCAGATGGCTTGTTTTTCTCTAGGTGAGAGCTTGATCTCCTTGCTCTCCTACCAACTCATCCCCCAGATGGGACTTAGAGCAAAGGCACCACTGAAAAACAAACACAGGATCTCCTCATGTCATTCAGGGGGGCTGTAGGTTGAAGAAACAAAGGGAGGATCTCATGCATTTGCTCTAAAATTGTGGCTGCTGAAGAGGCCTGGAGCATTCTCAACTCAGCAAAAAACTGTCTGTGGTGTAGGAGAGATACCCACGTGTAGTTTCCTACTTGGACAGGTAACAAGCACATGCTGGGAAAGATACAGGCCAGGGGATGGTCACTAATTAATGGAATGGTGAACACCAGGTGATGCTGCCAGGCTGTGATCAGGGTGAGATTCTGGAGCGGGGCAGACGAGACCTCAGGAAGCACAGTAGAAAGAATCCTGGCATCCCTGAGCGTGTCCTTCCTCATCTTTTCCAATCTGGCAGGGGGATGGCTGGTTTCCACACCTTTAGAAGGGGGGCATGGCCTGGCTGTGTCCTCCCTTCCCAGTTCACCAATGAGACTGTAAAGGCCAGCAGTCTATGCTGGAGATACTTCTGCAAAGTCTCCCTGTCCTTCCTGGGCAGTGCAGGACTGCTGGTCCCTCTGTGTCAGGACATGATGATACAACGGTGCAGCTGGCAAGGACACATCCCCCGAGTGTTCATTCCAGATGGAAATGTGAGCATCCAAAATGTGGAATTCCTCCGTACAAGGGGTGTCTGCACCTGCCTCCTGATGGTTCACAGTCCATCCTGGGCTGCCAGGGGTAGGTAATGCCAGGCGTTGGGCACGTTGCCTCCATGTGCAGCAGCAAGATGATTTAGAGGGGATTCCTCCCCCAGGACACAGGTCTGTGCCTGCATACACACATCATTCACACCTTGTAGGCTTGAGAGCAAAGCCCCGGGTGAAAAGATCTGCTGGTGGTTCAGGGAGCTCCTTCCAGCTGGACTAAACCTGTCCTACTGAGATGAATGAGTTCTTGTGGATACTCAGCTAATTTATCAGGAAAAGGTGCACCTTTACTACCACAAACAGCACCTCTCCTCACTCTTCATCAGTTTCTGATGACAGGCAGCAAATTATTTCCTGTTTCTTTCTGCCCAGGAGCTTGTGACACTCCCCAGTCTGCAGTGCCAGCTGAGTATCTCTATTTTCTATCATTTCATTTCCACCACCTGGGCTCCAGTGATAATGTCCTTCAATTCACCTTCAGGCATTCCCAGGTTTTCCTCAAAATGCAGTTAGCAGAAAACCCAGATCCCAGGGTCTTCAGGGGAGATGAGATACATCACTCCACTCTGCTCTATTCTAATGCCAGGCAAACAATTTGCCATTAATAATGTGAGCAAGGGAAATTGTCTTTCTGTCTGTTGATGAAGCTGGATGCAGAGAGTTCAGATGGGAGTTTGTTATCATTGGAAATTCCTCAGTGAATGGCTCCAGTGACTGGCACCCAGTGAACTGTACTCTGTTCATGCCTTTACTATTCATTGCTCATTGGGTTTTTGGCCTTGGCATTTTTTTCTAAATCCTGATGCCCAAACCAATATTTCCTTTTCATAAAGGTTGTTGCACAAGTGCATTCTCTCTAAATGCTCATGTGGCTGCTGTGTTATTTAACAAGCCTCCTGTTCATGAAAAAAAAAAAACCACAGGAAAAAAAGGAAAAAGAACCAAAAAAGAAAAGAGATTCTGAATACCTTTCTGTCTTGTGAAGATGCAGTAATAGATGTTCTCACCACAACCCCATCCTATTTGTGGTTATGAGTCTTGCTCCATCCTGTACTTTGTTCCAACTACACTGAAATTCAATGCATTTTCTGTAAGGCAGCTTATTCTCTTCCCCAAAACCATCAGAAGTACCTTCCAGCACTAACAGATCCCTTTATGGCTTATCACTTTGATTTCAAAGGTGAGAAATTTACTTTTTGTCTGAGGAAAATATTTATCAATATTGCTAGTAGGTTATAAATTTGAACTCTAGGTTCCCATTTGATATTACAAACCACCACAATAATTTCGTGCTGTCAGAGGGGTGAACATGAAAATATATTGAATTCCTTATCTTGTATCTCTTATTAACAAATGAGTCTGTGGAAAGGTTTGGCCATCACACTGTTTTTTATTGGCATGCAGTGAAGTAAAGAAGATGCCAGTGGAGGCTTTCCAGACTATACATCTTATTACCACCACTTGTCTCAATCCCAGATCATTACCCCAGACAGGATATGCCATCTGCAGCTACAGAGCAATGCACATGTGTGTCCTCACACAGACCCACCAGAAGGGGTTTTGCACCAAACCCAGTGCAAATCAATACCCATTTTGTTCTCCTTCTTCACACTCTTCCTCCTTACGTTACAAATGACAGAACTTAAAGGCTTCCAGCCCGAAAAGCCCCGCTGATGTGAGTGACTTGCCAAAGCAGGAACGTGCTGGCTGGAGGAATCCATGCCACAGACTTCAGCTCCTATGGAAGCATCTAAACAAAATTTTCAGATGAGTTCAGTTCCCGACTTTCTCACCTTTGCTTTCAGTGGGAATTTCTGTGTAACTAGGTCTCTTCTTAATCTGATCCTCTACATTTTATGCATCTAGCACTGTTATTCTTTGAATAAATACCTAGAGAGTATGATCTTTCCCTGCTCACGTAATTACAGCATCTTCTAAAAAGGCATCTCTTTAAACAAAGATACTGGTCTATCTTAACCACCACAATGAGCAATTGCAGATCTTATTGTAAGAGTTTTCCCCTGGTATGTACTACAAGACCAGGGAACCATCTGCCAAGCTGAAAAGCATAAATTAAGCAGGGAAAGAAAATCTATGTCACTGATCTTCTGAGAGGTGACGGCTATTGACAGAAAGGAAACAGCTTGGGCCAACTCAAAAAATGATCAAGAGCCTGCAGCATGAAGAACTTATTGAAGATAACACGTCCTACTGAATATGAGACAAAGCTGCGTGCTTTCTAGTTGTATCAGCTGTGTAACAAGGGGAGCAGTTCTAGCTGAAGTATGAACATCTGTTTTCCTATTTGAAGAGTCACAATCAATCTGCTCCAGTAGCACAAACTGCTCACTCCACCCCAAACTTAAAGCTCTTGTGAAACCATCACTGGAGAACCATCTGGTTTTGAGTTGCCTTGTCAGTATCCGTCTTGTGAGAGATATTTTCAGGATGTCAACAAACAACTCCATCCAAAAAGTTCTTCCATGTTTCTTCTCATCCATGATTGCATATATTTAGATCCCATATGCCCCGTACTTTGCTTCCCTGGAAACTCAGGGTTGGCTTGTGCCAAGAACTGCACGTAAGAAATTTCCTTTGTGTGATTGTTCGTAGGGTCTCGCTCAGCCCCGGGAACGAAGCGTAACACGCGCGTGCATTTGGAAATGGATTGTCTTGGTGTCCCACTCACAAACTGCGAGCCAGCCCACCTCCCCCACTCCTGCTTCACTGGAGTCATTTCATCAGCTGCGGGCTTACAAAGCAGGAATTCTGCTAACCCTTTGTTCTCTGAGACCTTATTTATCGCCTTCTCCTCCGTCACAGCCCGCGTGCGGAACCAGCGTGCAGAAAAATGTATGATGCACGATTCAGCGCCACACAAAGATTCCACCGAGCTTCTCACGTTCAGCACCAACAGGAACCTTTGTGTGGTGTGTGGCTGCTGCAGGGTGCCAGCTTCTGAGTGTGTAAAATGCGTTTGACCTTACTTCCAAACACCCACGTGCACGCTCGGAACGCCAGAGAACTCATTACATTCACGGTCCAGAAAGTGGCGTTTTGTTCTCCCTCCGTCCCTGCTCTGCCCCACTTGGGGTGAACGCAGCTGAAAATGTCAGAGACACGGGCCCAGTGTAACGTAAGAGGAGGATTACAGTGCTCCTGACATCGGAGGGGGGTTACAACAATGCAGCTGACGTAGGAGGGGACGGATTACGGCGCATCTGACAGAGCGGCAATTATAGGGAAGGTATTTGCAGGGATGGATGGAAAACGAATCGAATACGCTGTTCCAGGCGAGGACAATAAAGGTGTGTTGCAACAGTCCTTCCCCCCCTCCTCTGGAAAGCCGCATTTCTCACTTGTCCATCGGCACAAACAATCTGTGCTGTATGGCAGGAAATATCAGACGCAAATATCACATCAATCTCTAAGGAAGGATACCTGTTTTCGTAACTTGCTCATTGACTAAGGATCTCTTCGTAGTGGCTCAGACAATAGGTGGATATATCAGGTTTTCCCTGTGGAATAACTGTACCACCAACACTGTGCTGTTAATGCAACTTTTATTTTGTTTCTGTTTTCTTTCAGAGTGCGCAGAGTAGAGAAGGGGAAGGGGGAGGGGAGAGGCTGCTGATTTTTTGGTATGCAGTGGACAAACGCCATTAAAACCCTTTTCAAAGGAGCTCGTGCATTCCCCCTTCCCTGGCAGAGGTACAGGCAAGCACAAGCAGGTGAAGCAATTACTTGGGACACTGGGAAAGCAATTGCCTTTCCATCTCAAACTGCAGCAAGAGTACGGAGGACCTCAGGCACTAATGCATGAATATAGAGGAAGGGTGAGGGGGGCCCTTATTCATTTTGTCCCTGGGGAATGATTTGCAGCTTTCTGCATGAATCACTCCCAAGTGAGGGGAGGGGAGTGGAGGCTGGAGCGAGGGGACATCAAAACCGCCAGGCTCGGGTCAGCGTTTCCAGCACAGCCATCAGCAAAGAACATACGTGTGCAGCGAATTCCATTGTCTCAGGATGCTTCCTGTTGGGCACGCGTCCACCTCGCCCACAGCTGCACCGCCGGGGCACCTCCGCATCCTGCGGCACTCCTGTGAAACGCGACGGGACACGGGGACAGTCAGTCCTAAGGGAACGAGGCTGAATTCCCTTCCTGCCCTCAGAGATTGTCCCCCCAGCCCAGCAGGGGAACAGACATCCAGTCCCCAGTGAGGGCATCTGCACTGGCTGGAGAACAACTGGCAGGTCTTGCACAGCTGGGAACACCTCACGGCAATCCCAAGACAAGGGAAACAGCCTTCAGTCCCCTGGGCTGCCCATGGGAAGGTTCCCAGACTTATTGAAAGGGGGCTGGTTTCCCACCACGTCCATCAGGCTGGCAGAATTTCCCCAACCTTTTTGTAGGGATCCCAAAGAGAAAAGATCCCAGGCAAGGCAAGGGAAAAGAGACATGAGAGAGTCTGACCTTGAGTTTTGGCTAATTTGTAGCTTGAATGTGGAGTTCCCACAAGCCCTGTCTCAGACTGGGGGTGCCCAGGGGCTGTGAAGCCACTAGACATGGACAACTGGGTGACAATGGGGTGACAATGGCATGACTGAGTGTCCCAACTCCTGTTTGATAGCTCAGGACCCAAGCAGGGCAGCTCAACCCTACCCCAGCACCCCTTCTTCACACAACCAGCCTTCCCACAGTGGTGTCAGTGGGTTTCCTTCCCTCACCATTTCAAAGGGTTTCCAGCACTGCTTCCCTGCTGCTTGTTGTTTCCCTCTCACCCTGTCCATAGCCTCTTCAGTCCTGGACCCTTTCAACCTTCATCTCTGTCTGGGGCCCTGGGAGGACTGGCAGCTTCCAGTTACAGCTGTGTGCACAGCAGTCAGCAGGGAGGACGCTGGCACAGAGAAGGGGAAGGATAATGTCACAGGAATCAAATCCCCTGTCAAATGGTTCGTGGACATGCCTCCCTGCCACCTCTGCTCTCATATCTGAAGTCTACTTAGCATTTGTTTTTTTGCTTTGGAAGCTGCCAGTTTCTGACTGATCTTACACCGCTAAACCTCCCTGATCAGGTGTGGCCTAAAAAAACCCCAAACAACAAAGCAACACACGAGCTACTACAGTGTGTGGGATGCTTCAGGGAGCAGTGAGAAGCAACACAAGCTCTCAACAGAAACTGCTGGCACAGAGTGGCAAAGCTTTGGGAGCAGCAGAAAGCAGCTGACTCTGTTTGACCTGCCTCTCTGTCCACACTCCAGCTGGGAGTGGGGGGCCAACGTTAAATTGCAAGTACAGAAAGTCCAGCCCGTGAAAAATCACATATAAGAGCTGCCTGTTGCATAAACTGTAGTAAACCCTGTGTGTACAAAGCTGTACTTATACCAGCTGTAAGATTAACACTTAATTTCAGTGTGAAGGATGGCCTTGCAGTCAAAGCACTTTGCCTGAGCTCTGGATACAGAAATGTGTTTCACAGCCCTGCCACAGACTTGCCACCATGGCCAGACTTGCCACCATCACCACCATGGGCAAGACACTTCATCCTGTTGTCCTTCTGCCCTCCCAGTAGCAAAGCAGGTACAATAAGTGAGGGAAATTACACTTTTTCCTTACCTGTTGTCCCATTTGTCTGTGAAGATTGTATGGAAAAGCGAAAAAAGTGCCATTTCCAACTTTGGTCTGTAAGCATCTGATTTCCAGGTGGTTCTGCCCCAGGAAGGTGCCTACCTGGCTAATCCCTATGTCAACAGTAAAAGTATCTTAAGAATAATGTACTCAGCCGCAGAGGTTTTTGGTCCCCTTTACTCAACACCTTTCAATAGAATATATGCTCTGCCTTACAGGATATCTTGCAGATGGATGTTTTAAGAGGTGTAAACAAAATGACTTCTAGTTAAATTTAAATGGGCACAGTTAGATTACAGGTGTGTATTCACTTTTACTACCATCACCACCTTTGGTCATTAAGCTTAAACAATTGGAAAAAAAAACTAGTTCAAAAGACATTGTTCAGTGCTAGTTGTTTATGTTCTGCATTTTATTTAGCCTGGGCAATGGAAACAACCTAACACACTTCTGTTTTTCACATAATTTTTTTCGTGTGTTTGTTGCCAGTTGTCAGTCAGGTTCGTGTGCCCCAGCACTAATAGAGTGACAAACACAGAAGGGAAATGATTACACTAAAACAGACACTCTCAAGGGCACAGACCACCTTGTTTGTTCAGTGTTTGTACTTCCCTTTGTACAAACAAAAACGGTCACAGCCTTGGTATTAACAGTAGATTTTCTAACACATTATATGCAGGAAAGTAAAGAACCCAAACATACCTGGTGGTGACCCTTTAAAAAGCTATTTCTTAGCCCTAGATAAGGATAAATGGTGAAGAGAAGGTCCACGTCCCTTTATTCTGCAGGACAAGCTCAAAGCATTATGTCAGTGAAATGTCATCGTCTCGTTGACTATGAAATGTCATAAACCTTAATGACAAAAGATCATTGTTGTGATCATAATTATGTAACTGTGATGCAATATTATGACCAAAGACATTCCAGTGGTCTGAAATATATTCCTGCATACCATTGTGGTGCCTCAGTAAGGACATGCTAGCTTTAAAGTATTTTTGCCAAAATTGCAGTGGCAGCCTGGATTTTTCCAATTCAAAGGCACTTTGAAGTTGTATTAGAAACAGTCATGCACCATTTTTTCCAAGATAATGCTTTTGTCTTTAAAATAAGCCTACAAGTATTTTAGCTGGTTATCTCATCTTCTTTACTTCAAATGTCACCAAGTTTTTTGTAACGTGACACCTTCCATTTTACTTTTTTCCTAGGCCAGAGTCTAACCTGGTGTGACCAGGACAACTCTATTGACTTCAGCAAGGTTTTACTTGATTAAATTTTGCAAAACAGCCCAACAAATCTGATTTTCGAAATAATCACAGTGTTACTTTTCTGAGCGGAAAACCCCCAGCTGTACAGTAAGTAGTGCCCCAGCAAGCCTGCCATACCAATCCAGGCTGACTTCAGCTGCAGGGGGTGAAATGGGTAGACAGGAATGACTCCACTTCTTGGTTTGTTTTCTTTTTGCCAAGCGAAGAAAGCTGCTATCGTCATTAGTTTGTTTTGAAACTGATAGAAAATGTTGAGTGAAATGACTAAAGACTGAATTGCTGGAAATAATCTGCAAGATGAGTTCTGGAAGGCATCAGTCTCCATGTATATTCCCATGCATAGATCATGCCACCCTCAGGGAGGGAGCACATTGCTGCTGCAATGGAAAAACTGAGCAGTTGTGTCCTCCCAGCTTCTCCCTCTTCCTAGAGAAATCAAAGGAACATCCTTGGGGATATGCTTTGGAATGTCCTCCTCACTTTCCTCACTTTTCTACCCTGGTTATGAACAAGCCAGCTCTGTAATTACACCTCTCCCGACCACGGATGTCACAGAATCATCCAAGGTGATCCCTCGTTCAGGATATCCAAAACACCAGAGGGCAGCAGAAGTGTTAAAGCAGAAATTGCAAAAGCCTCACCCTTCCTAACAGAAGCACCTCTGTGAAGTGATAGAACGCGATTGTGTAAGAGGTTTGTGATGCCTTCACAGTATTCACAGTGAAAGTGGTAGGAAAAACCATGTAAACACGACGCTACCAAAATTGTGCAATGCCGCTGGAAGCTGTTGTGACCCATATAAAAGAAAATGGAAGAGGAATACCAAAACGTTGCTGAGAGTAATAGATGCAAGAGGTCTTTTAACTCTCAGCAAATCATAAAAGTGTTATAACTTAAAAATTTGGTGCTCTCTCTATCACTGCAGACTTTAAATGTCTCTTTGCAACAGAGGTTGCACCTTCCACAGGTAGCAACACTTGCCAGTCCTTCTTGCCTCTTCCATCTACTGCAGTTAATTAAAATCAGGATGGTGGATTCTCCCCTGGTGAGGTCTTACAGTCTCCAGTCAGTCCCGTGGAGCAGGTGTCCACAAGCACCAGCTCCAGTCCTCTTCTCTCCATTTGGAAGAAAGAAATTCTGAGTCCTTTAAAAAGAAATAAAAATGTTGCGCTCCCAGCTGGTACTGTCTGTCTTTGAGTGTTCTTTCTAAAAAGACCAGCTCTGTTTGCCATCCTAAAACACTTAATCAATTTCAAATGAAAGCAGCAACTATAATTAAAGGAAGGAAAATCCCACCACAGCAGAGGAGCCATTATTAAGGTAATTTTTTTCCTTTATAACTCCTGGGGCACTGTTCACATGCAGCTGCTACTGTATGTGCTGTTTGTGCGTCACCTTCTCCTCATGAGCTCCACAGAGAATATACTGTTAGCTTAATAATAATAACAACAATAATAATAAGTCAGCTTTTCATGTGAGTTATTCAAGGCACTGTGTAAGCACTAATTGAATGCTACAATAGCCCGGGCTGGCTGTGTGCTATTACCCCTTTTACAGCACATGCCATAGCAGTCCCATGACTTGGGTCACACCATGTAAGCAGCTCCTGTCCTTCACCTCCTGGTCACCAATTGGGGCTTAATTTCAGGTGTTATTCCTCTGTGCTTGTAGGAGAAAGAACCTGTAGTGTAGCTGGCCTGCCAAAAGACTAGCACTAACGTTACAGCAGGGAACACAAGCAAAGAGTTAATTTTATATATATATATATATATATTCGTAGATATATAGGGAAGCAGGGGAAGTCCTGCTTGCTCCATTAAAACGTCCTGATGGATCTCTCTCAAGTGCATTGATGACGCACAGCTCACGTATTTGATTTATATAGAGCACCACATTTTCCTCATCCCATCCTTAAACTTACAAAAGCTGACAAAAAGGTTGCTTTCCTCCCCTAGAGGGTCCCTCCTGAGACCTTTAGGAGTCATATATGGACATTAAGGAGACCACCAGCAACAGGTGAAAACAATCACAGAATCACAAAGTAGTCAGGGTTGGAAGGGACCTCTGGAGATCATCCAGTCTGACCCCTCTGCCAAGGCAGGGTCACCTGGAGCAGGTGACACAGGAACATGTCCAGGTGGGTTTGGAATGTCTCCAGAGAGGGAGAATCCACAACCCTTGGGTAGCCTATTCCAGCGCTCTGCCACCCTCCATGTACAGAAGTTACTCCTCATGTTGAGGTGAAACTTCCTGTGTTTTATTTTATGGCCATTTGCTCTTCATCCTGTCACTGGGCACCACCAAAAGGAGTCTGGTACCAACCTCTGACACCCACCTTGGAGATATTTATATGCATGGACAAGATCCCCCCTCAGTCTTCTCTTTGAAGAGATTTTTACTGATTGATTTGAAATCTTCAGTGTGAAGCAGAGCTACACCTCTTCCACCCAAAGCATCACCATATTTCAAGCAGTCTGACAAATCCATATTTTGTGTCCCAGGGTGGAAGAGGAGAGTCACTGCCCAGTGTGCCATGGGCTGTGACAGGTGAGATGCTCAGACTAAGAGGGACAGTTTTCCAGTCAGAAACCCAACAGATTACTGAATCACCTGTCTGAAAAGAACCTTGACTGACTGTAAAAAAGAAGATAAGAGATGTGGCAGGCATCATTCAAGACTTATTTTTGTGGCTAAACTGGAATTTGACTCCAAATGTACAAATATTTCAGTCACCTGCAGGGTGAAGGCTGAAGACCTGCATGTTAGAACCCTGTGCATTTGCTGCTTCACATTTGACCTTGAGAGGAGTCTCAGCTTCCAGGATGCTGAGGCTCAATCCCAAACAACCTCTTGCAGCCCTGGTGTGCCAAAGGGAAACTTCCCAAGCCTCACTTCCAGACTCACCAGACATAATGGTACTGCAGGTATATTTTGAATGTAGCAGTAGGTTGCAATATTATCACAGGGCTGCACATATATTTATAGGACATGGACCTGCTGGAGGGAGCCCAGAGGAGGCCACTAAGATGAGTAGGAGGGATGGAGCACCTTTCCTCCAAGGAAAGACTGAGAGAATTGGGATTGTTCAGCCTGGAAAACAAAAGGTTTCAGGGTGACCTAATTGTGGCCTTCCAGTACCTGAAGGGAACCTATAAGAAAGATGGAGAGAGGGTATGTAGTGACAGCACAAGAGGGAATGACTTCAAACTTAAAGAGAGTAGGTTCAGATTAAATATTTGGAACAAATTCTTTACTGTGAGGGTGGCGAGGCACTGGAACAGGTTGCCCCAAGAGGCTGTGGCTGCCCCATCCCTGGAAGTGTTCAAGACCAGGTTGGATGGGGCTCTGAGCAATCTGGTGTGCAGAATGTGTCCCTGCACATGACAGGGGGCTTGGAATGAGATAATATTTTTGGTCCCTTCCAACCCAAACCATTCTATAATCCTATGATTACATATGGGCTCTTTATTATTACTTGTGTTGCTGCCTGTGCCCAGCTGGTGGACCCAGAGGGCTGCTGTCCCCATGCCGGGGTGGCCTCAGCCCTTGAGGGTTGGTCGGCAGCAGCCTCCCCCACTCCATCAGACCCTGGAAAACACAGGCAGGAAAACCGTCCTTTGCAGGGGGAAGGCGGGTCAGCGTCCCACCGCCGGCACTAGTGCGAAGCGTGGGCGTTCAGAGGGATCGGGGATAAATGTCCCCCGCAGCGCCCGCAGCCGCACTTTTCCTACTGCCAGCGGGACTGTCCCTGTCGGTGTCCCCGACACACGGGGCTGGGAGCGCCTTTGTAGCTGGGGACAGCGGGACCCGGCGACCCGCCGGGGGTCAGCGGGGGCCACCAGGGCCAGGTGCTGTGGCCGGGCCGGCGCGGCGGTCGCAGCCGCGCTGCGGGGACGCTCCGTCGGGGAGCGGCCGCCCCGGCGGGACGCGACCCCGGCGGGAGGACGGGATGGGACGGGGTGGGCAGGAGACCCCCAACGACACCCCCCCACACACACCCCCCTCACCCCATCCCACCCCATCCCTCCCTCCCCCCGCCCTGACGTCACCGCCCCCCCGGGTCTCCCGGGAGACGGCTCCATCAGCGCCCGCGTCAGCGCCGCCCGTTCCCTGGCAACGTCCCGGTGCCTTCGCTCCCCTTCAGCCCCGCGCCCGGGACCGCGTCCTTCTGGCGTCAAAGTGACGTCAATGGGCCCGTCTCGGCTTTCGGCGGTGGGCGGGGGGAAGGAGGCGGGCGGGGAGGGAGGGAAGGCGGGGTGTGCGTGGATGGAGGAGGGCGCCGGGAAAGGGCGGGGGGACGGGACATCCCGCGTGGTCCCGCCTGCCCCCCGGTGCGCGCACACACACACACACACGCTCACACACATACACACACACACAGCCGCCCGCACACGCACCCCGCGCCCGCAACACCCTGCGCCGCACACAGCGCATCGCATCGCGCCCTGCACCGCCCCGCACCGCCCCGCCAGGTACGGCCGCTCCGGCGGGCAAGAGCGGCAGCGCCGGCGGCTCGGACGGGGCTCCGGGGCGGGGAGAGCCCGCCTGAGCCGTGCCGCGCTCCGTGCAGGTGCGAGCGGCCCGGGGCAGCGCGGATGCTCCCGTCCTAAAGGCGCGGCGAGCGCTGCCCGCGCCGCCCGCCCTGAGCCATGGTGATCATGTCAGAGTACGGCTCGGCGCCCGCGGCCGCGCAGCGGCCCCTGCGAGTCGGCTTCTACGACATCGAGAGGACCCTGGGGAAAGGCAACTTCGCCGTGGTCAAGCTGGCCCGGCACAGGGTGACCAAGACGCAGGTGGGTGCGCCGGGGGGCGGCCGGGGATGGCGGTGGGAGCGCGGCGGCTCCGCCGAGCTGCGGAACCCGCGGCTGATGCGGCGTCCTGCTCCTCGGAGCTTCAAGTTTTCCCGCTGCGCGTAAAAGTAAAACCGAGCAAGAATATATGTAAAAAAACCACCCCAACCCCAGACTACCCCATTTCTGAGTGTTACGGTACCTTCATTGAATCACATTCAGTTTGCTGAGAAGCCCGACACATTAAGGGTTTTCGGAAGACTTTTTGTGGGTTTAGTTTTTTTTTTCTCTCGTTCAAGAACAAAGAACTTGGGGTGTTATTCGCAGAAATAATTTATTAATGGGTAGTGCAGACGTTTCTGTATTTCTAGTGCATGTCAAAATCGTATCAGTCACCACAGTAGGAAATAGTCTGTTACAGGAATCTGTTTTTCACTGGCATGGGACGGATTAAAAGATTTGCAGAATCCTGTCCAGTGCTAATTTCTGCAGTTATGTTCACTACCTTATGTGTAATCCTTTGACGTAGAAAAGAAAAACGAAAATGTTCTGTGTTGGGAGTTCTGTGCGGTTCAGGAAAACAGAATCAGCTTTGTCAAGTCTGTACTTTAAAAACTACTTTAAAAGCTGCTTGGATTTTGTGAGTGGCTTGTCTGTGGGGAGGGGGGTGTCTTTTTGGTTTTTTTAAGGTATCTGGACAGTGAGAGTACCTATTTTGTAATACCTGGGGTTGTTTTTAAATCTGCAGGTTGCAATAAAAATAATAGACAAAACAAGGTTAGACCCAAGCAATCTGGAGAAGATTTATAGAGAAGTTCAGATAATGAAGCTTTTGAATCATCCCCACATTATCAAGCTATATCAGGTAAGAGTTCACCTTTGGAGTGCAGCACGCAGATGAGATATACTTGTGCTTCTCTTTTGCACATGATTTTACATCTAATATTTGCAGAGAGAATGGATATTGAAATATTTTTCGAAAACCATTTGAAATAAACGTGGTGTTTTAAAAGTCTTCATTCTTTGATCAACACCCTGGTACATTAGACAGCTTTTTGACAAAATGCACTGTAAAATTTACAGTTAAAACCAGGATGATGTTTGTTTCGGATCAAGGAGCAGGCTATCTGAAGTTCTGTGATTAACTTGCCTTTCCTATCTCCTCTGCTTTTCCAGTTTAGAAGACTGGAACTTCTTATGTGCTTTTGATAAGAGGAAGGCTTAAACTCCTGTAGGGTTGTAGAGAAGGAAGCATAAAAGTTGACGTTGCCTTAAGCAGAAGGGATTTAAATCAACAACAATTAAACCTAATTAATCTAAGCAGAAAATATAAGTGGAATTCTAATATAAGGAATAAATTAGTAAAAAAAAAATAAAAGGTGGTAAATGTTGGTATCTTAGCATATACTAAAAAATTGCCTGTTTGGTTATTCTGTTCCACTTTGTGTGATTGAAAGTGAATTTTAAATATCTTTGACCTTGTAGAGTTTCAGGACATGAATTTTGTTGTAGATCTGTTCAGTTTCTGCACTCAGGGGTAGTTTTAACCATAGGAACAAATTCTTGTGTTGAGCAGAAGGCAGGATCACAAGGATCACGAGGACTGCTTTGCGAATTCAAAATATTCGATCTAATTAACCTTTGGTGTAAGTTCCTCTTAATCATCTTAAATAATGCTGTGTGGATTTAAGAAGAAGATGATAGAACAGTTTGGGTTGGAAGGGACCTTTAAAGGTCATCCAGTCCAAGCCCCTGCTGTGAGCACGGATGAGGTATCAGCTTGTCTGGACCTGTCTGGAAGGGCAGGGTGGAGAGAGGGGGAGATGGATGAAGCAGCAGGTCTGAAAGTCCGTGTGGAGTAGCAAATACTATCATCAGTTGTGATCTCACTGTTGGGTTTGTTAGCTTAAAAAGAAATTAAAAAAAAAAAAAGAAGTTTAATTAATGTGTAAGGCTGAAAAGCCAGTAAAGGCAGGTGCTTAGGCAAGGCGTTATTTTTGAAGACCTTGACACACATGAAGTGTTTGTATTTATAGTATTAACCATCATAACAAAAATGGTTCTGTGTTAACAGCTGACGTCATGGCGGCCCATGGGGCAGCATCGGATGTACAGAAACATTCTAACAGTTCGGTTGATTTCATTTCAGTGGAATGATGTGGGTGAAAATACTATTTCGAAGCGTTTAGAAAAGCAGGTTAAATTCCATCTAGTTGAACCACTTCACTTGATGGAGCAAATGACGTTGGTAGTGGACCATAATTTCTTTTCAGTGAAGTTTTCTTTTCTTTGTTGTTGTAACTGATGCTTTACCTGTTTGGTGGAGGCTGAGAAGCAGGGATGGAATTAGATGACATACCAAAGTAGGGTGTGTGTTCTTGTATTATTTCATCATTGTTTTAGTTACAGCACCGCGTCTTAATTTCATCCAGCTGGCAACTTTCCCAGAACACTTTCCTTCAGTTTTTTAAACTGGGAACCTCTCTTCCTTTGCTCCCTGTTTGTTTATTTTCATTTCGTGTCTGTGTGTACTTGTAGTGAGGGGAGGACAAGAGTCTTTGAAAAAGGTTACCTTAGGAGCCTGGAAATTACAGCCTTTGAAGTAGTATTGACCCTTTTTTTTTTTTAATTTTGATTGTTAACCTGTTGTGAGCCTCCCGCTTCCAAAACAAAACATCTGCTCCTTTAGAGGGAAATGTTTCTGAGGAAATGTTGTTTTTTTTAAAATCTGAGACGCAGCCTTTGAAAGGTGTGCTGTGGTAACCGAAGATGAATTTGGAAGTGCTCAGCATTTCTCATTCATCATTAAGGTTTTGGTTCTTCTTCTTCTTTTTTTTCCCTCCAAAGGAGAAAATTGTGAAATATCAGAGCAAGTTGATACTGGATTGATAGGTGAACTCTGGCTGATACATTGACAGTTGTTGATGTGCATCAAGCACTGCTGTTACACAAACAGCAGCCTGTTGTCACTTGCACAGGAGGCTGGACGTGTCCCAGCCAACTCCAAGCGGGAGCGGGGGATTTGATATTCCTTCTTGATTTGTCCAAGTTGCAGCTATTTCTGCTGATCTGAGCCCTCACTAGCCTTGAAAAGAAGACAGCTTTAGATAAACTTCAGGTGTTCTTTGCATGTTCAGCATACAACAAGTGAACTGTAAAACTGTATGTGCATGTTTCAGCAAAAGAAGAGTTCAGGGAAGTGTGTGAAATTATCGAAATGCTCATCTATTATCGTATGGAGATTAGGTGGCGTGGTAATGGTGAGAAGAACAATGGCCTGGGAAGCCATTGTATAGTGTAGGCACATAAGGATTGATTTGTTATCTTTTTCATTATCAGTGTGCTTGGAGAGAACACTGTGGTGCAAAATTAGCTGCCCTTACTGCCAGCTGCCGTGGCAAATAAAAAATTGAACTGATAATGTGTGAGAATACACGTAGAAAAATGAATGAAATTGCAGACCTCTGCTGGTTTTTAAATCATGTCCTTTATTGTCTTCACAGGTTATGGAGACAAAGGATATGCTGTACATTGTTACTGAGTTTGCAAAGAATGGAGAAATGTTTGGTAAGTCCTCACTGCTGGATCTAGCAGTCCTTTAGATTTAGAAATCTTGCTTTTATTGTTGTAATTCCTGAGTTGTAGGTATATTCTGATTAAAAATCCAGGGTTGGCATTATCAGCTGTCGAACAGCGAGCGCAGCACCTGCAGGATTATGAAAAATTTCCTCCAGGCGTTTCTAAATCCTGTGCCTCTCTGGTTTTGTCTCGCAGATCATCTGACCTCCAATGGGCACTTGAGTGAAAGTGAAGCACGGAAGAAGTTCTGGCAGATTCTTTCAGCAGTGGAATATTGTCACAGCCATCACATAGTGCACAGGGATCTCAAGACAGAGAACCTTCTGCTAGATGCTAACATGAATATCAAGTTAGCAGGTAATAAGAAATATGAGGTTACTCTATAAACAACACTAGGCATGTACTCAAATTTAGTATCCCTAGGGTGATCCTATAAATGTATTTATGCTAAGTGAAAATAAGACAGAGGTTACTGATATTTCTCAGAACATATTTTCCAAAGAGAAGAAAATAGCTTGAATGAATAAGCAGAGAACAAAACAGCACATCTGTTCCTTTCTCTACACAGTTTGCTACTTCTGAAATATTAGTATGTGGTTGAGTGTTGTCTTACCCCAGACTTTTACCTTCGTTTCAGACTTTGGCTTTGGAAACTTCTACAAGTCGGGAGAGCCCCTCTCCACTTGGTGTGGAAGCCCACCCTATGCAGCTCCAGAAGTTTTTGAAGGCAAAGAATATGAAGGACCTCACCTTGATATATGGGTGAGCTTGCTATTCATCAGAAACCGCATTTCACACTGCATGAGGGTCTGTGGGCTCCCAAAATCATTGTTTTTCCCGGAGTCACTCACATGCTGTGCTGTTTTCTGTTGACAGAGCCTTGGGGTGGTACTGTATGTCCTTGTCTGCGGTTCTCTGCCTTTTGATGGACCCAATTTGCCAACTCTGAGGCAAAGAGTGCTGGAGGGGCGGTTCCGCATCCCATACTTCATGTCCGAAGGTACTTTTTTCCAGACCCTTAATGCTGGAACAGGTCCTACAAATAAAAGAATAGCCGTCCTGTTTGCAGCTGGGAATTACTTTATGTATCCAGTAATTTCTGTGGGGCAGCACTTTGAGCTGAGGGGCTGGTTTCACACGTTTTCTTTTCTGGGATCTGCTTTATGGTGCATCTAAAAGGCTGGCGTTTCCTTTCTTAGAGTATCCCTATGGATTACAAAAACACCTGACATCCTAGCTGGAGAAATAATCACTCACAAAAGAGAGAAAACAGGATTTTAATGAGGCTAGCCTGCAGTGCTGAGATGGGTGTAGCTCTAAGATATTTTAACTATGCAGAGGGCTGTATTCCAGTGTGACTGTGCTGCCAAGGGGAGCAGAAATAGTGGGACTTAGCACTGTTTCTTGAGCACTTCCAGCAGTCTGATGAGAAAAAGGAACTGAAGAGTATTATCACCTCTCTCTGATTTGGACTCAAAACAAGTGAACACGCCTCTGTCTTCACGTGAAAATTATCTTACAAAGTCTGACCTTTATCATTTATAGCCATGAACAGCTTTGATTTCCTGGTTATGAATGAATAAGCAGTATATATGGACCAGGAAGTTGTATGTGATGGGGTTCTGTACTAAATTCCCACCTATTTTATGTGGATTTTACAGCATTAAACCTGCATCCTCTCAAAACTAGCTCTTGTGCAAGGTGCAAGGCCACCTGAAAGCTGCCAATACCCAGTGCAGCCTCATTTCCTGTAGGGACATGTTGCTTTCGTGGTATATGTGGGGACATCTCTTGTGCTGTTTGGAGTATCTGACGGTCAGATCAGGCATCAGCTGCTCAGAAACCTTTAATTCGTGTTCTCACAGACATCACACACTGTTGCTGGGAAGGGTTCTTAGCAGTGACCTGGGGCTGGGCTGTTATTTTTACGCCTTGCTCATGAGTTTGTCTCTGTCATCCAGACTGTGAAACACTAATCCGACGGATGTTGGTTGTGGACCCAACCAAGCGGATAACCATTTCCCAGATAAAGCAGCACAAGTGGATGCAAGCTGACCCATCCCTTCAGCAGCAGCAGTCCTTGTCCTTCTCCATGCAAAACTACAACTCCAACCTGGGTGACTACAACGAGCAGGTCCTTGGGATCATGCAAACGCTTGGCATCGACAGGCAGAGGACTGTGGAGGTGAGAAGTGCTTGCCCTGTAGATACATCTTCAGTGACTACCAGAATTCCAGTGGGGCAGTCACATGTGTGTCATGCAGTGACTGGCCTTGATCCTGTGTCACAGCACAGTAAAATCTTCACTGCCCTTCTGGATTTTTGCTTGATTTCTGAGTGTGCTGTTCCGAGGCCTAAAGTGATGAGTTTTGGCCGCTCGTATCCTGAGTGACCTGCAACTCAAAAGGGTCCTTTCAATGTCTCCCAGTCTCTGCAGAACAGCAGCTACAACCATTTTGCCGCGATTTATTACCTGCTCTTGGAGCGCCTCAAGGAGTACCGGAGCAGCCAGTTGTCCAGTCGTCCGGCAACCGGCCGCCAGCCACGGCCCAGGAGCTCCGAGATCAGCAGCGCTGAGGTGAGGAAAGGCACTGGCACAAAGATGTGTCCTTTGGATCTGTTTTTCTGTTGCTTGCGATGGGAAAGGACAGGGTTGTCAACTGTCAGGCTTCTTGAAAAAAACAGTTCTGGTACTGGTGCCCTCTGATAGGACACAGCCTGCTGTTCTTCAGCAGGAGGCTGATTGAATACTGGTGGCCTGTTTCCTAAGAAGCGACTGTGGGTCATGGTCCAAAGAATGGTCTGCCTCCAGTGCAGGTCAGTAATGAGCCAGAAGACTTGACATCTCATTTTTTGTCCTCTTGGGCATGGCTCGGTAACACTTCTTTGTTACATACCCTGTAGGATCCTCAGAAGTACTCCATGAGTCAGTTAGTGTGTATCTCTGACATTCTTTTTCTTTTCCTCACTCCCACCTCCTTTGAAGTGTGGTCTGGGTGCCTTTTCAAATTGCACTTCCAGTTAAATTGCCTAACTTAGCAGAAGGAGTTCTGCGTTTGTGTTGGCATTGATGGATTAGCTTTGTTAATTTTCATAGAAAGTATGAAGAAAAAGCTTGCAGGGAAGGTGGCTCTGAAATTCTTGGAGCCTCCAGTGTCTCAGAAGTCACGTGGAACTGCAGTGTATGTGATGGCTTCTTTGCATCACTCTCTTTCTCCAGATGCCTCAGGACAGTCTCTCTAGCGAAACCCTGCGATCATCTCTGCTTTACCAGCAACCTCAGAGCCTGATTCAGCCATCCTTGCAGGCAGAAATGGACTGTGATATAAGCAATCCATTACAGGTTGGTGTTCTCAGCTAAACTTTGTGTTACTTTCCCACCCTCTCCCCCGCATTGTGACTGTTGTTCTCTCTCTCCAGTCTTTTGTTTGGCATTTGGGCCTGGTGTCATTGTAGCCTCTCAAACAATACTTCTATTGAAGGCATGAAGGAGTGCTGAGAGTGTTAAAAGGTTCAAAAATAAGCAAAACAGCCTAAAGTCTGTGATCTGTTGTGTTTTTCAGCCTGTGTTCTTCCCTGTGGATGCCAACTTCAACGGGCTCTTCCGGAACCGCTCCATCTCCCCCAACAGCCTGCTGGAGACCACCATCAGTGAAGAAGTAAGGCAAGAGAAGGAGCTGGAGGATGAAATCAAGGCTTATGACCACCCCATCTGCATCCCTAGCAACACCAGCAGGAGGCACACGCTGGCTGAAGTGACCACCCATTTCTACCAGCATGCCCCTCCATGTAAGTAAGTCTGGGACAGATGAAGGGTGTCCGTAGGTAGAGGAAAAGAAGGGAGAAGGAGTGCCATAGAGGCCAAATGTCCAGGGAGTATGTGCTGATTTTACCTTGACTGGGATAGGAAAACCCAGAAAAGAGGTCTGTGCTCTGCCCTCCACAGTCCTGTCTTCCCACAGATAAGCATAACCCTTAAAGAAGAGAAGCTGTGCTGTTGTGCTTCATCTAAATCACTTCAGCAGGGAGCATTCTCATGAGCAGGACAAAAGCCTTGTCTGCTTGCTCCTGCTGTTGTACCAGGGGAGGAGGGAGTGCCTGAACTTAACAAAAACCTCATCGCTAACTGTATTTGGTACATACCCGGGCCTTGTGAACCAACCAGACAAGCACAACTGTTCACAAGACGATAATCCTGGTGTTGCTAAAGAGACACTGTGTGCCTGATCCAGCATAGCCTGGTTGGAGGCTGGAGTTGCTGGCAGAGCCCTGCCAGCTGGACAGGAGCCCAAACTAAGGTTATTTGTTGATGACCCCTTGCTGGAGTCAAGCCCTGCGACAACACGAGTTGCTGGACACCTCTCCAGCTCGCAGCTGCTTATTAGTGCCAGTGTAGGTGGGCAGGAGGCTCTGATGTCATGTTTGTTCCTTCCCGTACTCATCTTGGGAATGCTCTTTCTCTCCTTCCTTCCCCTCCATAGGTATAGTCATTTCCTCTTCTGCCAGCCCCACAGAGGGAACTAGTTCAGACAGCTGCCTTACTTCATCTTCAAATGACAGCTCAGTGGCCCTGAGCAGCTGTTTGGCAGGTCAAGTAATGACGGGGAGCCCGGCCACAGTGAGGATGACGTCGCCCTTCCTAACTTCCCAGTCTGACGCTCCGGTGTTACAAGCCCAGGGCTGCATGGGAGGTGCTTCTCTCCTGCCTGTCAGCTTCCAAGAAGGAAGGCGAGCATCTGATACCTCATTAACTCAAGGTAATGCCTTCCTTGCTTCGTTGCTGGGGAGTTGCAGCCTTCCAACAGCCTCTAGGAAAGGGCAGGATGCAGGGATCCTTGCGTGTCCGTGTGGGTTTGTTGTGCTGAGGCCGGACATTGCCTCTTGTATTCATGGTCCCTGAGGGAGGGCTGGGTGCCCTGAGGGAGGTGCCTAGAGGAAAGGTTCTCAGATACTGACTGAGCCTGCCCATGGAGATATTTCTGCTGCTGTGAGTGGGATGGCAGGCTCCACCTTCCTCCTAAAATACAGAATGCACAACGTCATGATTTCTGTCAGGTTTCTCCTTTGCTGCGTGTGTCCATCCCCAGCTGTCCCAACCCCTGTTCTGTTACCTAAAATCCTGCCCTGACCATGAGGCAGAGGGGTGGACGTGAACTGAAGAGTCTTGGTCTCCTCCAGCCCAGTTCTCATGCACGTGAAGGGCAGCTGCCCTCTAGAAAGGCTGATCTGTAAAGTGTGCTCCTGGGTGAGTGCGAGGGGGACTAAAGTGCATTTCTTTTCCTCATGTCCCACAGGCTTGAAGGCTTTTCGGCAGCAGCTGCGGAAGAACGCTCGAGCCAAGGGGTTTCTCGGCCTGAATAAGATCAAAGGCTTTGCTCGGCAGGTGTGTCAGTCCTCCTCATCTCGGGCAGCAAGGAGTGGCATGAGCCCCTTCCAACACACACAGCCCAACACCTGCCTGTACAGCAGCAGCGGGAGCAGCAGAGAGGGGAGAAGCCTCCTGGAGGAGGTGCTGCAGCAGCAGAGGTGAGGGAGCAGCTTTCCTGTTTTCGAGGGGTTTACTTTGGTTTGGGGTAAGCGAGGAGAGGTGAAGCCAAAGAGTTTGGGGGTTTGGTCACTGGGGACTCCTATCCTCCACCTTTGCTGTGTGGCATCAGGTAAAACTGCTTGGCTTCCTTTGTGGCTTCCTGCCCCAGCTACGGACCACAGGATGTGCAATTCCGCTCAAAAAATCTCAGCGTCCAAATATCTGGAGGTTGCTGAATTCAGAAGCAATTTGGTAGTGTGGGGGGAAAGCATTGCCTCTCCCCACTGCAAGCTGTGTTTTTCTTTGTTAGTTTTGGGAATGATTTCTTTCCTTCTCTGCCTCCTCCTGTAATTTTCTCATGGCAAGGAAGTGAGACCTTGTAATTTGGAAAAGTTACAGCCCACAAAGGAGGCACAGTTCCAGTGGCCTCAAATGTCATGTGTGGTGGCACCTCTTCATTCCCATAGAAGCAAGATGGAAAATTGAGCTTCCGGTTTATCCGCACACGTTGTCTTTTGGAACATCTATTATTAGCTGGCCAAGTGGTGACTAGATAAACTTTCTGGGGATAGTGGCTCTCTCCAGCATGAGGAAAAGCCAAGTGAAAACAGGTTGGCCTGGCATGGGCAGCTTGGTTTGATTAGACTGGCTGGGTAAGGAGAGGTTTGATAGAGAGAAGGCAACAAAGGGGAAAATTACGGTCAGGGTTAGGGGCAAGAAATGAAGGAGAGAGGCATTAAACCATCCTAGCAATGCAAATTAACCTCTTCTGCCCCGGCATTTTTTTTTTTTTCCAGAATGCTCCAGTTCCAGCACCACCAGCTACTCCAGACAGCTTGTCCCCAGACTCCTCAGACACCTGCAGCGAACAACGTCCCCTCCTCGGAGAGCCCGGCTACCTGCAAGGCGTCCAACTCCATCCTGCTGTCGGAGCTGCAAAGGGAGAACTCCTTTGAGCTGGCCTTTGCCGGCAGCAGCCAGCTGCTCCAGCCCCGTTTCTTCGGCGTGAGCGTCTCCCCGGTGTCGTCGGCGGCTCACCTGCTGGACACGCGCCTGTACATCAGCGGCAGCGCCTCCCCCGTGGGCGCCGCCTTCTCCCAGCAGCAGAGCTTCTCCGCGCAGTCCCCGAGCTACGACGCCGTCGCTCTGCAGCACGGGGACTGTGAGATGGAGGACCTGACCTCCAGCCGGCTCGGGAAGTTCGTCCTGGTCAAGTGAGAGAGCCCTGGCTGCTCTTGTCGGGGAGAACTTTCCGCCACCGTTCCGTGGCTGGCCTGGCGTCGTGTGGACGAGCGTGACTCTCAGAAGCAATAAATTTTTTGAAGTATGTGAAGAGGCTGTCTGGCTCGGAAAGCTGGCAACTTTATAGGACTGAAACAAGCAATATGTATGTCTTTTTTTTTTTTTTTTTTTTGCTTCTAATATTATTGCACTGAACAAATATACGAATAGGAACTGAATTTTTTTTTTTTTTAAAGGAAAAATAATGATGGGGAAGATGGGTTGGGCATTTGTGGGGACAGGGAGGGATGTGGTTGGGGAAGAACTCTTCGGTACTGTACTCAAGTCAGACCAATACAGCTCTGCTGTTATGCAAGATTAGCAGCTGTCAGTAGTGGTGACACAGCAGGGAGAGGCTTTTCAAAGAAGGGACCAGAGCCTCCCTTTTTCACAATATTCATTTATGGGTTTGTGAAGATGATTACCTCTTTTAAAGAAAATAAACAGAAAACCAGTGGCATGCAGCATTATGCATTCATAGGAGACAAAAATGGAAGCATTGCCATTTGTTGTTTTTTTCTTTCCCTCCTGTTAACACTCGTTTTATTTAAAGAAACCAACATCCCCATTCCTCACCTCCCAGATACATACACTTTAAACGAAAACTGTGAACTTCTTGCTTCATACATCAGCTGGAAAAGCTTAACATGCCCGTCTAATTAGTACAGAAGCAGTAACTATTGAAACTGTATCCCTTGGTATCAGGACCCAAATTGCATAATGCCTGGTCTTTTGCAGGGATGTTTGTTTGGGAGTGGCATGTGTCTACATATACACACGTGCACTAGTGCATATATTATGTTGGTCTGGATAATCTTTAGGAATCTTTTTATAAACTCTTAAGTTTATTCATATTCTTGCAGAGGCACTGAGGAGGGAAGCAGCAGTACCGGTGGGGTGATGGGAAGGGTTTGGTTTTTAAAAAACCCCTCCTGGATGTTGCCTACAAAGTTGCCTGAGGGGTATTTCTTAGTGCTGCACATTGTTATTTCAGCTGCTAATTATGTTTTTATGCATTTCATTATCAGGGTCCAAACAGAACTGACTCTTGGGGAAATGTGCAATATTGAGGTTATAATTATATATTGACAAAGACAAAAGGAATAGGCTAGAAAAGAATTCTACTCTAACGGAGTACAGCTTTTTCTGAACAAAACTGCATTAAAAAGTGAGTGAAACAGCACAATCTTTGGGTGTGTTTGTTTTTGGTTGGTTTGTTTTTGGCATATTAGCAAAACGAGGTTTTGAATTAGATAGGTGTTTTTTCGTATGGTTTTTAATGCTGTATATGTATATAAATAGGAAGCAGAAAACTATATAACACTAGTTATTTTTTATATTTTGTAATATGCTTATGTTGTGTTTCTGGTATAAACCCCAACTCCCAAGGCAGACCATGACTTCGGTTGGGGTCAGTAGAAGTTTTGCTTGGGTATAAAGGGGAGAGCAGGCTGTGCTCCTACAGAAATGAGTCAGGGAGTGCGTGCGAACTTTGGAAGCAGGTGAGCAGACAGTGAGCCAGCTTGGCTGGAAGCTGCCATCTGAATGTCAGAAAATAGCTGCATTTAAATGCTTAAAGGACCCATCTCTCTAGTGTGACACAGGGTGCCTTCAAGTTACCTTGGCTTCATGCAACCTGCAGTATTACGCATTTGCAAATAATATAGAGACCTTTTGTTTTTTGGTTTGTTTTGTTGTTTTGCTTGATTTTTTTTTTTGTTTTTTTCTGTTTTGTTTTTTCTTGAGAAAAAAGCCAAAGATTGACCAGGTTAATTGATGGGAGTAGGAAGGGTTGAAGATGTCATGTGGCTCTGTCTGTGGCTCTCCATAAACAACCTCTATCTGTGTTGTACCCCTGTGTCTGTATTGGTGAATCCCCGGCTTGCCACTGCTGCTCCGTGGTCTGGAAGCTTCAAAGTGGGAGAAAATTGGTGGAGTTGAACTCCTGTTAATGGGTGGTGCCTTGCAGCAGAGAAAACACCAAAGTCTCATGCTCATTAGTAGTGTGGGTTTAAAACAAACAAACAAACAAACAAACCCCCAAAAAAGAGAGTGCATGGGGATGGCTGGGAGAGGAGGGCAAGAAGAAACCAACTCGTCACAAAGCAGCCACTTTGCCTTCGGTTTTGCAAGGGGTAGCACACGCACTTAAACCACAGAATTTCCTCTTCAATATGTGTTTTGTTTAATGCCATGGATCTAAAGGCCACAGATTCTTTTGTTTCCTGTCCTGAGCAATGACAAGCACTTTACTTTCATAGTATTTTTTTTTTTCTTCTTTTCCAATTGCTGTAGAACCTCTTTGGAATTATTGCTGGGGCAGAAAGAGGTCATTTTAAAAATCTGGGTTCTTTTGTAGATATCTCGACAGTGCTGTTCTGCAGACTGCAATGCAATAGGGTATTTAAAGACACTACGTGATTGGTTTAATTGAGATGTATATTTTATTTTTTATCATGACTGAACAATCATCTTATTTCTTATGTTAAAATGAGAGGTGTACACCAAAACGATTAGTTGATGTGTTTTATTTAATATTTAAATAATTAAAAAAATAATAAAAAAAAAGTTTTAAAATCGTTGTGCTGCACATGGTTCTGTGGAGCGACGCTCACGTAACTCGCGCGGTTGAGACCAGTTTTTAAAGCCGAGGCCCGCAGGACGTTCCTGACACCTTCTGTTACATCCCGAATGAAGAGGAATGGCGGGCTCACAAATCTGATAATGGGATATTGAGCCTTTCGCTGGTAGGCAATCTGTCTGAATCCGACCCAAGTCCGTGGTAATCGGGTTACAAAAGCCGGCAGTAACAGAGATGGCCGAGCGCGGTTTAGTCGCTACCAGATGGGCGCTCCCTCCGTGTCACCTTCAGCTGAGAGAGGCCCCAGCCAGATTAAGGCAGTCACTGCAAGAGAGCAGAGGGAGGGAGAGGTTCAAGGGGAGTGGGGGGTTGGGGGTGTGGGGGGAGTGGCTTTTCTCTTGTAAAATATAACTCGAGAATTAAAAAAACTACTGAAAAGGCTTTTTATTCAGCTCGTGCAGCCAGAATGAGGGCAAGGAAGGGTTTCAACCTGCAGAAGGGACCCCTAAAGATTTGCAAGCTTTGGTTTGACCTGGCAAACACTCAGAAAAAAAATAAAA
>JAYRBT010000001.1:112405320-112432424 GCA_036023395.1 Myiotriccus ornatus
TTTCAACCTGCAGAAGGGACCCCTAAAGATTTGCAAGCTTTGGTTTGACCTGGCAAACACTCAGAAAAAAAATAAAAAAAAATTCCTCCAAACAAACAGTGGTGGGTTTTCTGGGGGAAAAAAAAAAAATAAAACATTGATCCTTATTCTGAAGTTTTTATTTCCAAATCACCTACCACATTTTGAAGGAAAGGAGAGTGATGGGAAGGTAAATCCAAAAAGCTAAATAAAAGCTGGGGTGGGGGCAGGAACAGAAGTAATATTTACTTATTTTGCTTTCTGAAGGAGTTGTTTGCTGAGATAGAATTTGTAGAGCTGTCTGTGCATCTGCCATGACTCTTGAACTGATAGAAAAGTGTCATGCACATGTTTTTCCAGGGTTTTGCTTTCAGTGTGACCATCCAAAGTTAGGAAATTTTGCAACTCTTAAAATATAATGCAGATATTCTGAATTATCTTTTATTAGGCTTTAGGATGACCTTGTTTAAGGATAACCCCAACTTCTGTTTTCAGCTTGGTTCTCAGGACATTATATTTTAAACTCCAGTAATTCTGAGAAATTTGAGAAAGTTGCTTCTTAATGGATGCAGCTCCACCAGCTTTCATTGACATCACTGACTCTTGGGTATAGAGGGATCCTGACAGCATCATGATTTCTGTGAAATGTTAGGAAAAACAAGGACAAAGAAACCCTGAGATTTTGGACTCTGTTTCCATGTGTACAGTGTTTCACTCTCAGTGCTTTAGTCACTGTCTTCCTGCCTTTCCTCTCAAATCTGTCTCTGCTCCTGTTTACAGCGTTTGTTTTTGTCTTTAACATCTCTCAAGATGCTGTTTTTCTTGGCTTCATTTCTCACATTACAACTTGGTACCTAGTTCCTTTCCTTTCTTTCCCAGCCTGGGATCGGTGTTTTTTCCCTGCCTTTCAGATGGAACAGATGCCGGCAAGTTTAGCACAACCTCAGAAGTGAATGATCAAAACTTGTTTGGTTTGTGTTTTTTAAAAAAAAAAAAAAGGAAAAGCTTAGAGCTTGCAGAGGATGCCAGACTGGCAGCAATGAAAAACACAGGCTCTTTTTGCACTGAGGAAGCCGAGCACAGACACTGAGCTGAGCACTCTGGTGCCAGTGAGGTCCAACCACAGGAGCAAGGGATTCTCACCTGCCCCTCTCCTCCTGCCCTGTGGCAGGCGATGCATAACTTAACCCCAGATTCACGACCTTCTCCTTTGCTGTGTCCAGCACAGCAGTCACACCTCAGTAAGGAAAGGAATTCCTCGTGGAAAAAGCCATCCTTGTGTAATCTTGGCCTGTGTCAGCTGGGAAGGAGAAGCAGCAGAAGGGAAGAGCGGTTGAGCGTACGAAATTCTGGGGCAGGAGATGGAAAGTGATCAGTGCTTCCTTTTTACTCACCCTGCAAAGTGAGAATAAGGCACACATCATGCAATGAGGGGGAATTAATTTAAGACTGATAAAAGGAAATATGTGCCCCGGGAGGACATTGCTTCAAACGCGTTTGCTGGCTTATTTCACGACTGCTAACTACTTTTAGTGGTGACAGTTAAATCAATGATAAAGGTAATCCACTGTCATGGTTTATGGATTTAGCAGAGCAGCTATGGGAGATCAGGAAAGAGCTGGCCTTTGGTACAGACTGCCAGGGGCATGATAAATTTTTAGGGCAGAAATGCATTTCTCCCAAGGCATCAGATACTAATGCCTGCCAAAGGCAAAACTTTCACATGAGGTGAATGAACGTGATCATCCCCTGCAATAAATTCCAATTTCTTAATAAACGTGTCATATACAACGTCTTATGCAGTGATAGCGGCCCAGACCAAGGGTCCAGCTAATCAAGCGCTCATTTCAGCAGCAGACTCTGAGGTAAAGGGTGTAAGGACAGGGCAAGCACAGCACAATTCCTTAGTGGCATTGCCAGCTCAGTAGAGAGCAGACTGTGGTTAAGAGAATTTTTGACTGGCATCTGGGTCATTGTGTTTAACAGCTGCAGATGGGTCGAGCCTCCAAGAATTTGGCTAACCCCTTTTGGAATTCTTTTACAATTCTGACCTTCACAGCATCCTGTGGCAACAAGTGTCATAATTCAATTTTGCATTGTGTGAAAGAAGTACTTCCTTTCCTTTGCATTAGACATCCAGACTGGGCTGTGCTGCCTTTCCCTTGTGACAGAAGACACGACAAGTAACGATCTCCTGTTCACACTTCCAGAGTGCTCATGAGTTGTCAGGATCTCTCTCACATCTCTCCTCAGCTGAGGTGACCAAGAACTCTGTTGTAGTCAGCCTGCCAGCCTGTGGAAACCACTACATGTTCCTGTGCCACCTCTTCCTTATCTTCATGGGTTCTTCTACATCCCCCTCGAGGTATGCAGGGCTGCACGCTGTGTTTGAGGCAGGACACCCCAGAAGGAGTCACTTTCTCACTCTCTCATCATTCTCTAGTCATTCTTAAAGCTCTTTTTTGCCTTGTTGATGCCTGCTGAGCTGGAGTTTTCAGCTAACTCAGCTGACTGAGGTTTCCTTCCTGACTGATGGTAACTTAGAGCACCTGATGGTTTTTGTACGACTTGGATTGGCATTTGTCACACTCCTCACTTTTAATTTGCTGCTGGCAAATTTTGTAGGTGATTTCATCATCCTGTCATTCAGTTTTCTGAGATTACTCTCTACCTGGTTGCAGCTGGATTTTTTATGAGTGTGTCAAGTTGCTCAGATCTTGAAATGAATGGATTTGCAATGCCTGAGCTCTCACTTAACAAACTTTGCTCTTTCCCATTCTATCTAAGCTATTCTGCTCCTTGTTATGCTTTCTCTCAAAAAGCCTTGCCTGGCTTTCCAGCCCACAGGTCTCTGGATGACCTCTAAAAGCCCTTTTTAAGAATGAATGTAACATTTGCCACCTTCCATTCCTGTGGTGCCTCGCCATTTCAACAGCTGCTGTGGTATTGTGTTGAATAGGTCAGCAGTTTCAAGTCTGAGTTCCCTCAGAGCTCTTGACTGAAACCGTCTGGTCCCAGCAATCTGCTAATATTACTTCTTTTATTGTTTTATCCTGAAATCTCTTCTACTGACACTTGGAGTTTCGGAGAGTTTCTGAGGCTCGTCCCCTGTGCAGCTGGAGTGGGGCATGGAGCGGAGCAGAACCACCACGAGCGGATGGACGGGTCTGCAGGGCCAGAGGCTGAGCACACGGACCACGTGTCCCTTTTAGAACCTCAAAGAGGTGACAAAGCCATGACAGGTGGGTGGGCACCAGGGCCAGCCCAGCAGGCCCCTTGTTGTGCCCTGCAGGGATGACCAAGCCTTTCTCCCTTCACCGTGTTTACAGACGTGGAGTTGAATTTATGGATCTCTTCCTCAGCTGATGCAAACTGGGGCTGCTAAATCAAAGCTAATGCAGCGACGCTGCTTTATGGTATAAACATTATTAACAGCACATTAAGGCTCCAGAGCCACACAATCTCATCCTTTGTTTCTTCAGCCACTGAGGCAGTGAATTCGGGTTCATTATTTTTGATGGAGCTTTTCCTGTATCATGCCGGGGTGCTTTTTTAGTTCTTCTGTCTTACGTCCCTTTCCGCTACCCTGGGCAACTGTGCTTTTTTTTTTAACAGTCCTTGGTTTATTCTATGACAAGAAAAATATCTTACTCAAGAGCTGGAAGGGATTTCAGAAATTCTAGCTAAATACTTTTTTTTTTTTTTTTTTTGCCTATCCTTGCAGATAATTTCTTTCCCATTTCCTGGTAAGGTAACATGATGTTATCATTTGGTGAGCTCGTCTACACACTCAACAGGCTGGTGGGTATTTAGGGCTTCTCACACCCATTATCCCCAGGCACCTGCTGGATTTTCAAACAGATCTCCTGCAAGCAACATCTTGCAAAAACTGAGCTTTAAACCTTTCTGTTCATGCCACCAAAAAATAAAAATGAAAAAGGAAAGTCATTAATCATCTGATCTTAGCTGCTTTATCCTGCTTGCCTAACACGATTACTCTTACATTTGCTAGGATGTATTCAAACTTTCTGTTCTTTGGACCCAGTGAAGGTAATCGTGCAGTGGTCAGCTAAGTGTCTTCTTGGGTTTTTGCAGCTCAACCCTTGTATGGTAGCAGATGATTTTATTGAAAATGCAAAATTAGATTTCTGAGAACACTTATGCACATGCCTTTGAAATCCATTTTCCATGAACATTTTTGCTCTCTGCTCATGAAAAGTGAGCACAACAGGAACAAGGACATGGAGACACCAAATTGACTGCAATGCTGGACAGATCAGGCAGATATTTATATGACTCTCACTGCTTTCCCTTTATTGGTATGTCTGAGAAAAACTGGGGTACTCAGTTTTGGGCTAGGGAGGTTAAAAACTCCCTGTGCACTTTGAATTCAATGAAATATAGAAGTGAAATGGTGTCTCTCTGTCCTGGAGGGAGAAAAGGCTTCTCTGTGGATTAGTTAAGATGGTTTCAAAAGGCTACAGCGATGTCCTCATAATGACTTTGACAGAGAAATGTGGCTTTGGCTCTTAATTACTCAGATCTCTATTGTAAATCACCGAAGACAGACGTGATGAGTCGTAGGCATCCGAAGGATTTGGCCCGGTGGGTTGTGTTCCCACGAGAGTGGTGGGAAGCAGGGAGGAGCAGGAGGTCTGACAGGACTAACAACTTCAGGCCACTGGGCCCACTTTGCACTCTGACTGCTTCTTGGAAGGAGGTCCCATTCAGCAGAGTCCACGGTGCTCCCCAGAGGGAAGGGAGGAGATGCCGTGTTCCTGCCTGGGAAGATGAACATCAGAGCTGCAGGAGGGAAACAGGAATCCTGGTCTCCCCCTCATGCCCACTGTTGGTGGAAGCAGCTCTCTGGACAGCTTTAGTGCATTTAATACCGGGGTCTCTTCTACTGCCAGCCAAGCTGACACCAATGGCAGAGGTGGTGGGAGATGCTGGGATGGTCCCAGGCAGCAGGAGGAGGAATCTGTGAAGGAGGTGTGGTTGCAACTGGGCTACAAGGCTGTATTTGCTGCTGGACCTTTGGGAGCAAGGGGAGATTGCCTGGGACTACAGAGCCTTTGTCACAACTTTACTGCTTGTCCTCAGAAGGAAGCGAGCCATTTTTCTGCACAGAGGCCCACCCTGGCACTTTTTGGGGTTACTCACAGGCTGTGACGTGCACTTTCTGCCAGGTCCAGCCCCCTGTCAGGGGACTGTGGGATGCAGCAATGCCTGGTCATTCTTCAGCACAGATTCTGTTTTGCAAGCCTATAAGCACCTTCCTGGTCTCTGGATCCACTTCTCTGCATGCAGGACCCCACTAATTGGATTCAATAACTGGCTTAACACTGTAAATGCAATCAAGTCACTGGCTGCATTCAGCCCTCGAGCCAGCAGGATTAACCAGTTCCTCAGGGCAGGATGTGCCCTGAAACACGGATTCTCCACACAGCAGAGCAAGAGCCAGGCACCCCAGGAGCACCTCTTCCACTGGTTCTGCTGGCTGCTGAATTCAAGGTGCCATGAATGCCTGCTCTGCACACCACAGCCATGTGGGCAGGCCAGGGATTATTTTTTTTCCCCTGCTGTGTGTTATTATTTGGCTTTTTCCTGGTGTCCAGCATGTTGGTCCAGGACTTAGGCTGCTGTGGATCTCATTGCAGAGAAGCTGATGAGCTTCTAACATCACAAAAAGCCTTGCCCGTGAATTGGGCTGACTCTCACCTGAGTTTGTGATCTCTGAGATCATACTTTCAGGTGCATATTGTTCACTGGAGGAATGAAATCTCACTAAAAGGATAAAAGTTTCCAGTGTTACCAGTTTTTTCCCCTGTCACGTGAGCTGTTACCAAAGCTGATGAGGAAATCACAGCAGCTCCTAATTGCACTCTGCAGAAGACCTTGCCTGTCAAGACCGTCCCAGTCACTCCCTTGCCTGCCCAAACCCAGTTGCATCATCGGAATAGGACTTGGCTGGGGTGTTAAAGAGGAGCCTTCCCTCTCTCTGCAGAGATGAGCTGTGTTCTTCCTGGCATCCTCATGTGCCAGCAGCAGGGGCTGTGCTGCAGCAGGAGCCAAGGAAAGCTCTCCAACCTTCCCTTCCAGCCTCTCTCTCCCGGGGCCAAGCTGGTGGCTGGTCTCAAAGGGACCACCTTTTAAAATACCAGAGCTCTCAAAATTGAAGACAGGTGGGATTTTTGGAGTTGGATTTTAATGCAGACAGGTGAGGGTGCGATTCCAAAGGGCTCCTGACATTGCTGAATGCCCACCTCTGTTTTTTTTAAACATTTGCAGAAGACTTTGCTGTTTCCTCAAGCCCAATGGGAAGGGCTGAGTTTTGAGATGCCTGAGCAATCAATCGGGTGCTTGTGTTCTGGTGTCAGGAGGTGGCTGTGGCAGGGGAAGACGAGGGCTGCCACTCCAGGATGCTGGTCAGGGCTGGTGTGTGGCATGGCAAGGTGAGGGATCAGATGTGATTACGGCTTCAGATGTGCCCAGTCAAACCACAGCAGTACAGACTAGCTCACCTCCCTTCCCCTGCCTGACGGGCGTCATCAGGAGAGGGAATGCACATGTGCACCTGTGTGCCCAAACACACAGGTACATGGTGTGCTTTGAACTCCCTGTGCTGCGTTCAGAGCCTGAATCAGTGTGATTTCTTGGTATCACATTAAATTATATTCCCAGAATTAATAGTGGCACTCTCACGAGCTCTTTCTTTGCCTAAATGACTCACTGATTATTGCACATTGTCAGTCCTGCCTGGTAATGAGGGGTTAATAAGGCTTTCCAAGACTTTTCCTGGTGGACTCTGCTGCTGAGCTCTTCCCTCTCTGCAGGGGTGAGTGATGGGACTGGGAACCACAGACAGGATGGACCCCTTTGATGGAGTGTGATGGGCAGCTGTTGGTACCGGTGGTTTCCAGTGTGTTTTGATAGATAGAGGGTAAGATAGGCAGTGACACAGAGCAGAGAAGGGCTTGAAGTAGGGCACTCAATCCCTTTTCCTTGGAGAGGTGAAGGAGAGCAGGAATAGGAACTCAGAGAAATTATAGGTGGGTTTGAACCCTCATTTATGTTCACTTGGCTGAGCCAAGTGATATGCAGGCATGTGCGTGCATGGGTATGAACAAGAGCATTGTTTTTAAGGAGATAAGGCAGTGAATGTCTAATGATAACTCTCCCACCTCTTGGAGACTAGGTCTCTGCTTCCCCATGACGATACTGTATTCATGTGAGTAGAGCATGGTTTCTTTGAGAATTAAAATCCTGGAAGGGTTGACATTGATACTAAGAGTATTAAAATCTCTCAGGTGGATTGTGTGCATTATTATAAACCAAGATGATCCCTGTTTTTTTAAGTCATTCAATCTTGTTGCTTGTTTATTTACTTCTGTACCATGAAGCTCAACAGAGCATTTTTTTAATATGGAGTGTAAGGAGAAAAGCCTACATTTTGTTGATCCTGATTAAGATCAGTAGACTTGTGGGTACTTTCTTCCCCCAAAAAATCCCAGATGTAATCCCCGAAAAATCAAACACTTGTAGAAGAAAAGAGTGAATCTGGAAGGCCCCAGAAGCCAGTGAGCTGGGTCTAGATGAATTATTTCAGCTACGAAGAACAACTAAGTGGCACAGATGTCCCAGCTCTCTTCCCTCACCTTGTAAATAGGACATGGAGTGTGGTGAGGTGCACAAAGTCAGATCCCAAATCTATGGGTGATGGAAAGCAGTTTCTGTACTAAAACGTTCCAAAAACAGGAGTTGTCATTCATGCAACACACAGGTCACTGTGGTCACTCAAAGCTCCAACAAACATAATCTGGGTGTATCCACTTGTGACGTTGCCCCAGCCCTCTTCTGGCTCAGGTCTTGCCATAGAGTCCCAGACTTATGGATGGAAACAACCTATTAGGTCATCTGAGACGTCCCTCTGCTAATACAGATTTATTCCCTCCTGTACATTTTCCAGCACGTGGTCCAGTCTATTGTTCAAGTGACTCAAGCCTCCGTTGCTTCCCTTGAGGGACATTTTGGAACCTAACAGACCTTGCTGTCAGTATTTCGTTTCCCGTCATATTCCTCCTAAAGGTTCTTCTGCTTAATTTAGTTACTTACTCTTTCTGCAGAGCACTGATGAGGAACAGGACTGTAGAAAGAGGACATTTATGTCTTACTTATTCAGCTAATTCCTGTTATCCTATTTTTGATGGCCCTGCCCAGTCCTGTTCTTCCTGGTGTTTGTCACCTCACGCTCCTCTCTTGGGAGTGAGGCCCAGCTTCAACTGGGATGGCTGGTGAGGTGTCTGTGGACTTTGGAGGGGGCAGGATGGAGGCATTAGCAGCACAGATACAGTTTTTCCACCTAATTTTCATGCTGAACAAATCCTTTAAGCTCTGGCATGAATGTGGTGCGTCTGCAATGATGTTTGAGAGCGAGACTGTTAAATTTGAGTGGAAGTTGGAAAATAATGACCACTGGAAAGGAATTTCAATGATCTATTGAAATTCTCTTAAACATTTGCTGTCTCTGCCTTCATTAGTTACAACTAAGAGGTGGGAAAGAGAGAAAAGAATGAAAAATTCAAGTTGGAAGATGAGCTGCAAGGAAGCCAGAAAATCAAAAGGGAGTATAATGATACTGGGGTTTCCCAAACAACATGAACCTGGCGTTAATCCATAGCACAAGTACTTCATGTTATAATGAAAGCTACTATCTGATCTTTGTTTTTGAAGAACTAAATCCCTCTGCAACCAAGGCATTCAATTTAAAGGGAATGGGAATGTTACTCCTGCTCCCAAAGGTAACTCCCACAGCCTTTGGGGCACCAGCCCAATGCTTTTGGCGAGCATGCTGGAAACAAGAGCTCTAAACTGTTTTAGCTTATAAAAAAAAAGAAGAAGAAAAACCAAGTCAACACACAGATCTTTTAAAAACATTTCTAAACCAGGTCATTTTTCAAAGTTAGTTTAGAGCAGGGAGAGGGAAACACAGAGATGGTCACAGCTGGGTGGAGGGAGCTGCATGTATAGCAGCAGAAAGGAGAGCAGGAGGGCATCTTTTAAGCTAAATCTGCTTCCCAAGGAATTGTAATACGGAAATACAGTCATAGTTAAGGTTGCCAGGTCGATTTTTAGCCCTGGGGATTTGTGTGGCTTGTGGGTATTTGATGTAATGTGGCATATTGACAGTAGTCATTTTGGCACACAGAGCATCCTGATACAGCTTGGTATCCATCCTTGACTTACTTTCTAGGCTGCAGGGTTGGAGAATGAAGGATGCTTTTGGAAAGGCTTCAGGGATTGCAGTGAGGAGTGGGGGATGAGGTTGTACCGTTCCGGGTCTGTCACGACTGACTGAACAGTCACAGCTCCACATCCTTGATTACGCCAGTGGCGCTAAATACAGTAATTAAGGAAGAAGATTGTGTGAAAAGCTTTAGTTATTGGCTTCATACATCATCAGCCTTTTTTCTGTGCGTGTTTTCCTTTGTTTCTTTTCTCAGCATGCACCACAACCTTTCTGTGTTCCTCCACCTGTGCTCTCCCATCTTGTAACCAAAGGGAGCGAGAAAGGTGAATGGAAAAAGAAAGCTGTTGTGGAGGGGAGGGGGCTTGGGGGAGTTTTGACCACAGATTTTGACTGTTTCAGACCTGAAATACAGAAGGTTTCTGTCCAGCTGGTCTTGCTTTGTGGGACCATGTGGTCTAAATATTTCCATTCCAGCCCCACTTTTCTGTGACCCTGCAGCCCTGAGTTTGCATGTTTTCCTACCTACAAATCCTAGCAAGTTTTTGTTGCCTCTTTTTTTCCCCCCATTTTTGTCTTATTCTCTCACCTGGTCTTTCTTTTCATTTAAGAAAATCAAAAGGTTTAGCAAAAAGGAAAAAAAAATTCTGAAAAATGGTCCTTTGGGGTTTCTGCTAAATATATCCCAGTGTAGTTTTGTCCCAGAAGCTTTCAACAAGAGAAGGATTAATTTTATATGTACCTGTGCACATGCCCACAGAGAAACTAATTCCTTTATAACACGCCACACCAAAGTCATCAGCTAACTAATCTCTGCAGCACAGCCTGGTAAACAGAACTGGTAACCACTGGTCTCTAGCACAGACTTGAGCAAAAAGAAAAAGACTATGCATGACCTGTCTTGGATCAGGCTATGAAGAATGAAGCAGGTGTAATTGATGCAACTTCCACGTGAGAGGTGGTGAATATGTATTAGTTCAGCACGTTACTCTGTTCACGGTTCTGAGCTCCCCTTTGTCATCACTGCAGTCTTGAAGGCAGCTTGAGATTAGAGCTTTCCTTAGACTTCTTGGTGATATTTCCTGAAGTACACATGCAAATAGCTTTCTCTCCAGCTTTTCAAGGTCACCTGCACAAACCTTCACCTCACCTTTCCTAACCCATTGCTGTCAGCTTGGTGTGGCAGCACTTTGGGTGACGGGGAAGGGGTGACACCTCCCATCCAGACCCACACGTGAATGGGCACAGCAGACAGACCCGACTTGGCAGCTCTGCCCCAAACCCACAGATGCCCGGGGTGGAGGCACCTTGTGCCCTCTGCTGAACACACCAGCACTGGAACTTTCCTGCCAAACCCAGCAGGCGCAATGAAATCGTAAGTGCTGCTGCAGCATCAACCCACCGCGCTCCCTTCCTCTCACTCCCCACCATAAAGCCTCTTGCTTTCAGCCAGTTTGCTCAGGGCTGCCAGCACAGGGCTGTGGTGATGTACCTGTGACTCCTTCCCACTGTCCCAGCTCATGGGTAGACACAAAAGGACAGCAGGATGGGGCTTCCTGGGCAGCACAGAACCAGCATGTCCCCCAGCTCCTCAGCGCTCCCAGGGAATGCAGCAGGGTACAAGTGCCCTGCACCAGCAAGAGGGGGCCCTTCCCCGGGAAAGCAGGCTGCTGGGGGAGAGGGAGCCAGCCTTGCTGCCCTGTCTGAGCATGCCATAGCCCTGAAGCCAGGCTGGCTGTGGCTGAGGGGGCCAGTGCTGGAGGGAAGCCCTCACAACAAACCACCTCCATGCAAGAAAAGACAGGAAAAATCGAGCCTCCCCCATAGCCCTGAACTAGAACACGGATCCATCATGAGGCTTCTCTCTGGTAGATGTTTTGTGCCCTTCAGAAAACACTGTGCCTGTGCAACAACTTCTTTGTGAGTGGGCAGCAGGCTTGGAGGACCAAGACCTCCAGGCGTGTTCCCCCTGGAGCAGGCAGAGCACAACTTCCCAAGGGCTGCCTAATCTCCAGCAGCCTGGAGGAGAGGATATGGGCTCTGCTGTTCAGAGGTCCTTCCCCAGCACACTGCCCACTGCAGCCAGGGGGTGGTTAGTCAGGCTTACCAGTAACAGGACTCTGTTGAAGGAATGAGTTTGTTTCCTGATTCGTTTGTCGCTGCGTCTGTGATGACAAAAAAATGTCAGTGTACTGAGCACCCCAAATAACATCCATTTTTTCCAGAACAGACCATCACTTCCGAGAAAACAATAATAAAAATTACAGAGACCTTTCAGGACAGCAAGGGCAGCACAAAGACCCCTCTGTGCTGATCTCCTGGTGGGGGTCAGTGCCCAGCATTGCAAGGGGAGGCACAAGCCACTTGGAGACCCAGGTGTGTCAGGCTGCTGCCCTGCAGGGCCAGGTCTGCAGCAGAGGGATGGCAGCCGAGAAGCAGGAGGTTTTGTCCCTGTTTGACTCTGTATCGTGGTCACATTCCCCCTACCAGCAGTGCTGGTTCTGGGGCTCAGAGACTAATGCAGTACCCTGGTGACTTACAGATTTCCATTCCTCTCTCCCCTTTCCCACCATTCTCCTCCAGGGAAGGGTCTCTCTCTCCCTATGTTTTATTCCACAGGACCTGACTACTCACATCATTAACCCTCTTTCAGCTGCCCTTGATTCTCCTGCAGCACTCTGAGGGAGTTGTGCTCCTCCCTACCCTTCTGGTAGACTTTCCCTCTTGGGCTCACACTACAACTCCTTCCCTGCAGAATCCTCTGTTTTGTTCCTAGTGCCTCCAGATATTTGGGATGCTTGACCTGACTGGGGCACTGGAGAGAAATGAGATGTTCCTCGTGATCTCTGAAAGTCTCTCCTGAGTTAATACAATTACTATTAAAGCACTTTAATACTTAAAGGACTTTTCTGTCAGTTTGGTCCAGCCAAAAGCTCAGGAAGCTTATCTGTTTGCTTTCCCAGCCTTCATGGTGTGACCGCTGAGCTTGTATTATCCAGATCCTTTCCTCAGAATGTTTTTATTACCGAGGAATTTGCACAAATACATTGTGGTGCATTAGTGCCAGACTAGTGATCCTTTCCAAGGAAAGTCAATTTGATTGCATGAACTGATTTAACTGGACAGGTCAGCCAAGCAAGGTGAGCAGGCTCTTGGTGAACGTGTTTCTGTATTTCTCAGATTGCTTTGGCTCAGCTAGAACTCCTGAATACAATGACTCACAGAAAAGGAGGAAACAAACCCAACTTTGTGGCTACCCTTTCAGCTTGGGGACTGTCTGCAGATCGGCTGAGGGCTAAGAACACCCTTTATTTTATCTGCACTCATTCGCTCCACCATCATAAAAGCAGGATCAGAGCGAAAAACAGGTCTTTTCTTTCTTCCATCACTGCTTATTTCCTTCCTGAAGCAATAATCCTCGTAGCCATCACAACTGGTTGCTATGGAAGTGACAAGAAGCACAAAAGCACAAAGAGAAGATTATGGTTTCAGGTGGGAAAACAGCAATGGCATGGACAAGCTCCTAAAATCTAGTTTGGCTTTGAGGAGGGACACTGCAGAGAGGTATTAAAGGACTCTCCCTGTTTTATTTGCCTTATTTATGTGTTAGGTCCAGCTCCACAACAGCAAACTGGCAGATTAGAGCTAAAGGAGTCACACACAAACAAATGGAGATGGGGCTAGAAGGGCTGAGGGGAGCGGTCTGTGGGGAAACTCCCAGCGATGCAAAAGAGCCCTGTAAATCTGGGCTTCGTTCTCCCACACTCAGATCTCACAAAAATGGAACCAGTCAGAAACTCCTTCAATCCAGTGGCTGAAGCTGGATCTGTTCTGCAGAATTCCTGCAGCTGACAGGCATCCTTGCACCTAAAAAAATCATGAGATCATAGGAACGTAGAATATCCTGAGGGACCCTCAAGAATCATCAAAGTCCAACCAAAAGGATGTGGCTTTACTGAAGGAGGACATTTTATTTCACCAAGGGATCCCCAAGGGGTGTTTACATGAGGATGGGGGATGTCCTTACCAAGCCCAGAAGCAGAGCAGCAGCCCTGGAGGCCTGGGCTCTGGCAGCTGAGGTGTTTGGGACATAGGTGGCAGTCAGGAAGGGCAAGCATAGCCAGCTGGTCAGATACAGAGCTCCATTTGTTTCATTTCAGCTCAGTCCAGCCCTGTCAGGGCACTGCTGTGACTTAGGGCAGTTTGATGGCGGAGCAACAGGCTTAACAAACATGTGCACCAAGTCCTGCTCAGCAAACATCTCCTTCAGACACAGCTTTTGCTGTGTGCCTGAGAAGCAAGGTGGCATTTTGGACAAGGAGAGGTGCAGGCAGCAGGGTCAAAGTAGCTGGAGCCCCCTCTGTGCTCTGCAGGTAAGCCCAGGTTAGAGGGTAAAGCCCCAGAGATTATGGTAGGAATGTCTTACAAGAACTCAGGTCACCCTGAAGCTCCCACAGCTTCGCCCAGAGTGTCTGTAACACTGTACTCATGTCTAGGTGGAGAACACAGCACACTTTGGCTATATGGGATCTGAAAATATATTTGTGTAAAAAAAAAAAAAAAAATTAAAAAAAAAAAGTCTCTCTGTTGGCACAGCTCAGGGAAACTGTGCTAGAAATAACTGTGCTTATGCATAGCTGTCAAAAACAGGCTGTCGCCGGTGCCGCTCGGACGGGAGCGCAGCCAGGACCTCGCTGCCCGGCCGTGTCGGAGCTCTGCCTTTGTCTCCGGACCGAGGATACGTAAGATCAAAAGCCAGGGAGAGGTGTTTTTTTACTCTGTGCAGAGGAATTTCCCCACTTGGCTTGTCCAGGAGGATCACAGCCCTCCGGGCTCCGGCCTCAGCTGCGCGCGCAAGACGGCGGTGGGAGCAGGGACCAAACCCCCGCCGCCTTGAGCCACAGCACAAGAGGTAACCCCAGATGAGCCCTGCGGGGGACCTTTGGCAGCAAACTCCTAAGTGGATTTTTCCACTTACACGAACTGCTCTTAATTAGACCGGACAATTTTAGGAACTCTCAGGGGTCAGCTGGCAGTTTTCTTTGGCCAGGAGCGGCGGGGGCTGCCTTGTGAAATACACAGTCAGGAAAAGCAGCTACAAGGTCTTGTGTGATAAGTTGAAAGTGGGGGGGGGGGGGGAAAGCAGAGCAGCCTTGGAGGGATTTGGGTCATGACATGGTTAATTACACAGAGCCAGTAAAATAGTTAATTAGCACTACAGTTGTGAAACACATAATAAAATAAATAAAAACACATGACATCGATGTAATTGCAGGAAAGTGAACGCTGCTAAACAATAGCCGTTCACATGTAAAGTTTCAGGCTAAAAAGGAGACCTTTCTCATCTTCTGGGTCTTATAGAAAAACTCCTCAGCGAGCCCAAAGATGGCTGTGACTGAATCCCAGGGTACAGGCTGTTCCCTATTTCCCAGTGCTGACATACAGTCGTGACGAGGAATTATATACTGCATTCATCACGCCTGCTCCTCAGGCATGATCCCCAAATAATTAATCCTTTTAGCTTGCAGTAGCTGCCATCTGGCCAGTTTTCAACCAACCTGGCTGGTTTTACTACGGACTTGCCAGTCGCCCGCGCTCACGCGGGCATGGATTGCAGTTGTTTGCCTCAGGTGCCTGGGATTCGTGTTTTTAAAATTGTAAGTTTCAGACACTCCACGTGCTGCCCAAACACAGAGAACAAACCAGCCTTTGCCTCAAAGCACTTAATGTCCGGAGGAAGAAGGACTGGGATTTGTACATAATACATGGAGCAAGATTCAAGCAGAACATTTTTTTGTTTTGTTTTGTTCTGAAAAACTTACTCTGAATAAAAGGCCCAGAATAAAATCCAGCTGGTTGTTTGGTTTTTTTCCCCTCAGTCCTCTTGGTCCTGCAGCACAAACCTGGCAATGGAATTAGAAAAGGGGAGAAAATTGTTTTGGCACTACAAGTCTGAAGAAGGGCCATGAAACCAAATTCAGTTTAAAAGAAGTAAAGTTTTGTTTGCTTCGACGTGTCTGACCTGCCATATATGTGGTGGGCAGCCCTGTGGAGGAGAACTGATGTCTGGAGCAGCTGTCCCACACTGGGGACATCTGGAACTTCTTGGAAGGGGATCTCTAGATTCATCCTCAGGCCCCACATGGCAGAGGATTCTCCCAGGGCTTTGCAGGGACCTGTGATGAAGCTCTAACACACACAAAGAATGAATGTTCCTGAAAATAATCTGGCTCCTGGAAAGTTCATCATTTTACTTTCATCATTTCCTTAACATCCATACTCTCCCTCTTTGCTATGACATTGGTCCAAGGTCAGGCAGAGGGTGGACCTTGGCCCTCAGGCTGCTCCCTGCTGTGGTGAGTGCGGAGCCACATCTGCTTGGCTTAGTAGAAGAACACCAAATCACACCTAGCAGGTGCTGGAATGCTTACTCAGTGAATCTTTCCAGGTCTTAGCTGTCAAACTGCTTGGATCCAGGGGAATTTGGGTGTACATGGGAATAGCTGCTCAATGATGGCATCTACTGTGCTTTAGCCAGTATCCTTGCTAATGGATACTGAGGGAATGTGAGAGATGAGGAGCTATGGAGCAATGTTTCTGAAAATCTCAGGGTTGGATTCAAAACCATAGAAGTGCAGCTAAATGCTTCATGATCATACTCTCAAGCGAGTGTCCTTCAGCTGGGGAAGTGACTTGAAAACACGCTGCGATTCTCCACGGTGCAGTTCATTTCTGAAAAGGGGGCTTTTGAAACGAAAACTAAAGTTCTGTAGAGAACATGTGGGTGACAAGGGGAAACAGGCGTATTTATGGACCTGCTTTTGTGTCTCAGCCTGAAATGGGAACCTTTCTTCCTTAGGCCACCTGGCCAGTGATGAGAACCAAGGTATCGCTGGATAAACTGGGCTCTTGGTGACACCTGAAGAAGCCATTGTCATCAGCACAGACTTTTCTAGGGTAGGGCTGCTGTGGAGGATTTCAGAAGGTAGTTCTGCTGGGATGCAAGCTGAAGAAGAAAATTCAGCCTGCTGTCTCTGGGGTACTTTCACTCTGCAAGAGAAACAAAAAGCAACCACCCAAGGCTTTGTTCTTCATTGCATTTTTATGATCACAGACACCTGACAGCATTAATCCCCAGGGGGAGAGATCAGCCAGCACCTTCACAGGTCTGAGTGAGTGGGACAGAGGAGCTTTATTAGAATTCAGATTAACAACTGTTCTGCCAAGGTAAGCCCCTCTCTGAAGTTTGTTTTTAATTAGAATAGTTGGAGTAGGTGCATAAAGCCTCCAGGTACCGCGAGCTGCATTTCTACTTTTTTTTTCATGAAACTTTTTGCATTTCCATTGGAAAACCTGAAATTTTCAACTTTTCAAGCTTCTCAGTGACAAGCAGTCTCTTATCAGAATCTGTATCAAAGCTCTTCAGTCTAAGCTGTCTCAGAAACCAACTTCTGCTGCTAGTGAGCTTCATTTGAAAAGAAGCAATTAAAAATTATTCCCCTTACACGCACAGAGCATGTGGAATCCCTGGTTGCTAAATCCCAAACTACATAGTAGCACTTTATTGGTATCAGATGAATTATTATATAGCTGAATAACAACATTTCTCAGCTCATGAACTCTGTTGGAGTTGGGTGGATGCTGGATATCCTTAGTATGAGCTGGCTGCAACAGACTCCTGTGAAAGAGATCCTTTATTTTTATTTGAGCATGCTAACACCAGCGTGAAATAACAGCATATTCTTCCAAACAAAGATGTGAACTGGTCAGATCAGTACTGCCATGAGCTCTTCTTTTTCCTTATAACTTTCAGGTTGGTGCTTGGTGAATCCAGCTGTGTTGTCAAGAAAGCAGGGGATACTTGGAAAGCAGGGAGGGGAGCTGCCACCCAGTCCCTGAGGTTGGCCAGGCTGTGCACCAGCTCTCTAGCTTGTCCATTCTACAGCCCAACACCTGACTTGTCTGCTTTTCTCCTTGCATTTATTGCTAAAGTAAGTCTTAAGGGTTAATTCTTCCTTGTTGCCATGATTCCTCTCCCAAATGTGGGTGTATCACCTTGTTTTCCCCCTGTGCTCCCTCCTTTTGTCCCCAAGCACAGCTTTGCTGTCATGATTCTTGCAGCAAGTTTGTTCACCTAAAAGTAAATTCTCTATTAGGGTCAGAAACCCTTTGTCAAGAAAACAAAAGATCAAAGGAATGGAGATTTACAGAAGTGAAGGTAAATTATATTTACAAAAAGGGCCTCACAAAAATCTGCCTGTTCACCAGCCCAGTGGTCTTGCAGTCCGAGACTTCTTTTATTTTTTTTTTTTTAATTACTGTTAGATTTGTTGGAAACAATTTTATTCCCTTAAAGCTTTAACAAGCATTTTTAAACATCTCAATGGCTTATCAGCCCACTTTGGTGTGACAGATTTCCTCAAAACTCCTGATGTTTCTGGTAGAAAGAAGCACTGCAAGGTGCAAACCCGGCACAGCCAGAGCAGCAGGTGAGAATACAGCTTTCACAACTTAAGGCTTCCGAACACCCAGGCTAAGCTGACTAAGGCTGTGATCGTTTTTCAGAGAAGGAAAAAAAAATAAAAATAAAAAAAGCAGTGGGATGTGTCTAATGAGATCTCCCTCTCTTCCTGGAGGTAGATGGGTCACTGTTGGATGAGGAGCTTGGCTGCGTTCTCACACCGGTCTGACAATTGGGAAACTTCTGCCTTCCACCCCCCTCGCCTTGCCAGGCCTGCTCTTCTGTAAAAAATATAAATGTAAGGGCGACAAGGGGAGGTTTTCAAACCCTCTTCTTCTCCTTTTTTGGGCAAACACACAATCTCTGTCAGCAATCTCAAGCATCCACTCCCTTTTTGCCCGAGGGGTCCCACGGAAAGCCGAGCCCTCCTGCGGGAAGGAGGGGGAGCCGGAACCCCCGAGCGGCAGATGAGCTGCTTCGTGCTTTACATTAAGCGACGAAGGGGTATAAACAAATCAGCGTCGTCGTCTGAGGCTTTTCGTGCGTTTCGGTCGGGGGTGGATTCCCCCCGGCGAGGACAAGCACAGGCGAAATACCCGGAGCAGCAGCAGGAGCAGAGACAGTCGTCGCGAAATCCGTCTGAGGGCGTGTCGAGCACTGGGGCGCTGGGATCAGCAGGAAAAGGCAACAAGGAAACACTGAGGCTAAGGTGAATTGCAGGGGATTAACCAGCCAGCCTATGAATGTGCGTGTCTAGGGCTAAAGAACTGGTGCGGGGTAGTCGCAAGAGTCAGCTGAAGGAAAACCGAGTGGTTAATGGGGAATGGTCTGTGTAACAGCCTGGGAATACTTATATAACTGACAATTCCTTGTAAATAGCTCCCATTATCCTCGAATACTAAGCTACCTTCCTTCAAGCCTAATTGAACGGGCATTTAAGATGTTTAATTTAGTGTTTTCCCCGTATAACCACGGGATATTTTCACCCTCTCATTCTCTGGGGGGGGAGGAAACTGAATCAGCATCTTCCCCTCGTCCAAGGCGGTTTCTCTGGTTTGTGTAGTGTCTGGAGGCCACAAAGAGTTTTCCCGGCAAAAAATGAAAGAGCTGTTGCTACAACAAACGACTCGTTCACTTTGCCTGCTTAGGTTCTTTGGATACACTTTAAATATGAAAGCATGTGGTTACAATGATGCAAGAGGTCACTAATAATGCTCATAACCATTAATTACAAAAAGTATAAATAACATGCAAGTGATGCATCCTTGATCTGGTAGCTGAGCTGCAATAAAGGAAAAAAAAAGACGACAACAAAAACACAAACCCAAGAGCAAAACCCTGGTGTGAAATGTTTCAGGGGCTGGATTTATTTTCCTCCAATGGGACCCCTCCAGAGACACACACACTACCTTGTTCTGAGTCAGCAAAAGGCAAGCTCAGGCCAAAGACTGTTCCTTCTTCAGGGCAAGGTTTTTCCCTACACCTTTCCTATTTCACATGTACACACTTTGAAACAAAAGCTCTATTTTAAAATCAACAAATTGCCTAACTTTTAAAATACCAGTGTCTTTCCTGAATTTATTTTCCCCTCAAAAGTGTTTTAAATATACTTTGTCAACCAGATTCAACTATTTGGATATGTAGTAGACATATGTATACATTTGTAAGTATATGTAAGTATTTGAATATGTAAATAACACCTATCTCTCCCATCTCCACTTCTATTGTTTATCATATTCAAAAAACCTTTTGCTCAGCTCTGTTTGGTAGTTGTTCAAGTTCTTGTATGAATCTGGGACCACAGATGTGGTGGTCTACCCTCAGTACAGAGTGCTGAACTCCAAAACAGGAGGTCTGGCCTTGCCTTACTCATAGCAAATAATTTTACCACAAAACATGACTTCATAATTGTGATGTGACCCTATGTGGAACTCAGCTGATGGAGAAGAAAGAAAAGGGGGGGAAAAAAAAGTTTGGTTGTTGATGTGTTGTTGGTTTTTTTTTTTTCCTGTGAAAAGCTTTCGAAAAGATATTTTAGATGCTTTGTGGGCTTTCAGTCAAACACAGAAAATCATCCCCTGAATGCTGACCTTTCAGGAAAGCACTGGTAATAACAAGCACTTTTTGCACAACTGTGATAATTTGGGCCAAAAATATGTGTCTGGGGGGTTCATCCAGTCGCAGAAAGTGTGGAGTTATAATTATTGCTTTTCTCTTTTTCTTTTTTCCTGCTTTTTTGGTTTTAAATTTATTTCTGTCAAGGCAACCAGATCAATGCTTTGCAGGTGACAAACCCCACCACTGCTCCCAAATTCTGGCCTTGGACAACAACTGTGAAGTGGGAGCCCCAGAGGAAGGTGCTGACTTTGTTGCAGGCAGGGCAGAGGGTCAGGGCTGAGATAGTAATTGAGAGTGGTGGGCTCAAGGTACGGGGGACAAGAGGGCTGATTGCAGAATTAGGGGCTATGTAGAGGGTTTGGGGAACTTCTGAGGCTGGAGAAGGTGCAGGAGGCCAGCACTTAAACTTCAGGAGTATGTGGGCATTGGGCTGCCTCTGTCTTGCAGCCGAATTCCCCCCTCCACACCAGAGCAAGAGTGCAAAGAGAAGTTAGAGAAAAACAAACAGGAGGTGCAGACGAGAGGGGGTGGAAGGCAGGATCTGTGTGAGACTGGCAGGAGCAAGGCGAGACGTGGTAAGAAGTAAGTGGGTGCTTCCTAAATTCCCTGTGCATATGTTTTGGGTGGGTTAATAACTTGACTCAGCATAGAGGGCTGACAGATTTCCTCCCCAAGCACAGCTTATGAGCCCAGATCAAGCTTTTGATTCACACTTTGAGTGGGTTAGTTTCACAAGTCTTCTAGTGAATCTTTGAAATTGGATAAGAGCAAAACCACAGCAAAAAGGGCTTCTTGCATTTCTGAGTGCGTAAGTGCTGCTATTTCATTATGATCTTATGTTTCATTGACCAGACCTTCGCTTGGGAAATAGCAGAGAGACACGGTAAAACATGATCCCTGAAAGACTGACACATTGAAAAACAAAAAACTAGAAATGTGAAGCAAAAAAATTGGGTATTTTTGTAATTTAAGTGTGACTTTTTTCCTTTTAAATTTATTACTGCTCTGAATCTGAAACTACCAGACATCCTGGAGAGGCAAAGCTAAACAGCAGCAAGTGTGGTGCCTGTGTGCCCCAGGAAAGGAAATGTGATACCAGGTCCCTTGTCCCTGGCTGGTGTGGTCCAGGCTATAAACCATGGCCTCTTCATAGGTGGGAGCCACCCATGAGACCTTGACCACCTTCCAGGGAGACCTTGAGGATGCTGAGGATGGAGTGGGTGCCCTGCACGGGCCACTCAGCCAAAGCCCATCTGCACAAAGAACTGTCCAAGCTTTAGCACAACTTGAAGTTTTTCTGTTTCAGAGTTCTTAGTGGTGGCCTGTTTCACAACGGGGATTGGCATCAGCACCAGCAGCTTAAATGCAGCCCAGAAAACTCACCCACTGCAGCTCTGGCTTTTTAAATAACAGAAAGCTGAAACCTCTGCAAAGGGATCCTGGTCCTGCCAGCAAATGAGGATGGGGGAGCCGAAGAGTGGCTGTTTCTTGGTGCCCTTTTACTGCTAAATGCCCCCACCCCTGGAAAACCCGTAGCTGCCTTTGTGAGTGAGGCACACGTTCCATTAGATAAGGTGTGAAAATAATCCTTCTGAAACCTGGCCAAAAACGTTACTACTACTCCTTTCGCTGGTGTTTTAAAGGCTGCCTGTATTTTAAACTCTTGTGCAACTCCTTCACAGAGCAAGGGCCGCCTGCAACTCTGCCACCCGGCTGCTGAGGTGAGGAGAGGGGGAACTGCAGGATTAAAAACAAAATATAAATGAGATTCCAGCCCTTGTGACCATGACAGGGAAGCTCAGCAATTTGATAGCACGCACCTCAGGGGCTCAGAAGCTGGAAGGCAAGGACATGATCTGGTGTTTATCAGCTTCTAATATTTCCCGAGTTTTAAACCAACAGGGTAGCCTTGCTTGTAATTTTGCAGACCTGTTCAGCTGTTTTAAAGTGTGTGGAGAGCTTTAGAAAGCAGCTGAGCCAGCCAACAAACTGCACGCCTATCTGAAGAAATAATAAAATAAATCAAGAGCATGCCTCTAATGCCCATGTTGAGGCAAAATAACATGAAAAAAAAAAAAAAGAAAAAAGAAAGTCTGCGAGACTGAAGTAATGTGTACAGGAATTCTGTTGTTGTTTTTTTGTTCCTACCCACATGCCACTGGTGTGAGGTAGTGTTTGTACTTCGCTCAGGGTGGCTGGGAGCGTCACTGTCTGGCACCGTACAGGTAATATATTCAGGGCAGCTTACAGGTGGTGGCACCAGGCTGCACTTGTTTTTTTCTTTCCTTTTTGATTAAGAGTGTTCATTTTGCACCAAGGTCATGGCGCGTGGGAGCGGGAGAGAAATTAAAGGGGAAAAGAATGTGCAAGGAGAGGTGGAAATTAAAGAGTCCTGGTAACTGTGTGCAGCACAGCACTTGCTGGAGGAGCTGTTTCGGTGCTTGATGAGCCTGAGAGCCCTCCTGCTGCTCCTCCAGCCCCCTGTGTCCCTGGAGCAAACAGCTGGGACACGTGGAAGCTGCAGAGGATTATGGCCTGGGTTGGTTCTCCACGTGTGAGCTGTTTTCCTGGATAACAGCCCTCCTGGCCTGGCCACCCCTGCTGAAAGCCAAGTGGCTCTCAGACCTTGGAGGATGAAGGCTTTCAGGGTGGTGTGGGGAAGAGCTAGGAATGTAGGTACACGGTGTTGCCACGGGCTCGGCTCCACCAGTGTTTTCCCGCTATTCTTTGCATTCAAAACTGAGATAGAAGAAGCTCATCAGAGCTAACCCAGCTGAGAGGTGCAGAGCTGGGGTCAGTAACTGTGCTATTGCCCCCCACCCCATTTGACTCCTCATGACTCAGGAGGTCATACTCTTAGTGTCTGAAACTATGTGGACTTTTTAACACTTTTTTTCCCCCAAAATACAAATCTACTCTCTTAATATATAGAGATATTCTATTGGAACCTGGCAGGTGATTCTTGTAAGTGAGATTTGTGTCTATGGTTAAGCTGGGGAGCAAGGAAGGAAATTTTGCTCAAAAAGAAGAGGGTGAAAAGGGCACTTCATTTTTTCAGTAGTTCATGTCCAAATCCAGAAAGTTTACTTTAACCCAAAAGGTGCTCATGACTTCACGGTAACTTTCTTCTTAGCAAATGGCTTGCTTCCTTCATGGGCTTTGCTGTCTTGAATTTGTTTGTTTATTTAAAGAGTACAGACCATGAAAGAAACATAGGAAGCTGAGGACACTTGGCATGACAGAAACACCACCTGACTGAAAGGGAAGTCATTTTCAGCCAGGATAAAGTTTACTATACTCTAATTAACAGAGACAAATGTAACTCAAGTTACCAGAGGCAGCTGGGGCAAAAGGACAAACTAAGCTCAGCTCATGCAGGAAGGATTCAGCTCCTTTGTTGCTGATGTTGAAGCCTTGTGAGCTGTCTCAAGCCAAGTCCCCTGAGGACTTTTTTGCAGGCTGACCACTTACAAGATGTAAAGCGGAACCTGGAACATTCCTGATAATGTCAAGGTAAAACCAACAAATGGTTTAATATACAAAATGAAAAAAAACCCACAACAAACCAACAAAAAACACCCAACCTTTCAGGGCTACATTATAAATCATAAAAGTAGACCTCCTCTAGTCAAGTCTCAACACTACCTTAATTTTTCTGCCATCATTTCTTTTGCTTTTTATTGCTAGACCTCACAGAGTCACCTGGAGAGATCAGACATGATTTGTACACAAATGCATAAGAATTTATTTGCCATGGGAACCACTAAATAGTCACTAGACAGCCCTTTACTCTTCACATCTCTCCTCCAGAAACTCATGCTCTGGCAGATGAAAGCACCTGAGCTCAGGAGCCAGAAGTCCTCTGAGCTTCCAGAAATGCAGGAAAAAGAGAGCAAGTCTTCAGTTCCTGGGGGATCCTGGGAGGTGGATGGTGCTCCACACTACAGAGAGAGGAAGGAGCGCTGTCCTCTCCCCACTGACTGCAGGGTGGCAGGAGGGCTTTCTTTCCTTATTCTACATCTAATAGCCAGTGTAACCTTTAGCACAGAATCAAGACACAAACACATGAAAATAGGAAGATTTTCCGGCCCCCACATCCTGTCTTGGTCTGTATTCCCCGATGTGGGGCAGGGAAGGGTCATGGGAAGAAAGGTATTTTCCAGGCTGTTGCAGCCAGTCATCAGAAACATGTGATCCTCCAAACTGCAAACATCAGGTGCTCACAAATACAATCAGTGAATGGTAATCACGTTTCTTCGGTTATAACCCGGAGGGAGGATAAAAAATTTGTGTCCAAGAGAGATTTCATAAAGCATGGATCATTTGTGTAAAACATGCTGGAGATTTAGGGTCTGGACTCTTCATGAGATTTTTAATATTTGCAGGTTTCGGTCAGTGAAATGAGATGAGCCTGCTCTGCTACTGTCAGTATTTCTGCTTCCTCTTTGCCCAAAACTGGAAAGGTATTTGGAGGAGAAAATAAAAGAGATTAAAGGTGAAACAACTGTGAGCAGGATGAGGGAGGATCATTAAATTTTTTGGGTGTAGTTTCAGGTTGTTTTTTATTTTATCTGAGCCAGTTGTCCCACCCCTAATTACAACAGTATTAACACATTCCTGGGTGTGGTCACTTGAAATTCTTAAGTGGGCAAAAAATTTTCAGCTATGTAATATGCTCAAGGTGTGGGTCAGCAGGAGGCTTTAAATGGTCTGGCGTGGTCCTTCTGGCTTCTTCACTGGGTTTCTGACCCCGTGTTTGTTGTAGGTTTAGCACAGAGAAAGGGGCGCGTCATCCCTTTTTACTGATCCCGAGCCTTAGTCAGCACCGCGGAGGGCCCCGTTCTCCCAACCACAGCTCAGATGCTCAGATAAAGCTCTCTGGTTCCAACGCTGCCCTACGGAAGGAGCAAAGGGATCAGAGCGGCTCCCGCTGCGTTTTCACTGAGAGTCTGCAGGGTTTGTTTTATTTCAGGTTGCGCTGCTGGAAATATTTTCCGTCTCCTCCTCGTTTTGTGGTTTTTTTCTCGAGCCAGGTAAAGATTTCAGTTCCCAGAGCAGATGGTGCAGCGAGACTTTTGGCTTTGAGTCACCAGTGGCTTTTATCTTGTTTCTTAGGATCTCTTGCAAGTCACAGTGCATGTGAGACAGCAGTTTTGGTAAAGAAGTGCACAAAGCCTACTCTGGGCAATTTGATAGCTTGTTAGCAACCAGCAGACTGATCCAGCTTTGAAACACAGAGATTCTGCCTCTTCTGACTCCATGAAGACTAGTAACATTTGGAAAGCCTTCCCAACAAGCCCAGATAACCTGCTGCTTCTCTGTTGGTACAGGCTATGTGGATACTTACAAACTTGCTGTAAAAATGCAAACATTCAGTGGAACTGGACTGAAAGCCAAGAACACTTGATTCATCATCCAACAGCACTGGTTCTCACTGCATGTTCATGGGAAGCCTCAAAAATTCAGATTCTGCGTTTGTTCTGCTGAGTATCCCAAATTTAGATGCCACCTGCAATGTAATTAAGCCATTTCAGTTTAGTGTGTTGGCTAGAGAATCAGGTAAGAGAGGGAAATACGCCTTGGTCTCACTGGCTGGGCTGGAAGGATGATGAAATAAAAGTGCCAGGATCAGCTATGACAATCCTACAGCAGGGTCTGGAAGCTGGTTGACCAATCTTCTCATGGAAGCTTTTCAAAATTGTCTAGGTTTGCTCCTGTTCTTCATTCTTCCGAAGTGATTTGTGTGTGGATGGGCTAATGTTGGGAAACAAGGCATGAGAATTGTCTTTCCCTTCAGCCGTAGCTATTAAGAAACACGAACATTTCAGAGCTGTGAATTGTATCCCTCGGGAGCCAGGGATATGTGTACACAGTATAATGTCCTACAGCACAAGGCTCATGAGGAGCAGCTGAGGGAGTTGTGGGGGCTCAGCCTGAGAAAAGAAAGCTCAGGGTGAGACCTTCTTGGCCTCTACAGCTCCCTGACAGGAGGTTGTACCCAGGTGGGGGCCGGTCTTTTCTCCCAAGTAACAAGAGACCAGAGTAGAGGAAATGGCCTCAAGTTGCATCAGAGGAGGTTTAGATCACTTATTATGAAACTTTTTTTTCACTGAAAGGGTTATCAAACACTGGAGCAGGCTTCTCAGGGAAGTAGTGAAGTCACCATCACTGGAGATATTTAAAAGATCTGTAGATGTGACGCTTAGGGACACGGTTTAGCAGTAGACTTGGCAGTGCTGAGTTAACAGTTGGACTCAATGATCTTAAGGGTCTTTTCCAACCTAAATCATTCTATGATTTTATGATTCTACATCGCAGTGCTGCGTGGGAAGTCTCCGGGGGAACTCCAGGTTCGTCAGAGGTGTAGCTGTGTCAGCACAATGTACTGAAACCAAACCATGCGTGTGAACCAAACCATGCAATTTACACGCTCAAAGTGAAGCCCAGCTGCACGGCTCAGGTCTGAGCTGATCTCATGCAGTTTGAGTAAAAACCCACAAAGCTTTGCAGCCCCTGCCTGCTGAAAGCCTGGAGGCCGAGCTGGGTGGAGAGCAGACTTGAACTGGGGGCCCCTCCTTGCGTGGCGTAATTCCATGTTCAGAGGGGCGCGGGGATGGAGTTCCAGGCTTGTGACAGAGGTACGCTCGTGGCAGATGGGATGGGAGCTCTCATCTTTGATTAGGTGGAGGTTTTAAGTTGTCATGCAAAGTGAAACGTCAGCAGGAGAAACTGAGCTCTGCCTTTCTTGCTCCCTTTGCTCCCGACTGTCATCTCATACGTTCAGGACAGTCATCCAAAGGACACAAGGTGGGGGGTCAAACTCCTTTGCATGGAGAAATGGAAAATATCAGGTCTCCCAGTGTCGTGGTTTTGCCCTGGGTCAATTTGCTTACACACCCCCCACACAATTACTATTAGTTGAGAGGAGGTTTATGCAGACAAAAGAGACTGGATTTGAGGAAAATAACATGAACATTTATTACGAGCAAAATAAAAACTACTTAAGAACTATAACTATAACAATTCTACTTAAGTAAAAGCGCTATGTATTTACAGAAATGCTCCTCCCCCCTTTATATCAGTCCAAGGAGGAGAAGCAGTCCCTTTTTTCCATTCTCAGAGCTCCAGGTCTCTTCAACAACTTTGCAGCACTCTTGTTGCAGCTGGAACTCTTTCTTTCTTGCTCTGTGTCGGCTTCCAGGGCTGGGCTTACCCCCCTCCTGGGCTAAGACCGGAGGCTGGGGGTTACCCAGGCCCTGA
>JAYRBT010000001.1:112432524-112444822 GCA_036023395.1 Myiotriccus ornatus
GCTTACCATGGATCTTCTTCCACGGGGTTACAGGGGATAATGGCTTATGAGTCCACCCCTGTTTCCCTGTAGAGGTCTCTCCCCACAGGAGAACAGTCTTTGATAGACTTCTCCGACGTAAGTCCATCCCTCAGACAACAGGTCTTCCATTCTTTGCTGTCTCTCAGGGTCACAAATTTAGCTGTTATCAGCAGCATGGATCTCTCACTGAGATCCCAAGCTTACCTAAGTCATTTTCACTTCAGCGTAATCCACGTCTCTCTCAGGGTCACAAATTTCCATTAGCAGCATGGATCCCACACATGGATCCCACACAGGGATCCCACACATGGATCCCACACATGGATCCCACACAGGGATCCCACACATGGATCTCAACATCCCACCTGGGCCGTCTTGCTCCAGCGTGGATTTTCTTCGGGTTACAAGTTTTCAACAAGACTCTGCCTCACTTCAGTCTTCTCTCATGCATCAGCTTCTTTGTGCATCAGCTTCTTCGTGCAGGCTCCTCCACAAGCAACATGGGGTCTCCTCAGCCCAACAAACTTCTACAGGTAGCAGGGATCTATTTTTCAGTCTTTTCCCTGCTGAAGGGAGAGAGCGAAAGCTAGAAGAAGCAGCTCTCCCCGCTTCGAAACTTTCTTCTCTCTCCGGCAGCAGCTTCAGCATCGACCTTGGACGTTCTGTTATCTTTTGGCTGGAATTCTTCTGCATCGGTTTCTTCGTCCAAGCAATTAGGCCTTTAAGTTTTTTTTTTCTCTACTCTCTTACATGAGCGAAGGGGGAATTCAGTGCTACACCTGCCCCCAGCCCAGGCCAGGGGAGGAGGGGGCCTGGCCCTCCTCAGGCCCGCCACTTTTCCTACATGGCTGCTGCTCTTAATTTCAACCACGCAATCCACCTTGTCTTCCGTTTTTCTTGAATATGTAATTAGCAAAGGCGTCACTAAGAGTTTTGATTGGGTTTTGTTCGGAAATCTGCTTGGACAAAACCATTCACAGCCCCAGGGACAGGCTGGTGGGGAAAACCACGACACCCAGATTCACCCCAGATGAAAGATGTGACTGCTGAGGCATCAGATAAGGGAGCACATCTGCTCCTCCAGCATCGCAGGAAATGAGCTCTTCACCCCCTTGGCTGGTTTTACCAGTGTCCCAAAATAAAAAAAAGTCTGGGGCAAACAGCGTACGGATGTTCAGCATCCAGAAATTCCTCTGGGTTACAGTGCTGCAGAAAAATCAAAAACGTGATGTGATCTGAACACTTTCCTCTACTTTTTTTTAATTGGTCATCAAACTAAGGGAAAAATGTTTATTTACACATTTAAAAGACAAATAGGAAGTCCAATGCTCTAAAAACTAATTAAAAAATCCTGCAGAACTACTGAATATTGTCAAAGAATAAGTGAAACTTCTTGCTTTTTTTATATACTCTTCCCCCCCCCCTTTTTTTTTTTCTTAAAAACTGTTTCTTTGGTGAACTTCTGCACATTTTCAATTTATTTTTCAAGGTTACACTTTTAACACTTGGTGCCAAGTGCCTGAAAATTTAGGCCTGTGGTTGAGACTAGTTAAGCAGAGGTACTGGGCTCTGTGTGTTAGAGAGGCCTATTAGAAATCTCATGGGTGGGAGGGTTTCAGATACAATACGTTGCTTCCAAAATGCCTGATGATGATTCTTTTACTCAAGAAAAGAATTTGCAATAGTTGTTCCTATTAAAGAGAAGGCACGGCAGCACCATAAAGGAGACAAAAATATGAACAGCTCATTGTGGTAAACTCCTTGCTATTAAAGTAAATAGAAAGGTTTGAGGTTTGTGTGGGACTCACACACCTCAGAGGCTTTTTCTGGCAAAAGGCTCACCAAGGACAGCACACACTGGAAGACCGAGAGCTCTTTTTTGTTGTGGCAACAACAGCAACGCATAAACTCAAGCTCCAGATGAACTAGTAAGGTTATCTTTCTTTTGCAAGTCATCCTTGCCATAGATCACAGAATCATTTAGGATGGAAAAGACCTCTGAGATCATCGAGTCCAACCTTTGACTGATCACCACCCTGTCAACTGGACCATGGCACTGAGTGCCTCATCCAGTCACCTCTTGAACACCTCTGGGATTGATGAATCCACCACCTCCCCAGGCAGCCTGTCCCCAGCCTGAAAATTGCCAGGGTTGGATGATACAGTGCTTGCCTGGCCAGTGAGAACTCTTTTCACCAGAGTTATTCATCTAAGGTGCACAAATAACATTACCAAATGAACGAAGGCCAGGATAGAGCAGATTAGAGTGGGGGTGAGGGGGAGTCCTTGCTAATACAGGTTCTGGGAAAGGTTGAATTCAGAACCAACCAACACCTGGCCTGCTCAGTTCAACAAGCCCTTCCTTCTTTGTGTTCTCCCAAGTGTACACAACGGGTGCTTCCCAAGGCCTTAGGAGAGGGCTCCTCAGCTGGAGCCCAGCCCCACATCCACACTGCTTGCCCTTTTAGGGAGCCAGGCACCATAAGCTGAGGGAACTGGCAGGAGAGTTGCTGTCTGAAGCACACTGTTCCATTTGGTTTTGAGCTTCACAGAGGTTTCAATTGCTGTGTCTTGCTTCCTGCCCTCCTGGTGCTGGCCCGAATTTCAATCCTGGGAAAGAAGTCCCTAGGGATGAGGACAGAGGGCCCAAATGGTCAGGTTCAAATGCACGAGGATATGAAAGGCTCCCCCTCCTCTCTCTTTCTCATGCAGCTGGGTCTCCTTCACGGGGGCTTTGTCCTGCCCTCCCCCAGCTCTGAGGTGAGAGGAGCTCTGGGGGTTCCGCTGTGGCCGTGAATCATTCACTGCTCTCTCTCGGTGACGTACCAGGGCACGTCACAGAGCTCAGCCACTGCCTTCCTCCTTAAAGGTTACAGCAGCACGGAGGGATTTCCTTAAATGACTGCTAGAAGTCTCAATTAGCAAATTCTGAAGCGTGAAGGGGTGTTTTTTTTCTTTTCCGCTCCCTTCTGGAGGAGGGGATTTGTGTTTCTGTCACCAAGGATGGCGTCTCCATCCTTTCCCAACTGAGCCTGTGACTCTCTGCCCAGCCTCCTCCCAAACCAAGGAGACACAGGTCTGTCAACTACGTCACCAGGTTTTTCCGAGGGAAGCCTGGATGCAGCAAAAGGTGACCCTGAAGACAATTCTCTCGGTCTGTGTGATGTCTTTTTAATCAGACAAATGTGATTCGATCTCTTACTGAGATTGGCCTTTCCCAGGCATCTGGGGACACTGCAGATGGGGTACATTTCATCCAGCTGCAAGTGCCTGCAGCCAGCTCTGTTTGCACCAGTCGCTCTGGGCTCCCTTTATCATCAGCGAGGAGAAGCAGGATTTTCCATGGTGTGAGTCATCCGGTCTCTTTTAGGCGTCCACATGAGGATGAGACAACCTGTGTTCCAGAAATGTCCACTTCTCCCCTTTTTCCAGAAGCAGCTAAGTCAGGTGTAAATGTCTGCTTTAGGTGTTTTCTTCCTATTTGTCCTCAAACAGAGGTGCTTTCAAAGGAAATGCGAATTTCCTCCTTCTCTCTCTCCTCTCTCCATACTTTTTTAATGACTTTTTATCTACTGTTGTTTTGGAAAATCTCTGTGCCACTTGTTGAATTCCACCCTGTGATACTTATGGGACTAACTCTGCCTTCTTCCCCTCCTTGGTGTGGCACAGGAACCCCAAATCTGGGTGGCAGGTTGCATGGCATTCTTTGAACAAACGGGTGACTGAGTCTTGATACAATAGCTGTGTTTCAGCTGGGAAAAACAAATCTTGTTTGCCTTACATTTAAATTTTGTTGCTTTGACACACTGAATACATAATTGTATTCTGTTACAGATCAGGGCACTGTACAAAACCAAATCGTGACTTTGCCAGTCAGTCTGCTCCTTCCTATCCCTGTCTCTGTGGCAGACAGCAGGATCCTTGGTTTGGAGCCTAGTGGGCTTTAGGACAGGGTTTTTCCTTACTGCTCGCTTATTGCCAGTGTTTCTACTCCCCACGGGGGCTGGGAAAGACACGTCCATGCTCTCAGTTGGGAATGATATCACCTGCCCTTAGCAGTGTTATTCTCTTTCCTGCTGAGCTTAGGCAATACTGTAACATGCCTAAACAATGCATCCACAACAAGGAATGGCATCATCTTGCTTTCAAAACAAACCTGTGGTGGGTGGAATTAGCTATGCCAGATGATGCTGGGCTGATTGATAGCGATCAGCAAAGAAACTTCTTCAGCTATTCAGTCATTCACCTCTGGTCACCCTCGCTGCAGGCAGAGTAGGAGCTGGTTGTACTCTGGCTTCGTGCTGCCAAGACAAAGGAGAACCGCTGGTGTTTTTATGTTTTTTTAGTCAAATGTTCATTTAAATGAATAATGAACTGGGGAAAAAAGGGGGCATTTCTACATCACCTGATGTGATTGTACCTAATCTGTCTACTCAGTCTACCTTTGTGTCTGCCCTTAATGCAAATCTCTCTGCTCCTGTGAACAACAAAAACCACAGAACACCTACCTGTAGCTTGTCCTATACGCACACAGACACACAGTATTTCCTTCCTAAGCTAAAAAGGGGTCTTAGTAAAGGGAAAAACATTCACTTCATGTACGGTTTGGGTGAGTTTTGCTGCCTTATCTTGTAAGTGTGTCCAGTTTTCCAGAAATATGTGAATAATTCCAAAGACGCCATCAGCACATCACGTCACTGCATGGGTGGTATGTAATGTCGTAAATGAGCACACATCTGGGTTATGAGGTGTGTTTCTCCCTCCTTCCTGTGGAAAACCCACTCACATTATGAACCTTCTCGTGAATTCCGCATAGAGAGGAGGCCAGAAGGCTGAAGAGGGGAAAAAGGATGGATGCAGGGCTTGGGCGTGGGGCAGCGGGCTGGTGCCTGGCAGAACAATTGAGGGCAGCTGGTGTGGATTGTTTTGTGCCTGGTGAAATGAGTGGCTGCTACTCAGCTTGTTAGACCTTAGGGGCTAGAGAGAGGGAGTGCAGCCAGCTGCGAGGCTGATGGCTCTGGATCAGGAAAGGCTCACTGTAATGGAGAGGACTTCACCTCATCACCTATCAGAGGATAGCCAGGGAGCTAAAAGGGGAAAAGAGATGGCTCTGGAACACAGGTGCTTGCTGACCTCTCATTCTTCTTCCCAGCTCCAGGATGTCAAACCTGCAGAGAGCACAGAGAAAAGCATGTACTGCCTTGGTAAGATAGAACTCCTCAAGACAGCCAACACAGTCTCCCAAAAAGTGCTGTCTAATTCCATTTTTCTGGTTATGAATAGCTTGGTACATGGGTTGCATAAAATACATATAAGTGTATCTTAAAGTACATGTAAGTGCATTAATTCCCTTGAAGGAACCAGTCTAAATGTCAAACATCTTTTGTCCAGGATGAGGTTTTAGTAACAGCAGCCTATTCTGCAAAGCTCTTGTTGTGATGCTAAAAATGTGGCTGAAACAAAGAAGTAATCAGCTCTTCCTTTGGTTTGGCTACGAGTAGGAGCACTGGGATTTTTGAGGATTGGACTACCAGACATGCTGTGGGGTTTTTTTACTCAGCTAAACTTGGTGGTTTCTGTCCTTAAAGATACTGAGCACTGTATAATACTGAGGTCTGGAAACGTTCAGGCTCTGAGAGTTTCACACTCTCATTTTCAGGACCAAAACTCATTAATTTATTTTCTGTCTTGCCTCAGTTTTCCACCTTTCTCTGGACTTTTGTGAAGCTGGATGAACCCCCATTGCCCTGATACATTAATGATGGTGAGGTGGGAAAACACTGTGAAATAATCCTTTTCCAAGCAGGGCTGGAGCAGCGTGCAGCACACAAAGCCTGCAGCCATGTGTCAGTGAGTACAGAACAGGTCAGAGACTTAACAGCAGTGCACTGCCCACCTTGTACACTGAGTGAGTAATACATGGAACAGGTAATTAGAGAGTGTTTCCCAACACAGACACACAAGGGTGATGAAGCAAGGCTGCACAGGTGGCCTTAATCACAGCATTTCCTAACTTTGTACTCCACACCTCCATCAACATTGTTTTTAAGGAGTGTGTTCTGTGCTGTGAGGAACTGATTCTGAAGAAAACACGTCAGATGTATGAGCAAGATTTCTCTGGTGTGAGGGCAGACTCTGCAGGAAGGACCACCCTGCAGACGTGCTTCATGCAGGAGAGGCTGCAGGCACTGGTTAAAGAGCTGATACTTCCATAGGAAGGGCATCAGGTGTCCTTTGGGGTGTGAGGTAAGGAGAGAGAGAGGACTTATTTTTAAAGAAGATGGAACCCCTTTCCCCACTGTGTTTTCATCTGTCAGAGCTTTGAGGGCCTGTCCTGGTTTATCCCTGGCCAGCAACTCAAGCCCACACAGCCTCTTGCTCACTCCCCACACTTTGGGAGGGGAGAGACAACTAGAAAGGTAAAACTGAGAAACCTGGGTTGAGATAAAGACAGCTTAACAAGAAAAACAAAAGCTGTGCACGCCAGCAAAGCAAAACACAGAATTAATTACCCACTTCCCATGGGAAGACAGGTGTTCATACATCCCCAGGAATGCAGGGCTCCATCACATGTAACAGTGGCTTGGGAAGACAAACCCCAAACATCTCCCCCTTCCTCCTTCTTCCCCAGCTCTGTATGCTGAGCATGACAACACATGGTGTGGGATATCCCCTGGGTTCTGGCTGTGTCCCCTCCCAAATCCTTGTGCACCCCCAGCACTCTCACTGGGCTAAGGGGCAGAAAAAGCCTTGGCTGTGTGTAAGCACTGCTGAGCAATATCAAAAACATCCCTGTGCTATTAACACTGCTTCCAGCACAAACCCAAAACACAGCCCCACACCAGCCACTATGAAGAAAATTAACTCTACCCCAGCCAAAACCAGCACAGGGCCCTAACAATCCTTACCAGCCCTGACCAGTTTCACCAGGGGTCTCCCCCCACACCCTGGCCATGGGTTCCAGAGCCCCATTTCAGCTTGACCTGGGGATTCCAGTCCTCTCCTGACCTAAGATTTAGGTGTGGCTGTTCCCAGCCCTGTCTCCTGGATGGCCCTGAGGTCTGTGCTGTAGGTAGTTTGTCTCTGGCCCTGCCCTCAGCCTTGTCTCCTTCAGCTCTGGAGTGGACCCTGCACCTGGCTCATCCCCTCACTTTTTGGGGGGCTGTCAGTGGACCTCCATCACCCCTCAGCTCCATGTGCCGTGTTTGGATCCTGCAGGATGGTGCCTGTCACCAAGGACATGGCCAGTGCTGGGGTCACCCTTGTACCCAGCTGCCAGTCTCTGTGGAGCAGCCAGCCCTCTCTGCATCCTGACACCTTCCACTGACATGGGAGGTGACTCTAAAAAAAGTCCTCTGAGGTTTTTTTATGGGCTCTTCATCCTCAAGCAGGTCCTGCTTGCCCTGGTACGCTCTGAGAAAACTTCTTTCATGTTGTTAGGGTAGCTGGGATATCCTAACCCTCATCAGGAGAAGACTAAGGAACCCTTCCATGAAGGTTGCCAGGCTGGATGGGGCTCTGAGCAAACTGGTCTAGTGGAAGTTGTCCCTGCCCATGGCAGGCGAATTGGAACTGGATGATCTTTAATCTTCCTTACAACCCAAACCATTCCATGATTCTCTGCTTCACTGTCTGGATGATGCTATGATCCAGCCCCCTGCTTTGCCATCTCCCCTGAAGACTTTGCTACTAGGAGGCAAAACGCTTCTCAGAGTTCTCCATCAGACTCTGAGAGAGCTGCTGACCACCCTGAGAAGGTGTATCAGGCAGCCCATGCACAACGCCTGCCTGATTGCCAGTTTTCCTGCTCACTGGGCATAACACTGTGGGTCAATATGTAACTTGGGGTAATGGTTTCAGATGACACTGGGAGCAGCAAGGAAACATCCCACACAAAACTCTGTGTGTGGGAGCAGAGTGGTTTTGGAGGGGAAGTGGGAGGTTTGGACCGAAAACCCAGCCTGCCCAGATACAGATATTTTGATCCCGCTGAGTCAAAGCAGATTCAGGTTCTCAGAGGTTTAGAAATACACATTAACTAGTTTTCCTTTCTACTAAAAGAGTCTCTTCCCCTTTTCCAGGTTAATCTGCAGGAGCAGAGAGAGTATCAGAAATTCTCCCTGGGATAGTCTCAAATTGCTCTGGTCTGAAAAAGAGTATTGTGACTCTTACAAGAGGCCACTCTCTCTTGTGATGTGAAGCCCTTGTGGGCAGCAGAAAGAGGGTTTTGAATATTCTTGGAAAAGGACAGAACTCCATGGAGGTTGGCTCAGAAATCTGCAATAAGAGCAAGCCTTTGATATTTCATTCCAAATGAAACTGCCACCTGACTGATTCTGTCTTGCACTGCCTGTCTCCCTTCTCTTGCCCCTTCCATCTGCCCTGCACCTGCCCAGGCATCAGTCATCAGTCAGTGCTCCTCCCCTAATGGAATCCTCCATCACGGCCGTGGACCAGATGGCACCAATCCTTCTGGCACAGCCCCAGTAAAGCCACAGAACATGCCAGGTGGAATTAGCTGCCTGTGTCTATTTAACTTTCACATTTTTGTGATAGTGCATCATGCAGATTATTGTTTTGACTTTTTCTCTGTCTACTCCAGAGCAGTAATTTATGTCCAGTCCTTACGTTTCTCCTCGGCTCATTGCTTTAGTCCTGTCAGTCCCTTTACTGGACCCCATCACACACTGGATTGTGAGGAAAAAAAAAACTGGGTCTTTGTAAAGCTCCTGGCAAGGTGACTTTCCTTGTCCTGACTGAGGACATCATAAAACAAACAAGGGGAAAATAAGCTTGACTTCCAAAAGTCCTTGAAGCCTGTTCTTACAGCAGTTCATTAGTATATGCCAGTGTAAGGTGACACTGTCACTCAGCTTTGCTTTGTGTTAGTGACAAATTAGGTGATGGCTCCTCGTTCTTGTGATGAATTCTGAATCTTGTGATGTTTGTTCCTTTCTAAATGCCTGGATGCTTGCAGTCACATGACAATCTGAGATGACAATTTTTACGCAGTTTCTAGATGTCACAGTCCTAGGGAGATGGTTAAGCCCCTCTCCAGTGAACCTGAAAGCAAAGATATCAGAAGACAAATAGATCTCCTGGTAGGCTGAGGTTTCTTTGCCTGTTTTTTCTCATCCTTTTTAAAGCAAAATACTTAAGATATTCTTTAATTCAGTGTCACAATTTGGGAAGCCTGAATCATGAACTTTTAAGTATGTGAGATTAGTTATATTTTATTTAGATTGCAGCTCTGTTTTGCCTATCTGTCCTCTTCAGGTTTGATTTCTATCCTGACATTTAAACCACAAGCATTTTTTCCTCAGGCACAGTGAGTACAGAAGTTGGATGGGAAACTCATAAGCAGTCAGAGCACTCCTCATCTTTTCTTACCCAAAGTTTTCTAGGGAAAGAGCTGCTCCATGCCAAGGTTTTGGACAACTTTGGAAAGTACTGTGCTGAGGTTCTGATAAGGTTGCCCTCCTCTCAAGCAACATCGGATTTCCCCACACTCCACTCCTTGCTCCAGTTTCTAGCTCTCCCAAACATGAAAACTGGGAAATAATGAAAAAAAAAGAGACAGGCTGCCCTTTCAGAAGACATTTAATAATGTCACTGTGTTTCCCTGCTCACAGCCCGTAGGTGATGGTGGTGTTTACAGGAAATGCCATGAGTAATTTGCAAAGCGAAAGTTTTGTGCTATCAGTCCGGGGCTTGTCTGACTGGAAAGTTTTTGCGCTGTAAGGTGCAGGCTCAGGGGCTGGGCCAGTACCTCCCCACCAGAGTGCCATTCCAGAGGCTTGGAGAGGCCAGGCTGGGGAGCAAGGCCTGGGGAGAAGGTTGTACAATGCTTCTTCCAGTGCTGGCAAGAAAAGCAAGGACAGCTTGTGGCCAGAGTGACCCTTTCATAAAGTTGTCACCTTACTGGAGGAAGCCATTTCTGGAGCCTTCTTTGCCCTATCTTCCTGTATATTCAGTGCAGGATTAAGCAAGGCACCACAGCCCTTTCCATCTCCCCACCTCAGCCCAGCAGCATGTACCACTTACCTCCTGTAAGGCTTTAAGTGCCTCCATCTGTCCCATTAAATTCCCTCCCTCAGTGTAAGACCTTGTGTTTTTGCAGGCTCTGCACTGTTGGAACTGCTCCTAGTTTAAAGCACACAAGCAGCAGCCCCCCCATTGCACCACACTGGGGTCTCAAGGCTAAAGGAAGGCTGAAAATTCCTGCAAAGATACAAGGAAGATCCAGCTTTGGTCCCCACTGAGCTCCTCTGCAAAACTCTGAGGGATTTCTGTACATTGAGGCTCCTCTCAAGTGGCTGATACTTGTCCATCCATGTGTGTCTTGAGTCTTGGGCAAGTCTGTGTGTATCCTGCTTTGTTCCAGACCTAGCTGGCTACCCACACCAGGGATGCCTTTCTCCCACAAGCTTCTGGAACACCACATGCCTTCTCTCTTCCCTGCCCTCACCAAGGCCACTTTTGCTCCCTGCTTCTCCCATCCTTCTTGGTTTCTGCTCATCTTGCAGTTCCACATGCACATATCCTTCCTCTCTCTCTTCCTGGCATTCTCTTCCCTCTCAGTATCAAGATGCTTTATCTACCCCAATATTTTTACCCAAGGAATGTTTAGATTCTGTCGTGTCTTCTCTGTCTTCTACCCCCTTTAGTTCTGCACTCCCCAGGGGATTAGACAGGAAAGCTCAAATGCCTCAGCAGAAAAGGGTGACGTGGAGGTGAAAAAATTCCTCAACATGATTAAAGGGATGTCTACACTGCACACAGGGCAGCCTGGATGGTGTGTGCACCAAGGGGGCAAAGGCTGGGGATGATGCAGGTGGATCTGCCCAGCTGTGTGCCTGGGGTCCTGGCTGGTGCAGGAAGATCCATCCTCCCTGTTGCAGCACTTAAGCTGTGGAGCTGCTAGTAAGTTCTCAAGCCTAAAATCTGCAATCTGCATGCCCTTGGCACAGGGAGGGCTTTAATGGTGCAGGGAGATGCCCTCTGCCACAGGAGTCACTTGTATGGCCTCAGCTGAGCAGTGAGACACCAAAGGAGCAGGTCCTCTAGGAAGGAGCCTTGAGAGTCCTTCCCTGAGCCCAGATCACCCGCACCACTGCTGCTTAGCACTTCCTCCAGCTCTTGGGACTGGTTTTGAAGATGTGTTGGTTCTCAGGAGACCAGGTGAGTGGCAGCACTCCTTCCCCCAGTCTGGAATCAGAGCTGGGTTTGGTGTTTCTGTGGATTTACACTTGGGCTGTGAGGACCCCTGCCAGGCACTGCCTGAAAGGTAGGAGAGACACAGTGCTGAGAAGGCTCAAGTTCATGAGTCCCTTACAGGGGCCTACAGAGTGCAGGCAGCTGCTGGAGGCAGTGTGTGGCTGCTGAGCTCTCCAGGTCGTCCTGTTCATACCATGGTGCTCCCAGAAACTGTGCACTTCTGATTTGCCAGCTCCTGAGCATCTCAGGAGCTCTCTCTGCTCTGTTTCTCCCTCCCTGCATTTTCTTGAAAAGCTCCACTTGTTATTTGGAGTGCAAATCTAGGATATGCAATGCAGTTTCTTCCTCCTGAGTGCCAGTACAAAAATGGAGGGGAACTGGGGAGGGGGTGGGAAGGAGGAGAGAGTTACGGTATGGTATCTGTTCAGCTCCTTGTTTCACAGCATAATATCAGCCTAGTTAAGAGCTCTTGCACCCTCTGTGAGCAGGGTGGGTGTCACTGAACACAGCTGTGCATCCAAAACTACCTGAGGAGCCAGAGCTGCGTTTCCATCTTGTGCCACAGAAGGAATGCAGGGTGGTCTTCAGCCTGAATGATCTTTCCCTTGGCATACAGCATCTTCAGTTTGGAAAAAAAAAAATCCACTCCTAAGAGGCCTCAAGGGAATCACTCTGGACTTTAGAACATTTAGAAATGTTGAGGTATTTTAGCTGCTCCCAGTCTCCACTTGATCTTCACATTGTCTCATGTCTGCATGTCTGGCAAAGCTGGGGATGTTGGACAAGGTGGGAACTCAAGCAGTGGTTGGGAGAAGGCAGAAGAAGCCCTGCCTTGTAGCAGGGTTTATTTAGCTGTGGAACTCCTTCTCAGTGGAGGGTAATCCTGTTCAGTAACACCTTTCCTTTCCTTATTTCCTTTCCTTTCCTTCCCCTTCCTCTTCCCTTTCCCCTTCCCCTTTTCCCCTTTCCCCTTTCCCCTTCCCCTTTTCCCCTTTCCCCTTTCCCCTTCCCTTCCCTTTCCCCTTCCCTTTCCCCTTCCCTTCCCTTTGCCCTTCCCTTC
>JAYRBT010000001.1:112444922-112488122 GCA_036023395.1 Myiotriccus ornatus
CCTTCCCTTCCCTTCCCTTCCCTTCCGTTCCCTTCCCTTCCCTTCCCGTCCTTTCCCTTCCCTTCCCTTCCCTTCCCTTTCCTGTCCCTGCTGTAATTAGCTGTACCATCATCAACAGACCAGCCGGACCTGCCTTCTGTGGGCAACCATTTTCAGTTTGGAGGCTCTGCTCCCTCTGTGACCACCCCTGCACCCTCTCTCCTTTTCCACAGATTTTTTTTTTCCCCCCTCCATTTTTGGTTCACTTTCTGTCTTGTCGCTGCCTCAAGACTGTCAGGGAGATGCTGGGCGCTAGATACTGAACAGCAGGATGGCAGCTCATTCCACGTGGGATACACAGTGCAGTGCAACTCCTGTGTCCGATTTCTCTCCTTGGACTCCAGACATCACAGCGAAGCTGCACTGCCCAGTCAGCCCGTCCTCCCTGCTCGCTCATCTGGTTGTTTACCTCTTGTTTTGCACCTGATTTTTGCCAGGCTGAGCTGTGTCCCCTGTGAGCTGGCACGCTGCAAGCCGTCCTCTTTCCCCGCCTGCTATCACCTCCTCCCATCAGCTCCACCTTCCAGCTCCTCGCCATTCCCGAGGTGCACGTACAGGTCCACACCACTGCAAGTACTGAGAGACTGAGAATGGGGACAGGTCTCAGTGCCAGGAATGATCCTGCTGGGCAGCCAACACAACTGAGCTCGAGAAACACAGCAGGAAGGGGTTGTACTCTGCCCCCAGGGGCAAGGGTGACACTGGCTGTTCCTGGCATTTCTCCCTGGTCCTTGCAGAAAGGGAAAGATGAAAGAAGCACATTTTGCACCTGTCCCAACAGAACAGTTGATCTAATGCTCCCTCTTTTTCCCAGGGTGTAGCAGCCTGGGGAGGTGGAGAAACACGGAGGCACCTGGAGGGATGTGGAGGGACATGGTGGGGAGATGGGGGATGGCAGGTCTGGGGCAGGTGGGGAGCAGCACCCCATAAGTATGTAGCAGGAGGTCCATGGTAAAGAACCACAAGTTTATCTGGGTAGAGGCAAGTTGCCCAAGACTAATTCTGTGCTCTGCTTGCTGGACTCAACAGCAGAGAGAAGATGCTTGTGATGTTTTGGCCACGGGCATAATATGTCACCTCACCCACTGGCAGGAGGAAACCTGCCTCACAAGTGTTGCAGCCAGCTGGCAACCAGCTGTGCCAGGTTCACGGGGCCTGGGGTGGAGGGGATGGTGACCACGGTGGGCCCCTGGCTCTGTCCAGGCTCTGCTGTCCAGCTGTGGGTGCCCTGGGCTGTGCCACATGGCAGAGGGGGGACTGGCAGCAGGGATGAGGACTGGGCTGTCCACCTCCACAGGGTCCCCATGTTGTTCCTTCCCCAGCAAGCAAAGCACCGGCAGCTGGTGGGGAGTCACCAGAAGCAAGGTGAAGGTGGCAGGACCTTCAAGCTTGACATTTCTTACAGGGTTTTATGCAGCAACAACCCATTCCTGGGTCTTCTCTGTGATGTTGGGTGACATTTGGTATCCAGCCCCATCACCTGAAGAAGAGCTTCCTCACCTGAACACTGCTTTTAACCAAAGTGTTGCAATCAAAGAATCATAGAAGAGTTTGGGCTGGAAGGGACCTAAAAGATCATCCAGTTCCAACCCCCTTGCCGTGGGCAGGGACAAGCTCCACAAGAATGAGTAGTATAAAGGCTCTCAGCCGGCTGCCTGTGGCCACTGTGTTGCAGTGGTGTGGTGGGCTGGGAATGGCTCTACCTGGAACACCACACCTGCCAGGAATAAGCCTGAGAGCCACTGGATCAGCTGGGGCTGGTGGTCTCTGCACAGTTAAAGCAATATCCTGGAATAAATGCAGCTTTCTCAGAAGAATGTCAGCCAATCTATGTTTCATTTTCTTCTGTTATTTTAACCATAATCTTCCTTTGACTTGGTCTAATATCTGTGGCATGTGTGATAAGTCAAATGCCTCAGGCTTACTTTTTCCCACTTTGCTCTAGCACACAGCACACACAAAAAATGGGTATGACTTTGCCTCCTTAAATGTCTCCTTAAATGTCTTACATGCTTCATTAAAAGAACTACAGATCATATTTGGTTGTGTTTATATGTCCATGGAAGATTTAGGTGTGGGGTTATTTTCCCAATAAACGTATTTGAACCAACCCCGCAGTTTGGGTCAATCCTCAAATATTTTCTTTCAGTTTCTCTCAGCCATAAGTATTACTATCTTGGACATCTGGGTGCTTCCAGTTTCGCCCAGTTGAGAGTTTCCTTACAGCTGAAAATATGTCCTCCAGTTTCTCTGTCCACACCCTCTCTTAATGAGCCCAGATATTTGAAGTGCCTTTCACCTCATCCTAATTACTTTTTTGCATGGTTCTATTATAAACTCTGTCTTTTACCAGATTCTCTTGTTATCTGTTTGACTAATTCTTGTACTCCTTCCCCAGTTGTGGAAGTCTGACTCATTCATAGAATCACAGAATCACAGAGTCACAGAATCACAGAATTGTGAAATGGTTTGGGTTGGCAGGGACCTTTAAAGATCACTTTGTCACAGACAGGGACATCTTTCTCTAGATCAGGTTGCTCAAAGCCCCATTCAGCCTGAACTTGAACACTGCCAGTGATGGGGCATCCACATCACGTTTGGGTGCCTTTGGGTTTCTTAGGACAGGGTTTCACGGGTAAGAGCAGACCCAAACGAGAAGCAGTGAGACTCTGCTGGTGTGCCCTGTCCAGCCAGGGGGAAAACCTGCCATTTGTAAATTTGCATCTACAAATTGCCCTGACAGTGGATACGACCAAGCTGTGAATCCTGTACAAAACCTGCTTCTTGTCCTGGCTCTATCAGCTCTCTGACCTTGGTGCAGCTGGGCCCCCCACTGAACCAGAGGGTGTGAGCTTTGCCAGGACCAAATATGTGAGTGTGTGTTCATGGAAAGGAGAGAAAATGCTATCTTTTCCTGGTTGAAAGTCCCGTTCATCTGGAGATCTTATAAGTCATTTCAGGATCAAGATACTTGTGAGGGTCATGGGTCATTAGAGCAGTGTCTTGCTACTGAGACTCCTGCAGGCTACCTCCACACTCAGAGTTGCACTGAAGGAGACAGACAGGCTCCTCTCCCTTTGGCTAAGCCTGCTTGAACTGGAGGGCTTTTGCATGTCTCTGAAGGAAGGAGCTGGATTCTTCCCCATGACCTGCTTCAAGCAAAGCCCCAGCCACCAAATGGACCGTGCTGTGTGAAATGCAAAGTCACACCAGTGTGAGTCAAACATCCCCCTCCGGTGCTGGAAAGTTCGGCTAAAGAGCAAAACAAAGGCAAACACATCAGCAGCTGAGAGTGGATGTTTTTTTTGGTTTCTTCATGACAGAAGACTCTGACTGAGATCAAAAAGTAACTTATCACCTGGAGGTCTCTGGAGAAGCAAAAAGATGTTGAAACCTCCCACCACTTCCATCATCAAAGGCTTCAGGAGGTTTCTTACCACGTGTGTTTTCGTAGCCAGCCTTGATGAGAGCAATCATTCAAAGGGGACCTCAGGTGTACCTTCTGTTGGCTGAACCAATTAAAATTGCCCTTCAGTGTCACCAGGAGCACACACACACACACACAAAAGGAAGATTCAAAGAAGAAAAGAGAAGCAAACACACACAGAGCTAGGGAGCTGGATAGTTTTCTGCTAGGGACTGGTAATGGAACTATACTGACATGCTTCAAGGTCACAAGTTTGACTTCAGATAAGGTTAGCAACAGCTAAAAATTTCTACTGGTGGCTGTTCAGTGGCCCCTATATGAAGTTAATGGATAGTCTCTTGTAGCCATTTAATTTAACTAGATAACTGCTGCGTGCTTAGTAAAAAATATCCCCAGAAAAAAATTCTACAGCTGTTGATGAGCTGATGCATGTGGAAATTAATAACAAAGTTCACTGAAGTCTTTTGTAATACTTTATTAAATTATGATGTATTCAGACCTCTTTAGTCCTGAACTTAAGTCCTGGTTGTTAGAGCTGGATCATGGATCTTTAGGACAGAGTTGTTGGCAAAGGATCTCTTGTATATTTGCAACATATCAAAATCAAAGGTTTGGTTTTGTCAGCAAGGCATTGCAGGTGACTGTAACTTTAAATGGGCCATGAGGTAGCAGCAGTGTCCAGATGCTGGGCATCTTCCAAACAGCTTCCCACAACTAAGAACACCTTGTCTGGGAAGATGCAGCTGTTTTATGTTCTGTACCTTTAGATGGGGAGGTGCAGGACTTGGATGAGTCCTATGGTGCTGGGACCTGTTTTTGCTGAGTTCACTGTCTTAAAGGTGCAAGTATCAGTAGCATTCAGTTTTGGCTTGCACTGACATTTTAAAATATTTTAAAATACTTCCCAAACTTCCATGCTGTGTTAAACTTTTGGTTTGGTTGGTTTCACTCAGCTTCAGGTGACGGAAGTTACATGCGCCATTATTATCAGCAACAATGCAAAGATAAACCAAAAGAAGACCTATCAAATTTTCATTTTTATAAAGCAGGATGAAAGAAGAGACTAAAACTGTTGCCTTTCGTTTTGTTTGTGATCACATATATAGATCAACAAGGACTGAAAATCCATTGTTAACTATAGTGATAGTACTTGGTCACAGATAAATCTCAGATTAGTCAATTTTTTATTACTGGAAATGTTTCTATTCTTTGCTTTTGGCAACACTGGAATCAAAACAGAAGTATACTTTGTTGCTATAAATGCACTCCTGAGATGTGCTCCAGCAGAACAAGGTGCCTTGCACAGCAAATCCTGGGCCCAGACACTGGCATTCAGCTCAGAAGGAGTCCCCAGCAAGACTCCCACTACATTAACAATTTTCCCCTTGATTTAACTGAAGATTGCTGGGATCTCTGAGGCTCTGGCCAGGAGCTCTTGCAGTGAGATCAGAGAGCTGTGCCCCAGTCCATCTCACACCATGACATCCCTTGCAGAATGGTGGGATTTAGCTCAGCTCCACTGTCCATCCTGACCCCTGCTCGATCCCCATCAGCCTTGCTGGTTGCTGCAGAACTCAGATTTTTCACCCATGCCAAGCTCACAGTGGCTCCTCACCACAAGCCCCAAGTGCCACTGCCCAGATCTCCAAGGCTGTGCCTCCTCTCAGATAAGGGAATGAAAGTGTGGTGTCTCCAGCAACATGCAGAGAAGGGCTGGAGCCCTCACCACACTGCAGTTGGAGAAGGAAATTGCTATCATCATGCCAAAGCAAACAGCTAAAATATGAAACTCAAGGAACCCAGTCAAATTGCTTTGACACAGGGACAGGATGGTGCCAGTCAGACACAATTCTTTCCTTTTTTTATTTTCCTTAGTGGTTTTAAATTTTTTTCCTGTCTTTCACATCTTTTTGCTTGGAAACAGAAACTGTTTTGAAAGTCAAAGCTCTAAGAGGCAGAACTGGTAGAGAAATCTCAAATAACTTCATAGCCGTGCTCTGTTGCCCCCTCTTGTAAAAAATCCCTAAAGTCACAAATCAAACATCCATTGGAGGTCCATTTTGTCCTCCAGTGGTTTTGTTTTTCAGGATTCCTGTCTGCATATACACATAATTGCACATTGGTTTCTGCATCCAGAAGAGCTGAGTTCTTCCCTTCTCCTCCTCTGTGGTTTTGTGTGGGGGTGACAGAGGAGACTGCCAAAAGGAGTCTTGCAAGGAGACTTGTGACAGAGGAGCTGCCAAAACATGGCGAAAATCATGGGAGTCTGCCACACCATCAGTCACTTTGGTGTTTCCATGTCCCTGCTGGCATATATTTTGCCATGTCTTTTCCTTCATACACAGTCCAAATGCACTGAGGAGGGGCAAACTAGAGGTGTGGTTTTCAAGTGTTGCGTTGTTGTGACAGGGAGAAGCTGGGCTCAGTTCTCATACATTATAATACAATATGTAGCTTATTGCAGGATCATTTTCACACACTGCTGCCTGCCTGGAGCGACCCCTTTCCTGAACAGCTTGTGATTGCAAACAAAATGCCCTTTTCCCCCTGTACTGTCAGGATAAATTCCTGCAATCCATACCATACCTTTCTGCGTGCTCAGCTACTACCTCCACAGAAAAATGCTACACAATCATGCATAATTCATTACTCTTAATTAAAACGTAAATTTCTTGTCAGCCTTTTGGGGTAATTAAAGCACCATTGTAGAAATAGGTTTAGGTTCTGTACCTGGAGTTCCTTTTGCTGAAATAACCACATGATGCTTCACTCTGTTTGAAGTGCTGAGACTGATGGCTGGGTGGGACAGAACTGAATTTCCAGGGGAGGTCAGTCAGTCTGTGTGTGTCTAATATTCAACAGTGTGAATCCACTTTGCTATAAAGTGAGCTCTCCCAGGTTGTTAGCTGCCTGCATTTCAGGCTTGGCATAGAAAGGAGGGAGTATTTGTAACTGTTTCTCCACCCAAAATAAAAAGAAAAAAAATTCCAGACTATTTTATTGGCCTCAAGCTGATCTTCAGGAGTGAGCCTTCAGAAGGACTGAAGGTGGATTGCTGTGCTTACTGTAAACATTTGACTTACCAGAATGTCTTGCAGGTTGGGCTTCATTCTTTATAGACCTTGAAGCTCACATGCAGCTGGCTGTCCATCAAATAAATGATTAAGTACGTGAGAAAAAAAAGCATATTCCACAGGGATGGGGTAATGACAGAGTGCTCAGTAGGGGACTTAGCTGTAATTGTTAGTTTCCCCCTTCTCCCTCAAAGCAATAAAATCCTTAAATTGAAAAAGAATGTAGAGAAGGTGGTCTTGGGGTTGTGGATGAAGCAAACAGAGCTCTTCTTGAAAGAAAACTGTCATGGGGCTATCCACGGAGAGACAGAGAGACAAAAAATTCCCAGCTCCCAGCCATACAAAGAGCCACAGGGATTAGGAGTATTTCACCAGCAGGCCTTTGATTTTTTTTCCCCTCTAACAAAAACATGACTTCTCCCTTGCCTACGCCCTGTCTCTGTCTCTCTCTCCCGTGGACAGGCAGACAGAAGGTCATTTCAGCTCTTGGGGAGAGCTTGGTACTGCACAGAAGTCTCTTGGATAGGGAAGGAAAATGCTTTGCTGTGCCATTCCCCGAAGTCACATTATTCTTATGCTCATGCTACACATGACTCTCTTGGAAAATCTGGGATTCATTACCTGCCTTCTGCCCTAACCTTCTGGCTTCGGAAATACGCAGAGAGTTTCAAGATTAGCTCCCTCGGCCAAACTGTGACATGGAACTGCAGTTGGCCGTGAGGCAGAAACAGGTTGTGTGTGTGGCTTCTGGTGCCCCTGACCCTGTCCCTGCCTGCACCATCCCAGCAGCTCTTGGCCAAGCAGGGCAAGGAGAGCCGGGGCAGGAATGGGCCACCAGCTGCCTCATGCTGGCAAGGCAGGAGCAATTTTTACAGCCATCTCCAGACTGCAGTGGACTGGAGGAAGCAGAGCCTGACATTTATTTTCTAGGCCGTGTTTTGACAGAGTCTCAGGAGCCCTGTTTAAATTAGGCTTTCTGTCATTGTCCTTTCACTGCATGCTGCAGGACAGGGGATCTACAAGTGGTCCTCTGCAGCAGGAGCTGCCCGGGAGCCACTCACCTCTTCTCTCCGACTCTCCAGAGTCTTGCTCAGACTTTGGGCAGCCAGGAGGGGGTCCAAGCAGACTTTTTGGGATGCACATGGACTCAGAGGATGTACAGGATGGTGAAAGGAGTGGCATGTCAGCAGCAGGGCCCTCGCTCAATGTCAGAGGCTGGTTTGAAAGTCGGTCACTGACGTCAGTTCTGTCGCTGTAGGAAGTATCGAGTTAAACTGATAATTATCTACAGCACGTGTACGAATTATGAACCTTTTGATGTTCAGGCTTATATGTTTTGAGTTAGCCAGCACATCTTAATCAGATTTTCTTTTCCTTTTAAATGAAGATTCAAAGCTTTCTTATCTCGCATTTGCTTCTCCTCCTTTGAACTTCTACTGCACTGAAATTTTCACAGACGCAGCCTTTCCTCAGCCAGGTCCCACCAGCTCCCATCTACAAAGACAGCTCAGCAAGGTAAAATGACAAGTATTGTCGGGTTTGCAGTAACAGGTGTGATACAACTTGAAAACAAGGAGCTCTTTGTTGCTGCTTTTCTTTCTGCAATATTTAAATGTATTTTGTCAATGGCACGGGGCAGTGGAAGGGGAAGAAAGGAAGAGGAGAAAAAAGGACCCTCCAAAGAGACTGTGCTGAGTTTCATAAAAGTCTGCTTTTCTTGAACATGAGCAATTTCCTTACTGGTGCAGGGATTCTGCAGAAAGCAAACCCTAAAACTCATCAGCTCTGCTTGCAAAATTCAGTGTCTTTGTCCTAACCACAAACACTTCACCAGCACCCCACCCGCCACAAAACACAATAGCTCATTCTCTCTATGGCCCTCCAAGTTTTTCACAGATATTAGTCAACGTTTTTGTTTTATTATTACAGCTTTACTTTATTACTCTCCATTTTTTAATAGAATAAGTCACTCATGCTGCTTTAGCCCAGTTTTTATTATTATCATTATTTATAACCCAGTCTGATTTAATAGCTGCACTTATGACTGAATCGAGGAAGAAAAAGGGTGTAATCAGGTCATTTCAAAACAGTTTCTGAAATGTTTCTTTGTCACTTTTAATGGCCTGCATCCCCCTGAGGGCCTCAGGTGTTGGCCAGTGTTTGCCTTGCTGTAGCTTGGTCTGGGGCAGGAAGCTTTACCACTGCACCACACTGCAATCCCCTGGACTTGTCCGTACACCATTCATATCGTGCCTGTTGTTATCTTTTGCTCTCTTTCCCTGCACGAGACTGGATGGGATGTCTAAAAATCTCTGAGCTCAGATCTCTGCTACAGTCACAACCCTCTCCTACCACCCTTTCCATAAACTCTGTGATCTCCAAAGTTAGGGATTTCCTTCCTGCCTCTGCCAGGAGGCACACCCGCCTCGGAGGCCGGTGCCTGTGATGGCCACTGCCACTAATGTGAAGGCACCTTCCTCCCATTCCAAGCCTCAGGCTGGCATGTGCCTCCCCACTCTTCAGGATGAGGAACGGCTACAGGTTGGATCCTGCCTGGTGACAGTCCTGAGGTCCTGGTGGTCATCACGAGCCCCGGCATCTGGGAGACAGTGACTGAGCACATGGGATGGCTTGGCAGGATTATCTCACAGCCAGGCCAGAGTAATTTCTTAGGTGGATTACTCCCAAAGCCATGGCAATGGGATGCCACCTCAAGAATCCCAGACAAAGCACTCACAGGGCTGTTTCTCCATCTGTTTGCCCACCAATAGCCAAAGCACTAGTTCAGAGCCACCCACTGCTCAGCCTCCTGGTGACCCTCAGTGCACACCAGGGGGAAGGAGAGGCTGCTTTTTGAGCTGAGAAGAGCTCTGGGAGGATGGCTGCATTTCATAAGACTCCTGAGCCCTCCAAACAGTGTTGTCAAAGGAGAAGGCAGTGAGCTGACAGCTTTTGGGTCCATCCCAGAACAGCTTGCCAGGGAAGCCTATCAGTCCAATAATCAGGTTTGATTTAAATCTTTCTCCTTCTCATCACCCTTTCTGGATTAAGTCATCTCCACCAAACAACAGGGAGTCTGCCTAGGGAGAGGCACAGAAAGGCTCTTGTATGGGTGTTGGGGAGAGGAAGGGAAAGATAGGCAAGTCACCATCACTTTTGGGTCTTATCATCTCCATCTCAACTTTTCTGCTCCCCTGTAGTCACAAAATGACAATAATCTGGAAACCAGCAGCTTTTGAGGCCACTTACTCTGCTCTGGTCAGCTGTATGGTGAATGTATACGGTTGTTTCCTTGGGTGCTCAGCAGTCATGCTGGCTGCAGTGGGGTTTGTGACACAGGAGCAAGAGGGTTTGTGAGCCCTGATGTTTTGGGATTTTATGTACTGAGGGAGGCGATTTTGCAGGGTATTTTTTTCTTGATTTCACCCTCTGTTTCTCACACTGAAAGAATGCAGCTCTTTACCTGAGGCTACAAGCTAGCACAGGCTTCCCTTGTGAGTAAGCAGCACACTGGTTTGCAACACAATGCTTTTTCTGTGCGCTGCAAGGGCACGAGTACACAGGGGAGCTGGCAGGGTAACCTAGCCCTGCTCTGTTCTTTCAGCAGTGTCCCACAGAAGAAAAAACGTCAGCTGTGGTGTTGCCTTGCTCCCGGCCTCGGAGGAGCAGGGGGCTGGGTGGGAAAGGTTATCACAGCAAAGAGAAACGAGTGGCAAAAATTATCTGGAAAAGTCAATAAACACCACCTTAGCAGCTGTTACCACTCAGAGAAAGAGTGGTATAGTGGCATCAAGGTGAAAGAAAGGGGATCTAAACTCCTGGGAGGGAGAAGGGGGGAAGAAGGGGAGGGTTCCCCCCCCCCCAGCTCAGTGCTTACCCTGTGAGTATCAGAGGGAGGTCTCTCTGTGCAACGCATGTGATCTTGCAGAGTAAGAAGGATCGCCGAATGGGTGACGCAGGAAAAGGAGGATTACTCTGCATGTGATGGCAGAAGGAGGACGGAGGAGCATTCCTGCAAGGGGTGTATGGACAGGGATTACTAAGGGATTTTCTTGGGGATCTAGGTATAGCAAAGAAACTCCACCCTCTACCTCACACTTGGGATAAGTGAAGGGTCATCAGAAGCCATCACACGTATGTTAAAGTCCTGATGGCTTTCTGTCACCCTTTGAAGTATTTGTTGCTTACTCTATTGACCTAACTACTTACACACATAGGCGTCACCGACTTTTGGAGACCCAAAACCACCTCCAAATCTCTAGTCGAAAAGAAGAAAATGAGGCCACCTTCGTGTAAGCCAAGTGTCTGTCTCCATCGAAACAACCTAAACAGTTTGGCCACTTCCTCCTCTGTAGTCAAAATACAGTTTCTCGTCCACACAAGATTTCATAAACAATAGGATGAGCAGCACACAGAAGCTGACACACCTCAGTGCAAGAGGCTCTAAAACCTGCTGAGTTAATGGGAAGTTGCTCCCGTTCACTTCAGTGGGAGTCCTTAGAAGACACTGGACAGACCAGAAGTGATGGCCTATGGTGCTCACGCACTTTCAGGCCACTGTTGCCACTTTGTAACAAGCTGAAGAATTCCTAAATTCGCATATTTCACAAAAATAAGAGAATATGGTTTTTTGGGGACCACAGTCAGTAGAGACACATCTCCCGTGGCAGGAGAGGATGATGTGGCAAGTTCACTATAACGATGACTTCTTTGATAGTAGTGAGAGGAAGGCTGAAGTCTGGCTACAAGTGAGCCTTTAGAAGTAGCAGCCTCTGTGAACAGTCCAGCAAAAATGCTTTAATTTTGGCTCAGTTATGGAGTTTTGACAGTGAATAATTGCTGTTATTTACATGACACCCACGCACAAACCATAAACGTTTGGCTCTCTGACCCCGGCCATGACCACAGAGATCTGCAGGAGATGCTCTTTCACATCCTCCCTGTTACACTGCTCCCTTCCAGCTGCCTCAGCAAGGCTGGTCTGGGCAAGGGGGAGAAATGCTGCAGGTGATACCCACGGCACAAACAGGGATAGACCCAGCTCCAGGTGGGGAAGCAAAGCTGGCAAGAAGCCAGACTGCAGAAAACACATGGGAAAACCAAGACCAAAGGAACAAGAAGAGGACAGAGAGAAGAACCAGAGGGATAATTGCAGGCAGGGAGTCTGAGCTGTTTGCCAGAGCAGAGGTAAGAGCAGCCTTTGTATTGTACATACAGTTTGCTATCTCTACATCCTTTCACAGAGGACACAGCACAATGCATGTGATGACAGTTGTACTGGCAGAGCAAGAGACAGAAAATTAGCAAACACTGAAGGGGAATTACCAATGGAGGGTCAAAGACCAGGAGGGAAAGAATGAGCAGAGAAAGCTAGGAGAAAAATTGAATAGCTGCAATTAAAATTAAAAAAGCTTTAACAGAAAAAAAAAATAGAAACCAAACCAACAACCAAAAAGGTGCATTCTTTATAAGGGTAAGGCTTATTTTCCCCAGTGCCTTCCCTCATCCCTATTGCACATCTTTTCTCACCTTCTTTGTCCTTCCTTGCACCCAGCCCCCTCTCCCTTCTCCTGACCCCAGCCTTTGCCTAAGGTCCCTCACTGTGCCCTGCTTACCATTTCCACTCTGTCTCCTCATCCACCGTCCCTTCTGTCCCTGTCTATCCTCTGCTCCCAGCCCACTCCAGTCAGCACTGTCACCCACACCAGACCTTACTCCAGCCAGGAGCTACCCCTGCCTGCTCTGCCTCCTTGTCCAAGAGCCAGTCCATGTCCCTGCTGCTCTGTCCTTTACTCCTCAGTCCCCCTTCAGCTCCAAATTCCTTGAACCTCTGGGTTTCCAGCTGTGAACAGGAGAAAGTTTTCCCTGTTGCACAGAGATGCTGGTGCACATCTCTTCCCAAATCATCCATGCTGCCTGTGCATCTGTCCTTGGCCCAGCAAGCAGCAGCCAGTCACTCCCCCTTTCCCCCAGTCAGAAGCCAGGCAGCAGGGATGCAGGGCTCAGCCCAGCATGGAAGCAGCTCCAATCCATCCATCCCTACAGCCAAAGGTGGAAAAAGCCTCCTCACAACTCGCAGGCTACTTTTTGCATGGAGCCCAGGGACCCTGCATCAGGGAGGGGTTCTGGCAAATCACTTGCTCCTCTCTTCCCTCTGGGCTCCTGGGGAAGGGTCACAGCACCCCAGGGACCCTCCTCCCTCTCGTGCAGCAGCACAGGGCACCCTGGGACAGGCAGGATGCTCCGCCACGTCAGGAGGTGAAGTGCTGGCAGGACAGATGACAGCAGGATTATCCCTCTGGCCTGCCAGCAAGGGTGAAACTGGACAGCTGGGAAGCAAGTGAACCCTGACTGGCCACCCCTGCAGCGGGCAAGCGTGCTTATTTTTAAAACTGAGCAGACAGGAAAAGTACTGTCACTATGTCTCTTGCAGATGAGGTGCCACCCAGGCCCAAGCTGTGTTTTGGGTCCCTGGGCATGTCAGTTTACTGTTTCACAGTATTATCCACCTGAGACTGAGCAGATGAGGATTTACTTTCCTTTCACTCCTCCTTCACTCCCTCTCACAGGGCAATTGCCCTCCACCACTGCCAGTGTGAGAGAGAAGGTCAGATCCTCCGTCAGTGGCTGGATGCCACTTCCCTGGAGCTGCCACTCAGCTGTGGCAGCTGGATGGGAACCAGGACAAGGGTTTCAAAAAGCAGCCAGGAGAGAAATTATGGCATTTTTCTGTCCTTGTTGCTCAGGAGGTAAACCAAGAGCAGGTCCACAGCGTGGTGTGGTGGGACCTGGGCAGCAGGACCTGAGCTCTCCAGGGGGCTTGGCAACGAGCTCTGTTGCCGTGGCTCTGCTGTGGCTCAGACCCACATGAGCTGGTTTAGCACCAGCCTGCGTATTATGTATTAGTGCTTCACTTATAGCACAAACAACCAGGCTGACCCTGCTAAGGTAAAGCAACTTTCATTTGCAGCCTTGGATAAAACACCTGCCTTATCCAACTTGCAGGAGCACCTGTGTCCCTATGGCTTCCCTTCACTCCTGCCAGTGGGCTAGGAGCAAAGTAAAGTCTCTTCAGGTGCTGGTGCCATGAACAGCAAAGAGATACGAGGAGAGGGAAGCCTAAACCCCCACTGACCTCTCTTTGTTTACCCTTAAAAAGAAACTCCTGCCCTTCAGGCTGTAAGCAGACTCTTATGTCCACGGACCAAAACCCACAAGCCCTGATCAAACAAATCTCAGGTGGCAGCTGCAATAACACTTCTGTGTGAGGATGTGCTCCAGTGTTTGACCAACAATGTTAGATAAACAGGTAAATCTGTTAACAGTGAGAAGTGTAGGTAATTTGTTGTGGGGATTTGGGATTGCAGCCGCAGAGTCATGAATAGAGTCTCTGAGCCATCCCTGCTTAATGAGAAACGTAGCTGGGTTATGTCAAGGCAGGTAGCTTCTCTGATGTCTGCTAATGGAATAAATTGCATTTGTTAGACTGCATTTTTGGTCTCCCTGACTGCTGGGAATAAGAACTAGACCGGGCCCTGCCATAAGCAGTTATCTCTCCCAGTAACTCATCCAGGGATTGGAGTTGTTGTAGCCTGCCAGCATATTCTGGCTGCTGGGCATGTGTTTCCCATTGATCACACTTTGCCAGAACTCGGTCTGACCCCTTATCTTGATCCCAGAGGCTGGGGTTGACCACACAACTCTGGGAAAACCAAGGAGTGCAACCTGTTTGAAGGTCTTTGCTCCAGCTGCCCAAGCACAAGCACCGGCACCTTGAAAAGGGCACCCCTGCCTTTATTAAAGGGAGAAAGCCACAAGGAAAACGGCAGCTGCTGGTTCACTGCTCTGTACTGCATCCTGCCAAGGTGTGTCCCGTGCTGTCACAAGCACTTCTGAAGAAAAATTGAAGCAGCAACTGAAGCTGAAGTGATGAAGTGAAAACACCTGCCTGCCGAGAAATGTTAAAGAACCCAGATTTACCTGCGAGGCGTTTGGAGACGGGGTCATTTATTTTCCTGGCTTCCTGCCAGCTTGTCCTTCCTCTTGTGAGACCGCTGCCTTTGAGGTGCTCGGTGCCCTCTGGCCCTGCAGCTCTCCTGCCTCCAGATGGCCCAAGGAAAAAAAAAATTAAAAATGGGGAGGTTTCAGAAAGTTGCCTCCTCTGGTCTGAGAGGAGCTGACAAAAGCCAGCTGCAGAGGCAGGAGCTGAACCCTTCCCTTCAGCTCTCTTGCTTCCTTTAGCTACTGTGTTGAGTGATGTTATTAGACTTGTTGCTCCCAAAAGCATCGCTTTTAGGATCAGCTCCAGAATGACTGCGAAATAAAGGCATCTTACGATCCAGGCATAATTCCTAAGGTTTCTAACCCCATCAGAGCGGTTGAATAATGAGAGCAAGAGGCAGAAACTGCCTGGAACAAAACCTTCAGCCTACGGCACGCAGTGTTTTAATACTCCCTTGTGACCTGAAAGCCTGGCCAGGGCTATTTCACCTACCAAAGCCCGGCTGTCCTCACAGGCAGGAAAGCTGTGCCTTCCTAGTGCTGCTAGGGAAGAGATTTTAGAAGAGGTTAAGGCCCAGTCCTCAGCAAGGTTCCCAATCCAAGGGCTTCGTGGGATGTTCTCTTTACCTTCTGCCAGGGAATATGCACAAAAATGCAGAGTAACCTCCTGTTCTGCAGATACTGTCCAGGAAAATTGGAAAGGCTCACTCTAAACTGTGTCCAGGGGAAAACCATGCTAACAACCACTCAACAAGGCTGAATGTCCTTGGCAGCTATTAATTATTATCAGCCCTTAACTCCAGCAAAGTGTGTGAGAGGCTTTCAGATGCAGCATTCCGCAATCCCCGCACAAGCTGTTATTGATTTGGCACATGAAAAGAGGGTGATAAGTTTGTGTTTGGAGTGGGCTGGAAGGACATGAATAAAACCCTACAGCCAGGAAAATATGTGCTTTATTTTGAAGGACATGTTACTTTTTGCTTGTTCAGTTTAACCATTCCTTACCTTCAAGGTCTCTTTCCTACTTTTGGGAGATGATTGATGGATGCAGAGGAAGCTTAGTTTTGACGTATTTCACTAAGGAAACTAGAATTAGTGGTTACTGAATGCTGGCAAAGCATTTATGGATTTAGACTCAGTCCTTTCATAACCATTTTCTGAGAGCTCTTGACGAAGTTCGTCCCCATATATTTTTCCTTTGATTCCCAGGATTCTTAGTGGTGGGACAGAAACACGCTGCAGCTGCACAGAAATGCACAGATCTTACTAGCCTACATCCTGAAGATCTCTGGTCTTTGGCACTATGGTGTGTCTCTCAGCTTCCCTGCATGGCAGAAAATTGAGCCATCCCCATTCACACAATATCCCAAAACCAGCCTTGTGATTCACCTTTAATTTGCAGTTTGCTTCCTGCCCTCTCCTGCTTCTTTCCCTCCTCCTTTTGTATTCCTCATTCACGCTGTAATCAGAGGTGGGTTAACATAATGCAACTGTGAATCAAGTAACTGCCACCATCTGTGATGAATCAGAGAAGATGCAGCAGGCAGGAATGGCTCAAAGGGAGGTGATTTTTCCCTTTAGAGGTTTTGAGCATGAGGGATTCACACAGCCTCCCTCAGGCAGTCAGCTGGGGTGCCTGTACATTTGTGGGGAGCAAACTCCCTGAGTAGCTGAGGCACAGAAGCAGATACCTCCAGCTAGGGTTCAAAGCTGCTTCACAAGATAGTAGAGATTGCAAGATATGAAATCCGCTCATCTTCCTCCTCCTCCCTGGAACCAGCCTGGTCTGTCACATGCACATCACACAAAGAAAATATCTATGCTAACAAACTGATTAGTGCTAGGGAATATCCCTAGGCACTGGCTGCTGCTGGTACATCCCTGCTGCTGCTACATCCACACCACCAGGGTGCTGCTTTTGGCCTGGATCCACTGGGATTCTCCCCAGAAATTCTCCCGTGTGGTTTGGGAGTTGGTGGGAGTCAGGGGGTCTTTCCATCAGGCGTTTTGCAGAGGCCATGCCAAGTGGCAGGGTGAACCAGCCTGGCTGTGGCTGCTCCCTGGCAGCTGCCTGGGGAAGGGTCTCAGGGAAGTTTAATGTCCAAGCATAGATACAGCCTATTTCTCCAGGGTTTCTTCCTCTCCTGTGCCAGAAGAGCCCTGCACAAGCCCAGCAGATGGCACTCCACCGTGGTGTTACACTGAAAAGCCCCTCAATAAATAACCTGGCCCCTGGGGGTGCAGGGTGGTGGGCCAGATGGCTGCTGCTGTCATGGGAAAGCCATGCCAAGTCTGGGCACAAATATGAGGAGTTTGAATGAAATTACTTCATTCACACATGTATGCAAATAAATATGTGTGCATACCTACCTACCTACGTCTCTGTCTATATATCTGACAGGGGCAGACCTGCCAGCTACTGCTAGAACACCCTCAGGGCACTGCCATGCCAGCTCCATCTCAGCACCTGCAGCTTTAGGTGCAGAGCCATCCCTTTCCTTTCCTTTTCCCATCTTCATGAATAAGTGCTCCTTCAGCCAAAAAATATGGCTCAGCACATCTCCTCGTCGAAGTTTTAGTCAAGAAGTTAAATTCTTCATCTGCTAGTCTTCCAGAGATTGGCTTTGCAGAACACAATCACTAGAAAATGTTAAAAAACAAAGGTGGGCCTGCCAAATTCGTTCCAGTGAACAGTAAGTCTTGGCTGCATGAGTTTAGTCACCTTTTTCTGAGCTAATTCCCTCAGATAGCTCTTTCTTTCTATCTTTTCTGCAGGTTTTTCACCCAACTCCACGCAGTGACAGATGCTTGCAAGGACAAAGTTGTAGCCTCCTCTGGTGCCAGATGAAGCTCAGCTGTTCCCACCTCCTGTGGATGGTCGGGCTCCTCGGTGAGCCGGGGTATCACTTTTTTTTGCCGTAAGGAAACTGGCAGTTTCTGGCCTGGAGAGAGGAAAGTTTCTGCTTGGCAGCGAACTGCTGCTCCCAGAGCCAGTGTCGGCACACAGGCTCCTGGCCTGAAACTGGAGTGGGCTCAGGGCAGATAATGTGGCATTACAGGACCGCTGAGCCAACAACCACAGCTTCCTACCAAGCATTTTAGCTTTCCCTAAGTGGCTTTGGATTTCGTCTGTCTCCTTTCTCCCTCTGACATTTCAAAAATGTTCAGACGGCCGAAAATTTGTCCTGCAGTTTTGAAACAGTTGCCTCCACGATCCCGATTTCTCTCTTAAAGACACAAGATGACACTTCCCTGGAGATATTCAAGGCAGGGTTGGATAGGGCTTTGAGCAGGCTGGTCTAGTGAAAGGTGTCCCTGCCAAAGGCCAGGGGGGTTGGAACTGGGTGATCTTTAAGGTCCTTTCCAACCCAAACCATTCTATCGTTCTATGACCAGAAATAAGTCATTTTGTTGCATGCAAGTAAGTGTGTGTTTTTTACTTTTAAATGTAGTTCTGAGTTGTTATAAACACAAAAGTGCAATTATTGGGCTATTGGTATCTTTTGCCTTCTGGGGTAAGTGACACTGCTTAGCACTGGTGTGCCTAAGATGGTATCAGTATTTCTTCTTTCCTGGAAGAGCTGCCACGAGCACTGGGATCTCTCCTTTACTCTCTGAGAGCTGGTGGCTCATGCCTGTCGGTTCATAAGGATCATGGGTAGCTCTGAGAGCACTTCAGGAGGTGAAATCTCTCCCTTCCCCTCTCTCCAGCTCTGGTCTGCCATGCTGGAGGTGGTACATGCCGTATGTGGCCAGTCCCCATCAGTCCCGGCAGAGTTCATCTCTCCTCCCCTTAACAGGCAGAGTTTGGCCTCTGGCTGCTTCCTTGGCTCTTTCCATCACAGTCCTTGTTTCATCTACATCTCAACTTCACCAGAAGCGAACAGTTTGAACTGAAGTTGCCCACACCGATGATGCCTTTTGGGTTTTCAGTCAAAACATTTCTAGCGTTTCCACTGGGAACATCTGGCTGCGCTGGGAAGGGAAAGGTGGAGAAACTGAGGGGCTGGAGAAGGGGATTGGGCATGGAGGGAGACAGGTTTGCAAGGGGAAGGGAAGCAGATAATACAGGTGCTATGGTCTTGACTGTGCATTGTGTTTCAGTACTTGCCAGGAGTGTGCAAAAGTGGAGAGAGGCGGTGCGGGAGAACCAGAGAACCTTCAGCCCCAGCCCACCTTCCTTGAGCAGATGCTTCACTGCCACAATCCTGGAGGCAAAGTCATGAGAGCTGGGGCTGGAGAAGAGCTGCTGAGCTGCTCAGCAGCCAGCAGGATGGCCTGTTGCCTCCCTCCTTGGCAGCTGTGTGTGGTGGGGCCACCCCAACCATGGTGGAAGGTTGGGATGTGGCTCCTTCCAAGCAACCCTGGTTGGCACACAGCTACACTTAATTACGTGGGGCTTGCAGAGTAAAGTACAGAATTTGAGGTGTTTTCTCCTCCCTGGGCTTGTTCCAGCCTGGATTCACATGCACACAGCGCTGACCTCAGGGCTTAGATCAGTGAAGGCAGTAGCAAGTGTGCAATTCTCCTTCCATGGGGTAAAGGGTAGGTATGGCTCATGTACAGCTCAGATGATGGCTTTTCCAGCTTTCTTCTCCTGCTGGGTCTGTATTGCTGGCAAGAATCTCACAGGACATCTGCCTGCAATGGGAGAGAGAAAGTAACTATTCTTATGCATGTGGTACCCTTGAAAGTTGCCTCAGCAAATAAACGAGCACAGAGAAACGACCCTCATTGCTGGGACAAAGCTGCAAATCAGGTCAGTCTGGAGCAAGAACAAATACTTCTCTGGTTGGTGCAGCTTTCCTCGTGGCGTAACTCTTCTGTGGGTATACAAAGACTTTCATCTGCAGAACTGTAATTTTGGTGTCTTTCATTGGAAGTTACCTTTCTGCTTTAAGTTAAAAAGAAGCGCCACTGTTCTCAGTGCAGACAATGGAAGAAGACTTGACTCATGTGTCTATGGGTTTTTTTTTTTCCTTATAAAGTGTGAAGGAAAAGGGTCTTGTTCTATAAGAGTCATCCATCTGAGCCAGAGTGGCCAAAATGTGAGTGGAATTAGAAAAGAAAAAGAGGAAAATTGTATGTACACTAATTTTTTGTTCTTGCCATTTCCACCAGCTGACTTACAAAGGTAATGCAAAGGCTGCACTTCCATCCCAGGCTGTGATGCCAGTGCTGGGTATTGCTATGATAAGCAGTTCCCAATTTAACCGAAAGAGAGGACACAATAGTGCAGAGACAAAACGACAAAATGGGCAGTTTTTACTTAAGCGTTTCATTCCTGCAATCCCTCTTGCCAGATTGTTCTCTTCTTCTTTCCAAGTCCCCTCTTTTAAATTTCACCTTGGAGCTGGAGGGCTGGCTCAGCCCGGCTGCCCATAGCTGCTCCATGCTCACACAAACCACAGCCAGACGAGCCCAGCCTGGCTCCCAAACGCATTTTTGCTAAAGCACTGCCATTTCCAGGTCTCCCCCTGCCTCCAGCATCAGCCCTCGCTGAGTGCCCACAGAAAGCTTTTGTCTCTCCAGACCCGTCGGGCTCGGCCCGGCAGTGCAGGCTCCGGAGGCAGGTGTCCCGAATTCCAGGCGGGCAGGGAGCAGCCCGGCTGTGGAGAGTGATAAGCCCTCGGTCAGCACAGCGTTTATCTCCCCGGCTGTGGCAGCAGCAGGCAGGAACAGCGTGTCCTTGACCCAGGCTGGGCATGCCAGGCTGCTGGCAGCTGAGCTGGGGAGCGCTATCCCAAATCCCAAGCCCTGCGGGAGCAGCAGGAGTGCTCCCCTGGGGAGCAAAGGAGCTCCAGCCCCCAACTAGACTCACTCTGTCTAGTCCAGCCTTTGGGGTGATGCCACCTCACATCCCTGACTCCTGGATGTCTCACAGGGGCCGTGACTCCCAAATACAGGAGAGGATGGACAGCCTGGCACTAAGCAGCAGTTCTGGGTTGCTGGAGGGAAACTGAGGGAGGCACTGTGTGTGGCTTTTCATTTTCTTCTCATTTCCCCTCCCTTGTCCGTTTTCTAGAAGAAATAAAAGCACTTTGTGTGAGTTACCATCTGGAGGTCAGGCCGTAGTGAACAATAAAGCTTAGGTTGTAATTATATTTATTCTGGGTAGGTTTCTGTTTGCGACTCATTTTAATGCCTTGGGCCTCCTCGGTACATTCAGCTGAAGGAGCAGAGTTAATTGGAGGCGTCTGGCTCAAATACTAAAGGTTACTTGAAACCTGCAATTTCGGACAGATTAAAGAAATCTGTGAAAGCACTCAAATGAACCACAGATCCTGAAGCACACCCGTAGTACAACTTCTATTAGCTTGCAGCAGACCACAGACATGGAAAAATGCTTTCAATGAATATTGGTTGAGGAAAAAGCTAAGCATTTGTGATTTACAAAGTACCCGTGGCAATGAATTGAGCTGTCAGCCGTGACACAGCCTTGCCTTCCTTACTGAAGCAACTGGGCTTTGTTTACAGCATCTATGGAAAGATTTGGCAGGGAAAGGAATTATCTTTAACATCTTTAGGAGAATCTTGGCCAAAAACCACCCTCCCCTCACTCACTAATGCCTCACATCAGCACTCTCCCCACTCTATTGTCTCAAGCCCATCTTCTGGAGATCAGTTCTCTGTGCGCTCTCCTGGGGGCCGTGATGAAGTAAAAATGATGGCTGCATTAATCTCCAGACATCGTTATCCCCCCACTGCCACCACATCCTTCAGCGTTAGAGAGACCTGGCGTGGCTTGTTCCTTGAGGTGAGCCACTAATGCCACGAGCTGCGAAGAGAGAGGGACTGGGAGGCAGCTGAGCACGGACTGGGCTTGTGACATGGTGTCTGGACTCAATCCCAAAGTTTAGTGTGGAAAGGGCTTTCCCTGAACAGCAGAGACACAGCAAATGTCTCCCTCCATTCTGGCACGAGGCTGTGAAGACGACAGGCACCTGTGAGGGATGAAGGGGAAGGGGTGTAAAGGCAGCTTGCTTAAAAACAGTTGTCACATCGAGGGGAACAGCTGGCAAGTCAGTGTGTGATTAAGCTTGACCCAGCAGTTGGTCCTGACCCCATGTGGGAATGATGTCCTTTCAGGGAGGAGAAGCATGCCCAGGCTTTGTGGGCTAACAGGCTCAGAAGATACCATCTTTCTTTTGTCCCACATCTCTCTGAGTTTCGTATATGCTGCGTTTTGTGGTTGGAGGTTAAAGAACAAAAGGAACTGTTTTAAACACAGAGTTTATTCAACATGTCCATCTCATGTTCTTGGGATGCTGAGTTGAGCAGGCTCTGCTGAGGTCAAGAAGTGAAGTTAGTTTTGCTTGTGCATTGGAATTTATCAGTAGATTAAGGATAAATATCCTGACAATGAAAGGCCCTTCTCAGTTCCATTGCTGGGAAGGTTTTCCTGGGATAGATTCTGATTCCAGAGCCTGAACAGGAAGAACCAGCTCAGAAGAGAAGTCAGGGGAGACCAGAGGTTCCTTTTAACGTCTTGTCAGTAAATACTGTGTGCTCAGACACACCGTGTGAGACACAGAAAAAATTCAGTGTGTCACCCACAAATCTGCATTTTCCTCTTTTGCTAGTTCTGATCAGAATTTTTCTGAAATGGTGAAGAAAGTTTCTTTTTTATTCTGATACTTTTGTCTATTGCCCTTTAGGAAATTTCAGTCAGCTGTGCCATTTTGCCTTTTATCCCACAACTCTGCTGCTTTGACATTCAGGTTATGGACCGGGAACACACACTGGCACCAGTGACAGTCATTGTTTTCCTTACAATGCTTGGGTCACCAACCAGTAGGAGAAAATTTGCATTCAGTTCATGAGAACTGTTGCAAAATCCCAAATGCTGCAAAGCAAATGCCCCATCTCTCTTCTGGTTTCTTGTGTCTCAGGGTCTGTCTGGTACTGTAAGAATTTTGGTGGGACTCACCAAGCTACCTAAATTTGTTTTATTTTGTTTTTTAACTTGAATGCTGGCTTTGTCTGGATATTCTGTGGTGACAGTGTCAATATTAAGGTGAAAAGTACTGGAGGAGAAGAGGGCACGGGGGGGCAGTAAAGAAGAAAAGAGAATGGAGGGGAGCTGTGAGCAAAGGAAAAGGCAGAAGTAGGTATTAAAAAGAGATGCCAGTGGCAGCAGCAGATGTGTGGGAGAGGCAAATGCAACTCAACAGCCCAAGCCCACAGAAGGAAGAAAAATAATTTTTCCTTAACCCCAGCACTGTGGTGAGTGGGGTGTGCATTTATACCATAGATGGCTAAATAATTAAGCCCAGTAGCGTATACTGTCCTTATTGTTAACAAAGGCTTGAAATCCTCTGCTCTAAGACCATCCAGCCCTTTGAGACCATCCAGCCAAAAACCCATTTATTTTTGTTGTATTAATAGAAGCAGCTCAGGAAGCCCTCATCCCAGCACGGTTTCAACACTTTATACAGCAGGGGGTCTTAATGGGATCTCTTCCATCCAGGGGGCCATTAACTTCCCTCCCTGTCTCTCCATTTCCCCCTTTCTAATAAAATACTAGTCTAAACACACACCGGGGGGTTAAGAGGAGTGCTTTCCGCACTGGATGTATGTGAAGTAGCTCTGACTTGTTTTAGGCTTTAGCTTTAAATGGTTGCACCCATGTAGGAAAAAAAAACCAAGAAAAACCCTTCTAGGTAAGTCTGAGTGAACCAGGTGCTGGTTTTCTTGCTGCTGCATCTCCAGTTCTGTTTTTCTGGCCCCTCTGTCCCTTACTCTCAGCCTGCTGTCTCTTGTCAGGGACACTTGGTACCCGTTGACAGTTTCCATCACACCCTCTTGCTGGGTCTGAGCTGCAGCTGGGCATGGCTCTGGGGTGTGTGAGAAGCATTTCAGATGGCCTCAGCTAGAGGATGTTGTTCCTTATGCCATTGTTGGCGTATGGGAAACATCTGTGCCCATAATACATTAAAAAATTGTTCCTTAGCACCCCTGCATGGGACTGGGTGGCTGAGGACTTGAGCCAGGCTGAGGACATCAGCATCTTCTTGGGCTTGAAAAGGCAAAGAAATAGTGACTCAAAGCAGCACCAGTTTGATTTGGTATCACTTTGTGCCCAGTTGGCACAGGTGGCCAGGACTACAGACGGGACAGGTCCCATCAGAAAGAGACTGATGTTTGTGAAGCTCTTAGAGATGCTTTTCCAAATGGATCTGTGGTTGTGCAAAGCATGAATACCTGGGAGAAAGATTTCTATTTCTGTGTTTTGTGCTTTTTTTCCTTCCTTGTCCTGCACGTTGACTGTCCTCTTATTCCAGCTGTCCTGTCTGGTTGTTTACAAACTAACCTGGCACAGTGACCTTTTGGACTTTCTCCTTTTCTGAGCCAGAAAGAACAGGCAGGTTTATGCACCAGCATAGCTGAGCAGCTCACAGGTTCTGCTCAGGGGACCTCATTTGCTTGACAAAGCTTGCTGTTGGTCATGTTTTAAGGTAACTTGAGTGTCACAAGGATGCCCTGTTCTTGTGGTTCCCAATGTAAAACTGTAATGCAAAATTTGAAAAGCAAAAAAAAAAGCTCTCTCCTTCCCTGCTGCCACTGGTTTCCTCCCATTTCCCTCAAACCATTTGGAGCCAGAGTTTGGGGAAAGACTGAAGACAGTTTCCAAACTGGAGCTCTTGGAAACAGCTTGTTTCCACATACGCTCCAGTCTGTGGGAACAGTGAACTGCATCACGTCCCACTTCATCTGCCGTGTTTCATTACACTTCTGGACTGATCTGTTCAGTATCTCTCTCTCTCCCTCTCCTGCAGCTGGGGAGGGAGAAGATGATAAATTAGACGTATTAAAGCAAATACTTCACGTCCCCTCAGGTCTTTGCCATTCCAGCTGTCTGAAATCTGTTTCTTGCCCAGCCAGAGCACTGCGACAAATGAGGAGAGTCCCCCACTAACTGCGGTTGGTGGCAGTGGGGACTTTGAGAGGACAGCCTCGTTTCTGGGAAGTGAAGGTTGCTTCAGGCAGAACAAATACAAATGCTGCCATCTCACCGACCTCTTTCCTTTGTCTCTGTTTCGTTCCTCTTAATTTGTGTTTTTGTGGGCAAACCAAGCAATGCATAGCTCACCCGTCGCTGCCACACACTTGGGCCACCCCAGGGAGTCACGATGCAGATTTTCCATTAGCGTCAAACGTACACGGATCTATGAACTCCCGTAACCTGGAGCTGATGAGGGCAGATTAGGGAGCAACTGTTTTTAGATAACTTGCATACCTAAGAAATCAGCTAATATAAAGCTGCCTGCTGAAAAGGTCACTTATTTCCCAAAGAGCGTGAGAGAATATTATGGTGACCCCTTCTTGTTGTGTTGTCACTTTATTATATAGATGTACGTACACTTTGGGAGTTGGGTATTCATTTCTCTCTCCCTCACACTGGTGCTTTATGCAGTGCCTCCTGTACAAGGCCTTCTCGTTGGGTACAGGACCTTTGGGCTGTTTCTTTGTTACAAGAAGACATAAGGCTAAAGACACACCTGGCTAGTTTTAATGTAAATAGCGCTGCCACGGTTCACAAGGCTCAGCACAGGCCTTGTAAGCTTGGCCTTCTCCTCCAGGTGGATTCAGGCTGCAGGTACCCTCTATAAATCTCATTGCTACAGGTCACCCTGTAGCTGCAACATGGCCCTTCTGGAAAAGACCTGACCACACAAAGTGAGCGCCATGAGAGAAAAACTCTGCACTTCCCCAGTATCCATCAACAGCAGGTCTCTGGTCTTATTCAAAGTGCTGTGCCCTCCTACAACACCCCTGCTAGACAGAGAGGACTGCCCCACTTTTATTTGATCCATGGTAAACTGTGTGTCCCGTGTCACAGGGCCTGAGGCTTCGAGTGTCTTGTGCCCCGTCACACAAGGATGCCTCTAACAAAATGAAAACTCCTAAATCCTGCACCTTTAATACAGGATAATTACTCTGTCCATAGCAATGAAGTTCTGAGTTTGGTCTTGGTTTTTAAAGAAAAGCTTCATTTAAAGCTGTGTGTTCCTTCCAGGATTGTGTTTGCTATTAAATTCAGATTACGTACACAGGAGACACTTAATCTGGCACTGGAGCTCAGCCTTTATATAGAGGAATGACAGGGAACTTCCCACAGTGAAATAAGATGGAAATTCTCAAGTTTGGAAATACCCAAACTAGCACAATTCTCATATCACCCCTTCCTCTCCTTTTAGGTCTTCTTTGTAACACCTCATTTTTGGATTAAAGTCAAAGTGCTCCATTTATGCTTGGAGGAGGGGAAGCTCAAAAGCTCCCTGACACTCACTACATTGAACCAATGGAAGTGACAAGAGATTTCCTTGGACCAGGTGCTTTACCTGACAAATAGTTTGTAAGTAGAGATGCTTTTTCTCCCATGATATGGAGGATGTGATGTGGGCTAGAAGAGGAGAGGAAGAAGAAAGGTTGTCTTCCCTAGTGGCAATTCACAGACTGAGAGCACACCCTGCTTCTGGTCTTCTGCTCTGCTCAAGTGGTGAATGACTCCACTGTGGGAAACCAGGACTATTCACCCAAACCTCTCTGCCACAAGAAAAATATGTGGGAGTTCAGGGAAAAGCAAGATGCATTTTTCCTCAGCTTTAACACACCCCTGCCTTTGCCCAAGGAGATGGGAGCCACTCACAGACCTGGGCTCCCACACAGCTGCTCATTGCCAAGGTCAGCACCCCTCAGGCCGAGAGCAAATCTTACCAAGAGATCCACAACAGCCTTGTCCAGCTCAGATGCCCCTGCATACTTTAAATTTCTCAGTCAGGGTGATAGCCCCTGGTCAAATATTTTCTTTGGGAGCAGACGTTCAAGTAAAACCACTGATGGCAGCATCAAGAATTCAGAACATTTGGAGACCTGTTGGGTGGACCAAGCCAAAATGTTGGTGCAGCTCACCATACCCTCAAGCAGAATTGAGGTGGATTGGGTGAACAGAGCCTGAAAAATGTACATTTCACTCCACTTTCTTGCAGGGAACGTCTAGTATAGACAGAGGTGTGAGAACTGCAGGTGCCCACAGGTCAGAGATAAATCCCAGTATCCCCCACTCTTAACTCAGGAAGATGACACAACTTCCTCCTCAGGAAGCTGAAGAAACAAGGACACTCAGGTGTATTTCTCAATCCTAACAGCTCTTTGGTGGCACCTAAAGAGCGTCAGCTACAAATGCCTTTTCTCCCCAACCGAGAGGGCGGAAAGCAGGCTGGCACACTGCCCCAGGGTGGGGTTTGTTCTCTGCTTCCTATCTGAGAATGGTCAACAGTAACTTGGGGATGGAAACTGAGTTAGGGGGTTCCTGCCACCCGGTCCAGTGTGGCCCAGCCAGCAAAGCTGTTCTCACTGACCCCGGCCTAAAGCAGACACTCCCACTGACCGAAGCCAAGTGAAGTGATGAAGGCAGAGGGAAGCAGAAGGAACGGGACAGAACCATGATGATTCCCCAGCAGATGGCTTGTCCATGGAAACCAGTGCTGGCTTAATGAGTTGTTCTCTGCACGCCTCCCAGAGGGGAGCAGCAGCAAGATGAAGATTTCAAAACTTAGCACTTCAGGTCAGGATCTGAGCTGCTTAAAAACCAAGCAGTGCCTGGGAGGTCTGACATGGGCAGAAAGAGCAGTTCAAAGTCCTGGGTGTCTATATTCTCTGCTTGAGCCATTTTCCTCCATTTTGGAGGGAGCAGAGGCAGGAAGAATAGGAGGTGCTGTGATGCAGCTTGTTTAGCACTATGAAAGTTCCTCCAGACTGCAACCAAGCAATGCCTCTGACGCACAAAGTGCCTGCTGTGTTTTGCAAGAACACCCTGGTGCTTTCAGACCTGCTGGTGGCACTGTGCTTTGGTTAACAGTTCTGCGTGGTCACATCTGCTGGGATTAACCTGGTCACTACAGTCACCTTTGGCAACCACAAAGGAGCAATCCTCTGCTGCCTGAGTTCTCTCTTCCAGCCTCCCTCTTGCTGGCAGTCTGTGTCTCCTTCTGCTTGCCTTGTACCTTGTTTTTCACCCCTGGGAGTGTAGCACCTGCCTCTGCAGACCCCTATGAAGACCACGTTCATCTTGCATGTTATCTCTGGTATGGCAGGGATGGCTTCTTTCTTCCTGCAGCTCCCACTCCAGGTACTGCAGTGTCCATCAGAAGAGGTGCTGGTGTGTCCTGGCTGGTGGCTCTGCAACCCCAGGTCAGCTCCAAGAGCCTGGTGGGTGTGACATCTACACAGCCAGGCACTCTGGTCCTTTCTGGGGGTCAGTGTCCTGCTGAGGTGCAGATTGTAATTCCCACCATATTAGGGAAGCAGCATGGTCCAGTGGGGTGAAACAGGGCTGGGAAGCAGGAGATGTTGGTGTCCCTCTCGTCCAGACAGCTGGGGGATGCCAAGCACTTTTGTCCCTCCAGCATCCCTGGCTCCTCCAGCACCTGCAATTCATGCTAAGGGACAGCTGAGCTGTAAGGAACAGCTCAGAACTCTGGTCACGTTACCCTGGTTTTCCCTCCTCGGTCTGGGCCTCGTTTCTGAACCCTGAGGCTGGAAAACACAATTGCGATTGTGGCTTGAAAACTCAGCTGGATAAACTATTAGTCCTTTCCCAGTGTAGTTAAAGACACTGCAATCCTACTCTGGATAAATGGGGTTTGGGTTTTTGGGGGGTGTTTGTTTGTTTGGTTTGGTTTTTTTTTTAGGTTTGTAGGTTTTTACTGTTTAACTTGGCCTTTGTGTGCGTGAAATGTAGTGGAATGGATTACAGATGTGTGCAAAGATCTGTAAATAGCTGTTTCTTGCTTACAGCTGCGAGTGTATACTGTTTATCATGCTAAATGCATTCATTATTTCCTCCAGAATCAGCAACTGTCAAATATTTTAAAACAGATTATTTTTAAAAGTGAGGAAAAAAAAATTCAAACAAGGTAGCAGTTGGTGTTTTCTTTTTAAGATGTATGACTAAATAGTTGGGCATAAGCCAGGGCCTGTGGATAGTCTTCCACCCTTTAAAAATATATCTGATTAAATAATAACTCAAAGAAGCTACTTTTAAGAGCAGGCTTTTCTACCATTTTACACTATCCTAACCTTTTAACCTTACCTACACCCCGTGTGTAATGAATACAAGGAAATTCCTAGGAAATTGTTGTCACTCAGAAAAAAATATTAATAAACCAGCAAACAAGATGGGTTACTGCTGGAAAGAGAAAACATTCTCCTTCCAGATAAAAATAGAGTTACATTGATTAAACAAGTGATTCTCCTTTAAGGAAAAGAAAAATGCATGATATTTTAGGGCAGTTCCTAGTAATGAATGCATGTATTTGACTTCAGTCATTTGTTTTAATCTTTGACCATTTCTGTAAGATATTAGTGACAGGAATTTGGACTCACTTGTCCCACTATGTCATGCCTGCTTACTCACTGCAGAAGAAATACAATTTTATAATGACTCGAAATTAAATCTAATTTTTAAATGACAGTGTAAAAAATGACTTGCTGTTATGTACCCTTCAATGTAGTATGAATGTTTTCCAAATATTCCGCATGTGCTACCTCCTCCTGGGTCCACATTCTTGAGAAGTACTGAGCGTTTGTAGAGCCTGGCATCGTGTCCCACCGAGGACTGTGCTGCACCTCTTCTGCTTGCGTTTAAAAGAGGACCTTCCTCCCGGAGCCCATCCATGGGCTGTCACATCCCCAGGAAACAGGTAGCTCAGGGCTCTTGTGCAGCCCCTCTTGGATTCCATCTTCTGGCCACAGCCCAGTTCCAGGGTGACATGTCTTGCTTAGCCCTTGTTAAACAGCTTCAGCTCTCTTATCTGATGGGGACTTCAACCAAGTGAGTCGGAGCTCTGCTCATTTTTTGGGACGGGGCCCTGCGGTTTCCCAACAAATTCTGCTGGTGGTGTTTTGGCGCTGAAGATGTGCATTAATTACCCTTCACTGCCTGGAATTTTGGCTCCCTCATCTCGCCCATCTGGGGAGGATTACAATTGCTAACAAACTCGTAAAGATCCAAATCACACTTATCAAGCTCATACAACACTCTTGTGAAAATACCACGAGTCTGCAGCATCCCTTGCATCAGGTTTGAACTGGGCTGAGCTGACAGAGCCCTGCGAAGAGGCTGCCAGCTTTATCCCTGTCCAGCCAAACCTGGTGACCCCTTATTTGCACAAGCCTTATCTAGTCTACCTCAACCGCATGCAAACAGTTCCATTCATCTGACCTGATCATTTGCTATCTGCCATGTGGAGCATGAAAAATGTCTTGGCCTCGAGTTCCTTTTCGTAAGGAAAGTACCGTATGGAGCAGATAAAGCAGAGCGTGTCATGGAGCCTTGGCAAGTGTCTGGAGCCATCACTGCCTCTGCTAGGCTGGAGAGTGTCCAGAGGCAGGAAGGGTGCCTAAGGACTGCACCCAAACTGAAGGATCTGAGCAATGAGGTAGTTCTGTATCAGACTGGCATTTTTTTGAGGTTGATGGTTACCCACTCAGTTTTTAGCTCAAAACACCTACATCCATCTTCTTTGCCTGTCGGGGTCAGTAAAATCCATAGCATCATTTGTCTTAGTACCAGGCACAGGACCCCTGCACAAAAGCCCCCGCAAGTGACCCCAGCACCAGGGAATTAAGGCCAGATGCTCCCAGAGCAGCACGTCCTGCAGACCTTCGGCTCTCTGCCATATCTGTGCAATGGGGCACATGTGGATAAACCAGCGATGGGACTAAACCCATCTAATTCTACATTTAAACATCCCAAAATTTGCTCTGGATGTGAGCAGCAGGGTCATCTGTAGGGCATGGGCCAGACACCCCATGGCTTGTGCTCTGATCCTCTGCCAAACCCAACCTCCTGCTCCTCAGGGCCCCTTGGAGATCCTCTCACCATGGAAATAAAAACCCTCTCACTGCACTTCCAGATAGACAAAGATTTCCCATATCCACAGTCTCCTAATAGTTTAATCCTTTCTGTGCCTCAGCCAGTTATCACACTGTTATGGAATCAGAGAATGGTTTATGTTGAAAGGCACCTTAAACATCATCTAGTTCCAACACCTCTGCCATGAGCAGGGACACCTTCCACTAGACCAGGTTGCTCAGAGCCCCGTCCAACCTGGCCTTGGACACTTCCAGGGATGGGGCAGTCAGAGCTTCTCTGAGCAATGGGTTCCAGTACCTCTCTACTCTCTGAGTAGAGGCATCTAATGTAAATCTTTACTCTTTTAGTTTGAAACTTCTACACAGGAAAAGGGTGCAGGTGAACCAAACTGCAGGGCTTTGGTTTGGCAAGCTGCTCTTGCTGGAGCAGTGACAGCAAACCCAGGTTAAAAAAAACCCACAGGTGCCCTCATTGTCCTGCCCCTATGCTGTGTAGGGGGCATGTTGTGCAGGGCACTTGTCTCTTCTAGGCGGGGGGGAAGCAAAAATCCACCTACGTCTCCCTCCCTCCCTACCAGCAGCGCTTGCTGATGCCCAGCACACACACAAGGCACCTCTCCCCTCACCATATGGGGTTTTACCATTTCCATAGCCTGCTGCACTCCACAGCTGCCTCCTTTTGTCTCTCCTAAGCCCAGCCTCAGTTTTGCATACAGATGAATGTGTGTTACATCTTGTGCTGGACGTAAGCAGTCCCCAGAGGAAGCCAAGGCACCGCGGAGCCAGATATCCGTCACACCCATCCCTACCACGTCCACAGTGAGCTCTGGGGCTGTCATGTGCCTTGGCTGGATTGACTCCCCTCACCATCACCAATTATCCTTTCCGTATGTGCACCTTCTGCCTTCATTATGCAAAGCTGTTCCGCTGCAGCTCCCCGCCAGCCAGCGCGGGGAGCATCCGCTCTTATCTTTTGGCGCCTGTGAGACAGCAGGAATAATGGACAGGGACAGCTTATCAAAACAGGTCAGGGGCCCAGAGGGGCTGCAGGGCAGTGATCTCCGAGCAGGCTGCTCGTAGGTGTGCTCAGGTGCCGCCTTCCACAGGTATTTTATAAACAGGGCACACCATCACATGTGCAGCAAATGCGCGTTGCAAAGCAGGTAATTATGTGTACCAAACAGTGCCCTGCAGGGTGCAGCTGGCCAGGGAAGGCTTTTCTCAGCACATCTAACAGAAACCCTTTCTTTTTTTCCTTTTAGGGAGAGGAAGTGCGTCTTCTGAAACTCCACAGAGCAGCCACTGATATCAGGTGTAAGGCACATCTCAGCCACACCAGCTGCACAAAAGGGGTTTGTGGTATGTTAATAGGCCCTGTGGGACAATAGCCCCTAGACATTTCAGCTGCTGCCAAAATGCAGAGCTCCTGGAAATGCACGTGATGAATAAAGACACCGAAAGACACTCTTCAAGAGTCACCAGTGCTCAAGGCATGTGGCTTCCCACCCAAGCACTTGACCAGATCCCCAGCTCAGGTGGCAGGAGCCAGCACACTGGACTATTTGTGTGGTGGTTGTGTTTAGTTCTGCTTTCAGGAGCTGTGGTGCAGAGCTGCACCCTTGTGTTGGTAGTGCTGGAAGTGCCCCCACCTGTATTTGCTTGAACTGGCACAGCTCGGGCACCCCATGGTGAGCACCAACAACTGGAAGGTGCTCTGAGCTTATGGCCCTAAGCAGGGCCAGGCTTTCAAGCTATGAGCAAGAGTTTCACTGTGCTTTGCTGAAAACAGAAGGGACTTCTTGGACCTTAGTGCCAAGCTAACCTTTGCTGTCTGGACACTGGCAGGTCCTGCAGCAGCATCATTTCACCTGCGTGGCAAGCACCCACATATCCTGGGTGTTCTGGGAGACAACACAAGGAAGCTGGAGACATGCTGTGCTGTTGGTCAGCAAAATCCTGTGCTGGGCAGTCCCTAGGGGCTGCTCTGCACTGAGCCCAGCTTTTTTCTGTGGTGAGTATTTGCATGGGAAGTGCCAGGTACCTTCCTTAGCACGGCCGGAGTGCTCTGCAGCAATGAAGATTCACTGTCTTTGAAAAATTCCATGTCAAATGACGGGATAACATTCCTGATGAAAAATCTTGAATTAAATACAAAGGACCTAGAGGTCATTTGGGCCCTGTGTGGTGTGGGCTTTTTGCTGGTGAGAACTGTGCTGTGTATGTGGACAGTCCACATGCTGAGAAAAGGAGAAGAAAATGTGAGCGTAGAAATGGAGATGACAGGTATCAAAAATGCATGAGCAAAGAAAAATGTAATCTATTTAACAAGTGTCTGCCTTCCTGCAGTTGTGGTTTCCAGAGAACTTAATTAGCTGAAGGTTGAGCTCAATATTGTCTTAACTCACAGCCACCCAGTGACTATGCTGTGGTTTTTTTGTCCTTTGATAAAATCATTGTGAAAGTTCATGCTGCTAATGAAGAGTCCTGCTTCTCTTTTTCTAGGTTTTCTTCCTCCTTCCTCTGTCTTTCTCTGGACTGATGAGTAGAGAAGTCTGGGGATCTGAAACTGGGTGTCTCTTTGCATCAGTTGTTTCTGTGTTATCCAGACATGTTCATACAGGCATCTCTGATGCGTATGCAACACTTAATGTCTGCATCAGGCCTCAGTTAGAGGGACTTGAAACAACTTCATGGCGATTGCGATCCAAGATTTAGCATTAAGAGCTCTTAAGCAGAGTGGTTATGTTGCCACATTTGGTGTGACGCCGTGCCAAAGACAAACCTGCGCTCAGCACGTTCTCCCTCTCAGCACAGGCACAGGTCATGGGAGATCCTTCACTCCTGTTCAGGCTGTGTATCAGTTTAGGACATTGGGTTGTCGAGTTATTGCAACCTTTTTCCACTTGAGAACCACAATATCAATGTCTTTGATACAGATACCAGGTAACTGATTCAAGGGCACAGACGAGGGTAATCGACTGAGTTGTCCACGTTCCTCTCCTGATGGTTTGTTTGTGCCTAATTGCACTGCAAATCTCTCGTCGTGGAAGAAGTGGTTGATTTTCAGATTACTGAAGCGTGCCTGCTATCAGCTGAAGTTGTACTGCAAGAGCAGCACTCTTTGACAGATGTGGACAGAGCTTAGATACGACTCACATACGAGCACTACAGGTAACATTTAATAACTGTCCATTTCTTGCTCTCTTGAATACACTTAGTGATGTATTTCCCTTCATTTCCCAAATTTCCTAGTGGTTTGTTTGTTTGGTTTTTTTTTTTTACTTATCCAGATTCCTTGTCCTCCTTTCTATCCCCTTTCTTTCCCTGGCACACTACCTAACATTTTTGTGTCTGACTGATTGTGAAATCAGAGTAACAATACTGTGTACGTAAAAGAAATACTGGACATCTTAACCTTTGGAGGTACATGAACTCACTGTCCCAATTCCCACTGAAATGTACTGAACTGGAAGAACTTTCAGCAGGGAAACAGGAGAATGGGACCACTGAACTCTCCAGCTGTGCGAAAGATTAAAGTAATAGTCATAATCACTGCTGTAGTCACTTGTTTCTTATCTTAAAAGATAGTGTAAAGCCTCCCAAGTATGTCTGTGAGCACACTGAGATTTCTACCCACATTAATAAGCAAAAATTTGGTTTGTTCTTGCAGCTACTAAAATAATTAGCAGTCACGTAAAAGGAGAGAGAAACATGCTAATTAATTCTGGCTTACAAATGAAAAACAGAAAAAAACCCCTAACCCACAAAGCTAGACCATGAAGGCTGTTCTGTTTAGTTCCCTCCCAACCCAATTTTGTTGGGGGCAGCAGAGGAGGGTCCAGATCTCCCAGTGATGACCCTCCTGCCTTTAATGGCCAACATGTGGCCATCCAGGGATGTTATCTGGAAGTGCAAAACCTAACAAAGCAGAACACTAAGAAACAATCCAGAAAGCCTTTGCACACAGATCAGGCGCCCATGGAGATTTGGAAAAAGCCATGCTGGAGCTTTCCTCTTGGCAGCACAGTCAGGCCTCATGATCCCTATTAGCAGGCTGCAGCTAGGGGATAGAACATTTAAATGCTCATCAGTGGGGAAGGATATAGCATTTTGTTGATTACGTATCTGGAACGGAAGAGCCTCCAGATATTCATTCATTCTTTCTTTTTCTCCTTTTTTTTTTTTTTTCTTTTTATTTTTCTAATGACTTAGCTGGGAACTTGAGAAAGCACGAAGGCTGCTTTTCCCTCTGACCTGTGCTTGCCTCCTGGGGAGAGGGGAGCAATGGCCTATTGTTCAGGGGCTATTCTTGTCATCTGGAGACCAAAGCCAGCTTCCTTGCCTGTGATTCCAACCAGGCGGCTGGCAATTCCAGCAGCATCACAGTCCCGGCTGCTGGAAGAAGGAAAAAGCTCTGTCCACCTTCCCAGCCACGTGCTCCTTTCCTCTCCCTCGTGCCAGCAATAGCACTGACACAGCCTTTGGCCAGCTGAGGCAGAGAACCAGTCCAGCAACCTGTTCTGGAAAGCCAGACCTCATCTCCCCAGAAAACATTGGTTTTCAATGAGATCAGGTGCCTGAAGGCAAGGCTGCATTTTTCTGCAGCATTTCAGACTTAGATCAGCACAAACTCTTTGAGGTTTTTTTCCTGCATGCTTTAGAGGTGGTGAAACTCCCCTTTTTCATGGAGCTTAAGGCCAGGAAGAGATGACAGCACGAAGTCAGGCACTGGGCTGTATCCATGTGGTTGATCACAACCCTGAGAGACAGATACCACTGGTCAAGTGACGCAGTCTTTAGGCACGTGGTCTTCAGCCCACTCAAAGGGCTTCTAAGCACAACAAATCTGATGCCCAGAATCATGACAGGCACTTAAAAGTTATGAACTTTTTAGAAGTGCATATTTCTGAGTTGATTTTATTTACCTTCAGATGTCACATCATTGGGGGTCTTTCTTCAAGGTTTTCTCTGCCATCAGACTTTCTTTCCTGACAATTTTTTTTTTTTTTTTTCAAGTAGGCACAGTTGAGATCCACACTTAAAAGACCCCAACAAGTGGAATTTGGAGAAAGCCACCAGCTGTGAGGAGATCTGTGCTTGCACTGCCGACGTGGCCCTGGGTCCGTGTGGGATGGCAGGGCAGGTGCTGGGAGGACGGGGCTGGTCAGACAACTTGCAGGTTTGGTTTTTTTTTTCGCAAAATATCACACCTTTCTTGTGGAACTGGCAAGGAAGGGTGCTTAAAACTTGTGAGCTTGAGTGTTTGTGCCAGGAGTGTTGGGTTTTATGGGAGATTAGACACCGCTTGACACAGCAGGTCCTCTTGCCAGATCCCCGGCGCAAAGGCAATTGAATGAGCCAAATAACCACATCCATCTCAGCATGTCCATGCATGTGCAAACAATAACTCTGTGGGACTGTTATTAAGGAAAATTAAATTTTAAGTCTGTATCAGGCTAGAAAATCTTAAGGGAGACTAATTTTCTAGGAACCATCTAGTGGGCACAGCCTGGGTAGCCCTGGAAAGGTTTATAAATCTGCTCTTAAAGTCCCTAATCCTGTTTATCTGCTACTGTACTTATTTTAAAAACCCAAGACTTCTGAGAAATTGAGGAATTCAAAGCCCCGGGGACTCCTGCAAGTCCTTTGCATTTGCGAGGACTTGGAAATTTTTTCCAGTCAAGGCCGTCTTTGGTCACTTAGGACTTCATCATTAGTTTACTTTTCAGCTCAGGTAAGACTGATTTCTTGCTCTGTCTCAGCAGCAAATCCAGTTTTTACCATTCTACACTAAATCTGCTCATCTGTTTTCAAGGAGATGAAGACTGGCAAAACCTTACAAATAAAACAAAACACCCTTTCTGCCCCTAAACCAAACTGATGTTGGGCTTTCCCTGGCTGCTGCCTGGGATTATGACAAAGACAATGAGAGTCTGTGAGCCCTTGCTGTGGTCTGGTCTGTGGTGTTTGTAGATGTGAGGATTGCCCTGGAGTATCTGAGAGAGCTCCTCTGGTGGAGGTGGTGCACGTTTGGACGTCTCGGTGGGAACTGGCACAGGAAGAGGAAGGACAGAGAGGGAGAGCTGAGGGTGCTGGAGACGTCTTCCCAGCCCTGCAGTCTGACAAAGTCACTAAAAGGACATTTGCTGTCAGCTGTAGAATCACCACTCAAAAATGCTTGGAAAAAAATGTGTCTGTGGGAGAGGGAGCAATAAACACAAGCGTGTTCACGTCTTGGTTAGGTACTGTTACTGCGCAGGGAATGAGCAGGAGGAGGATGTGGAGGATTAAGGATGATGATGATGATGATGAAACAGGGCCAGCACCAAACTGGAATTTAGTGCCTTAGTCCTGGCTCCGCTGCTCAGACCACTGGGTGACTTTCAACAAGCTCTTCTGGGCTGGGGGGTCTCCACTTCTCCGTTCCCAGCAACAAAACCGACCTCCTCCCTGCAGACCTTTTGAGATCTGCTGCTGCAAAGTGCGAGATGCCTTTTCTCCTCTGTATGATAAATGTTCCTTTAAAGTCTCCTCGGACTGCTCGGATGATTCCCACTCCTAACGGGGACAGCTGGGTCACTGATGTAAGAGGCCATCCATCAGCATGACCCACTGAAAGGTTTCTACTGCAGCTCCAGTTGTAGGTGCCAAAAGAAGCGCTCCAGAATTGCCTTTGAAATATTGTATTTTTAAGTGGATAAGGAGGGATTGGAATGTCCTCATCCAGACTTTATTATTTGGCTGCTTTTGAATGATCCTTTTCAAAAAGAGGTTAGGCAGCTATGGGGGAAGGAAAAAAAGTAAAGAGAGACAATAACAGGGCTTAACGCTCCTTTATACATTTTATAGATTTAATATAAAAATAATTATAACAAAACCACAAATCCCATGATCTGGCTTCCTATTTGCACAGGCTATAATGAGCTGACATTTGAATGAGCCTGGAAAATTGTATTTAATAACTCCTCAGAGGCCCCAGAGTGGGAAAACATATTATTGCTGCCTGATTTGGAAGTTATTGTTTTTTAAGGACATTTTCAGAGTTGCACACCTCTTTCAGGCTGAAAACCTGCCTTTCCTGAACAAATGAGGCTTAAATTCCTCACTCATGAATGCTTGTGTGACTGTGTGCACTGTCCCATATTTTGAAGGTCCTGTAAACTCAAGGGCAGGGAACTGCTCCTGGAGCTTTGCTTCATATTTGTTTTCAGAGGTGAAAAAACTAGATGAAATCCATTGATCTCTATTTTCTGCTCACATCAATAACTGCCCTATAAGGGAGAGAGGATGGACCTGGAGAAACACACTGGACTAAACAGCAAGAGACCTTCAGGAGAGAATAAACTCTATGCTGGTGAGGAAGCAGAAGTTTCTGCAGTTTGCCTGAGCTTATTGCTCACCTTGTTCCAGCAGGGAGTTTGCTAAAAGAACTTCTGCCATCATTAACGGCGTGTTCACATGTGCCTGCTTGGATATTAATTTTTAAAAGCAAGTCTATTACCTTCTTGAGCTTCCAAAGGGTCTAGGTGACATCTCCTGTCATGCTGATGGGTGACAGCTGGCTCTGGTGTTTCTCTATGCTCTGGCCAGGCAGCAGCTGAGCCCAGCTTATATCAAGTGCCAGTTTTTTAAATCTGTTTCCAAGGGAAAGAAAAAAAAAAAAAGGGGTGTTATACTGATCAGTTTGTCTCCATCTGCCCATCAACTCATTGACCAAGTTCAGTCAAACCTTTCAGAAGTACAGGGCGTCCCTCAAAGGAATGAAGGTCCTGCATGCCTTAGCAAGGTCTGTGGCTGTGTGGACAAGAGATGTCCTCAAAGCAGTGCCAGGGGCAATGTGAAGCAAAGGTGGCAATGCTGGTGTAGGGGCCATTTGGCACCCGAATCTCACCGATCTGTCCATGTATTTGTTGCTCAGAAAAGAACACCTGCCTTTCGCTAGGTACACTGTGGTAAGGACAGATACTTAGAGTGGGGATAATGCTGAGGAAGAACTGTGATTATTTTGGTAGGAGATGTGAAATTATACAACAAAATTCATAGGAATTCAGCCTTCATTATCTCCGTTGCCTATAAATGACCTGAATTTTGGAAATACACCTGTCAGCTTCAAGAGAAGTTTCCCAGGACTGAGGTATGAAAAACAGATTACTTATTTTAAGACACCAAATGCAGTCTTAAAGCCCAAGTTTCAGGCATCCACACATGAAAGAAAATGTTAGCAAGGCCCTAAGTGTAGGAATAAGGAACCAACTTGCACAAAACAAGAACTTCCATGAAGAAAACGGTTATCAGTTTAAGCTCAGATATAAAATTCTCCTCTTGCCTGTCTGCAGGGTGATTATTGAAATGCCAGTTGTGGGGCTGGTCCCTCTGACAGAGAGACACTGCACGTGGATTTTGGTAGGAGTATTAGCACTGCATGACAAAGCACCAGTTATTGACGGGCACATGGGGCTGCGTGACAAAGCACCGACTTGTCCGATCCCTGAGCCTGTCAATTAACAAACGAGTCACAGGACTGGGATCTGGAGCATGGACACACTGCAGTGGCCTAAAGCAGCAAGTCACAGCGCTGACTAACACGTATGTGTGCGTACAGGAGGTGAGTGTTGCTGCTTTGGGGTGACACAGATCCGTGCATCTGTGCAAACATTCATTATGCACGCAGGCACCGAGAACTGGGGGATTAAAATTTCATCAGCTATTGCAGAGCTCCAGGATGACGATTCCAGGATGGCAAGCACAAAGACCCGCAAATAAGGCTACGCACCGGGGTTTGTGTCTTCCGAGTGGAGAGCAGTTTGTGTGATTCAAAAAGAATAAAGCAGGGAGCTGACACACTCATTTTAGCATTTGTAGTAATGTCTGAACAGGGAAGTGTTCCCGTAAATGCATTTTACAGTAAGTGTCTCCACTCTCTGCATTTGCAGAAGTCCTGAAAGAAATCCAGTTTAGCACTCAAATATCCAGCTCTACCTGCTCGCAGAGTGCATTTTAGGCTTCCTTTAAGCATCTCTTTCTCTGTATCTACTTGGGAAATTAGGTGGTGATGACTAATCCTACCCCCTTTCTGGAGGGAAACATCCCTCAAAAGACTAAGCTGTGACCTCTTCCACTTGCCTACAATTCCAGCTTCCCTAGCACCCAAAGTGGAGGCAAGAGTTGGCTTGGGGGGTAGGGGTGGGGTGTGTGGGGTGTCTTGCTTCTCCTTCCTTCCCTCTGGGTCCCATCCCTGGGCAGGCAGACCCTCAGCTTTGCCTGTCAGTGTCCGCTGTGCCCAGGGAGGGAACGGGTTCCCTGGGTGGGCGACCAAACCACTCTGAGGGGGCACTGCTGGGGGCTACTCTTCTGCTTCCCAGGAGCCTCCTCCATGGGAAGCGAGAGCCCACAGTTTGTAAACTCGGCTTTGGAAACTGGATAAATGCTTTTGAGGAAATGTTGGATTGGCACTCTCAGCCCTTCCGGCACAGTGCCAGGAATAGGGCAGAGGCAGTGAAACTGCCCTGTGGAGGAGGAGAGGAGGGTGCTCTGAAGGCCATGGTGGCTTCATGCTCCTTTATGGATCCCTGGATCGCGGGGAAAGGCATCCTCTTTTAAGGGGCTTCATCTGGAGACAGTTCTGCTCCAGGGTAGAAACGCATTTGTAGACGCTGATATCAGACAGAGCTGTGAAATTGAAATGGCCCATCCTTCCCCTCCTCCCTGAGATTTCCGAAACATCTCTCTTCGCAGGGGTTGTGCGTTTGTATATAATTATTTCTTTTTTCTGTATATTGATCCTTTTCTCCTTCCCCTGAATGCATCATAATTATATTTTCCTTCGACAAGTGTAAGGAGAGAACTGTCACTGGTACACAATGGCTTGACTTTATCAAACCAGGGAAGAAAGAGCCCCTGTTTTGGGGGAGAGCTGACAATTGCAGGTTCTGATTCATACCTGTGCTACCGCTATAATCAGGCAGCGATTAGTCACCCACAGCCAATTACCAAGCTCAGCTTTCTAAAGCAATTTGTCTCTTGGGAAATTTATAAATCCCAGTTAACTCTGTAGGGAAAAGTCCACAGGCCTGGGAGCAGGGCAGAGAATTAGGGGAGATGGTGGCACCAATTTGCATGAGCTGGTCCCTCATTGCCCTGACAACTCCTTGCCCTCTGCAGTGGGAGCACCCTCCTTTTTTTCCATGGAGCTTCTCCTCGCTTTTCTCAAACACACTGCTTTCCTGCCCCTAGCACATCCCACGTTTCATGAAAGGCTTCACCACTTTGCTCAACCACAGTGATGTTCAGAGCCTGCCCACAACCCCCTCACCCCCCACCTTGGTGACAGGGGGTGGACAGTGCCACTGTCACTGCAGAAGAACAAGTGACTTCAGAGGGTGCCAGTGGTGAGCAAAGTTCTGTGAGTCACTGGCAGATTTTGCTTAACAAGCTCACTGTGCAGCTCTCCAGACTTACCATCAGCCTTTCAAAATAATGAGCTAAAATGTTTTCATAGGGAATGGTCAATAGAGCCTCCACTTTTATCTCCTGCTGATGTCAGGAGATGGCCTGTGCTACCCTCAGGTTAAGGTGGGCTTTTTGCAGGGGTCAGCGTCTCAGAGAATCCCCAAATACCACAGGCACGAAGAAAGCTGCTACCTGCTGGGAGATTATTCTTTCCCAAGTGGAAATGAGGTGTGTTTGCTGGAAGCACTCTTACACTGGTGTAACTGTGAAGGAGCAGCAGCTGCTGTTTTAAGCACACCAGCAAGTGTGGAGTGCCAGAACACTTCTGGATAGATTAACTACCAGTGTCTTCTTTCCTGCCAAGGCTATGCTGGTTTGAAGAGCAGTGGAAAAGCAGCTGGTGAAGTTAGTGTTTACAAAACAGCATGGCCAGAAGGAGGCAAGGACCCTGGATAGGACGCAGGGTGATCTGGGCTGTCCCTGCATTTTTGGGAGGTCTGGAGGAGGGAAGTCCCAGGTGAACCTCGGCCCTTGTGTGGCAGGGGATGGGGATGGGGCTGTACAAAGGGGCAAGTGTGAAAGGAAACTAAGTCCCTGATGTTGGGGACAGCCCCTCCCCTCCAAATGGGCAGCATGCAGGCAGCTGGCTGTGTGTGCCTCCTGGCAGCCCTCACTCTACAGGAGTGTGCTTTGGGGTGAGACTGTCATTTCTGACCTAAACAATTACTTATTTTTCTTTGCAGGTCCCTCTCTTGCCACTATGTCTAGAGAACCTGAATCCTTGTGGAAGGTTCCCTGCTCGCTCTTGGTTTCCATCCCATCCATGACTGGTGCCAGCTGAGTCTGACAGCCTTGCTGAAGCACACCAGGAAAACATAGAGGGTGTTAGGAAACCTAGTGCAAGTTCACCAGGCTAAAGAACTGGGAAAAATAGAGGATCTTCTAATAAAACAAGACACTAACTGTGTCTGCTTCCCCTTTGTTAATCTCATCGACATACAATGCCATTCACAATGTTTACCTGCTACTTCTTTTCCCCTTTGCAACAGAAAACGAGAACAAAAGTAGTTTATTCTCTCATGCCTTATAGATTTTAAGCACCTCTGTCCCTGAGGCCCCCAGTCCCGAGGTACTGTTTCCCTGCATTATTTGTTGCTCCATACTAATCCAATAAACCTCAACTCCCATATATTACCATACTGCGTGGACAGGGCTAAGTTTAGCTCTGGTGTATTTTAGTCATCTATCAAGATAAAACTTGGACTGCAAGGAGTCCCTGGCGTGCTCCTCTGTACTGAACGTGGACAGTGACACAAGCATTTCCTCTCCTTACTCTGTCTCCGAATAAATCACTTCAGTCCTGTTAAGTTCACATAAAGTTCCTCGGTGCATGGTCCAGGGAGCTGCTAGAGCACAGTGCATGCTTGGAAACGAGCCCTGTGACTTCATGGCTCTCAACCTTGACCTGCAATGTTCTCTCTTCCTTCAGCAGCTCAGGTTTTGGCCAATTCACGTAGGGTCTTAAAAAACTGGTTGTGTTAAAGGTCCACAAAACTATGTCTATCCCCCCGCCCAGGCCTTTGTTGAGTAGAGACAAGAATTGCTTTACTGGGGAGAATATAATAAACATGTTGGGAAATACAGTTTGAAGAATCTTCTGTGAATTTACTTTTGCTCCAAAATAGGCCACCTTTTAAAGGGTTAAGAAGAGTGACATCATTCAACAAATGAAATGTCCTATTTTGGATGCAGTGAAGCATTTTGCAATAACTCCAAATGAAATGTTTTCATTTTTTTGTATGTGACTGGAGAAGCAAATCCAGTTTGACCTCAATTTCCTAATTTTCCTTCTTCTTTGCTGTAGTAACCAGAGTTAAAAAATAGTTATTCACTTCTTACCCCTTCTCATAGCCGTTCAGGGGAGTATTTTACATTTCTTTGTGTGGCCAATATCAATGAACATAGTCCATTGAAAGAATGAGTGCATCCAGCAAACAATACAGGAGGAAAATCTCTGCTAACCCTCACGGGAGAGTTTTCTCAGACCTGTCATCTGTGACATGAGAAATTCATGTTTCAAATTAGGTATTAGAAAAAGAATTTCACTAAAAGAGTGGTTATAGGCATTGAAATAAGTTGCCCAGGGAGTTGATGGGGTCATTATCTCTGGAAGTGTTAAAGAGGCATCTGCATGTGGCACTTGGGAGATGGTTTAGGGGTGATTTTTGTGGTGCTGGTGAGCTCGACCCCACTGTCTGTGTCAGTGGGAAAGACATTGCAGAGCCCTGGTCCCAAGGCCCAGCCCTGAGGGACACCCTCGTCCTCGGC
>JAYRBT010000001.1:112493301-112529668 GCA_036023395.1 Myiotriccus ornatus
CTTGGTGCTCTCCCTTTTAGCACTGCTTCACTAAACACAGCCCTACTCCTGGCTTAAACCCAGCCTCTTTGGTGAACCAACAACTTCAATCCATATGTTGCACTCTGCTTATCTGCAAACTGAATCTTCATCTGATAAATCATGATCTGATTGCCCACCATCCTCATCCTCAGCAGAAGTGCAGAGTTGATGCAACACTTCACACAGGCAATTACCCAACACGCAAAAGCTCTCCTCCTCGTGTTAATCCCCAGCATTTAAACCCAGTGTCAGATGCAGTGGAGACAACAATGAGGTCCTCACAGCCCCTCTCCTCCCTTCCTCCCTCCCTCCTTCCTACCAGGCAGTGGGACCTGGACTGTGCTCAGCTGGTAGGAGCTGAAGCATCATCAGGGGCTGCTGGTGTTTTACCCTCCTGCCCACACACAGCACCCATTTCTAAGCCTAAAAGCAGAAGACAGTTTTACAGTAAGAGACAAAAGTCTTGGTTTCACTGAACTCTACATACAAGAAACCAATGTGAGTTTGGATAGTATACTCAGGGTTTGTTTCTGCTTTTTTTTTAACCTTTAGGAAACCTTCAGACCTTAGAATACAAATCAGCATCTGCAATTAGCAAAGACTTTTCATGCATTTGGTCCTCTCCAGAAATAAGGGTTTTCCCAAAAACTGTCAAATACATTTCAGCTGTTTCTCTAGAGTTTCTAAAACAGCATTTATACACTGAAGTTGGTTGTATTTTAGGTCCTGCTGATTTTAGCCTGTCCAGCCCATTGTCTGCTGTTGCACTGTTATGGAGATCTGGCAAACCATTTTGATTCAAAGACGTGTACCCAGTCACAGATATCTTCCCTTTCACCCCCCTCTTGTGGAGAAACAAATGACAGGAGATGCAGGAGATGCAGAAAAGTATCAGCTCAAAATAAGACAAATCTGTGTCCTTTGGTAGCGTTGGTGAGGACAGGGAAGGGATGGGGAATAAGGGAAATATGGAAACTCATGCTCACCACATTTTAGGGAGGAGAGGTGGGAAGGGAACTTCTCCAGGAGGGTTCCACAGCCAGCAGCAAGGAGAGGACATGGAAATGGCTTCTCTGTGTGGGAAGCACCGTGCTGTGGATGTGGAGGGATCCACACGGGCACCCACCCAAAGGATCTTCACTGGCAGGGATCAACACAGGGAGCCAGAACCACCAGCTTAGCCCTGACCTGACAACTGCTGCAAGGAGCCAGAGGGCCATGGGGACCTATGTCCTGGGTCAGACCCCCAGGCCACATGAGGTCATGTACTTGCCCTTGTGCTGGCCCCAACTGGGACAGGTCCCAACACTGTGCCTCTCCTATACCCTGCCTCCTGTGTACCCCGAAATCACCTCAGCCCAGGAGAGGAGCCTGCCTGCCTCCTGTCCCTGCATGATCACCAGAGGGTTGCTGTTTGCCCTGGTATGGCAGCCCACACCTGGAAACGGGTCACTGCTTCACCCTTCTGAGCAGCACGTTCTGAGCACCCCTCTGAGCAGCACCTTCCCAGTCTGCTGCCCACACTGGTATCATCTTTCTTCTTCCTCCATTGCTTTGCTGCCTCCTTAGCAGTCCAAGCTCCAGTCTCTTCGCAACATGCCTGTAAGTTCTTTCCAAATCCTTCCTCCAGAGCTTGCAGCAGAGCCACAGTCCATGGTACTCACTTGCTCCCAATCCCTGTCCATTCACAGGCAGGGGTTTATCCAATGCAGCCATCCATCAGCTGGAACTGCATGAGCCTGGAGGGAAAACACGGGTGCTGAGTGGATGCTTGGTGCTACCCACTGCTATTTTGGAGGCTGGGTTTCCAGTGTTCCTGTGTGTTGTGAGGAGGGTGAGGAAGAGCTGTGCAGCGCTTCTTTGGTGCCAGAGTGGTTTTCTCCATCCTGTGTGGCTGCCTGCCCTCAGAAATGCAGGGACTCGGCTATTTGATGTCATTAATTGCATGGGCGAAGCTCTTAGCAACGCTCCGAGCCATTTGTAACACTCAAAGATGACAATATGTATGTAATTGCTGCAGCATGCCAGGCATGGAGATCTGGTCCTGTAGTGCTCCCTCCATGCAAAACAGATTTCCATTAGTCACTCCTCAGGTGGCATTAGAAGTGACAGCCACCGATTTTTCCCCGGCTGCCCGAAGGGAAGGACAGAACTGAAAGGGGGTCTGGGACAGGGTGGAGGGCAACTCCAAGGGACTCCTCACACAAGGAGCTACTTCAAAGGACAAGTGTTTTTCAGGGAGCACAGTGAAAAATATCCTGCACAGCCTGGTGCTTTCTGCAGTTCAAATCTTGGATACTTTCCCTCCATCCTTATTTCCTCATCATTCATCAATCCTGATGCTCTTTCAATCCCTTGTTTTTGCGGTGTCAGCAGCATAACAATCCCAAAATGCTCCAAAGTAATTTCCATCTTGCTGTCCCTGACACGGAGACCTCGTTACCCCAGAGTGCCTGAATCCATCTGCTCTTTCCTTGGGGATTTTATTCCTGTGGGGTACAGATATTTTTACAAATGACAGAGGCAGTGCTGTGGGAACTGGGGGAACAAGCACATTCTTCCTGCCTCAGCTGGGATGTCCATATGGACAGCACACACACGAGATGGCCTCAGTTGGAAAGCTAGGGTAATGATAGTGCAGCACCTAAACCCTGAACAAAGAGAGGAAAGCTAAGGACATCAGCAGGGTGAGCCTATCTGTGCCTGCCTGACACCCCTAAAAGCAGATAAAACCTCTTTAGTTCTCACTTAAGTCACCAGGTATATATATGTACTGCTGTGACAGGGATTGAGCTGCCCTATTCCACTTTCTCAGGCAAAGAAAGAGACTTCTGTTGGAGAAGCTGGATTATGGTTTTTATTTGTGCCTTAGTAACCTTTAAGTCATGGTTTAATCACAGTTGATCAACAAAACATGACTGGAAAATGAGAAGTCAGATGTTTAAAATTTTGAAAGTACCCAACAATGCTCTGAGGTTTTTTAGCTGTGATTTTGTTTTTCCCTCTGGATTGTTTCAGCAGAGAAATTCTGCGCTTCTTCAGTTCAAATTTGAAAAGGGTTTCATTTGACCTAAAATGGCCTTTTTTTTCAGTGAGAAGTCCATTCATTCCGAAAACAAAATGCAGCTTCTAGGCAGAACACCGTCCTCATGTTAACACAGGGCTGTGCCTGAACTGCTCTCCAGCCACCTCTCCCCTCCATTCCAAAGTGGATGCATTACATGTGAACATGTTTTTATCCTCCTTCCCTCCCCCAGCTGGATAAGTCAAGTCCTGCCCTACACCCCAGTGAGATCAGTGGTGAACCCCTCAGGCAGCAGCTGTCACACCCCCACGTTTGTGGCTCCTTGGGCTGTTCTGTGGTCCTTGGACCTCCCTGTGGGTGAGTTTTGCCCCAAGAGACTGAAACAGCTCAGGGCACAGCAGGACAGAAGAGAAAGGCACCGCTGTGTGCAGACATCAGGCTCAGAGAGAATAAAGGAGATATTTTCACCCCTTCTGTCTGCTCTTGGCCTTTTGCTGGTTGGCACTTGCTGTTTTCCTCCAGGTCCACATGGCATTGACTGGCTGATGGAATTCAATGGAATCAGTTAAGTGGCTTGCACAGGCACCAAAGGAAAGGGAAAGCTGTTTTATCATCAGCTTCAAAACGATCATTCAGTTGCACACATGAAATACTCATAAATGGAAGTAACAGCAGACCAGGGTTTGATGAGAAAACCACTCACAACCCCTGCTCGATACTGAGCTCTTGCAAACTCCCTGATGGAGCTCCAGCCCACCAGGCAACACCATCCCCAGCCAGGCAGCTCCACCTCGAGACTGGTGAGGAGGCAGGGAATCTGTACCCTGTGGGCATCCCTGGTGGGCTCCAGCCTTTCCTGTCTTCTCCAGGCTTACATGGACACCAGCTCACTAGTAGGTTGTCTTGCTGCTACATGGCAGAGAGGGATCAGATATCAAACAGATTTTTGTCTGGGCAGTGAAACCACTGCTGTTACAGACCTCAAGGATGTTTCCAGGTTTGATGGTAACTGGGTACATGAACACGTTCATACACAGCAGCTTCCCTAATGCAGACAAATCCATGGGATCCCAGGAGCTAAGGGAAGGGGAGAAAGATGCCTTCTACCAATCATCTCTGTTTTCCTGGGTTTCTCCATCTGTCTAGCTCCTCTCCCAGGATAGTCTCTATTTTTTTATCTTTTTTTTAAATCTTATTTTAACCCAAAAAGTAGGGTAAATAACAGGAAGGATTTTTAAGTGAGGAGGAAGGTGGGGCATTAGTTACTGTAAAATACTTGAGAACCACCACTCACCAAGGTGTCTGAGATGTTAGGCCTGCAAACAAAAGGAGGAGATCAACAAGTAGATCAGGTTGTTTAACCTCTCTATTTTACTGGGCCAAAAAGGAAACCATGAAAAATCGAGAGGAAGCCTTGAACAGTTTGGCAACGCAGAAAGAGGCAACCAAGACAGACAAATGTGGAAGAAAACGCATCTCCTTTTCCAAAAGGGACTTCTTAAAAAAAAAAAAAATAAAAAGAAATAATTTTTGAGGCATTTCTGTGTGAGACAGACGTTTGGCTCCCAGAGCTGGAATATGGGCCAGAAGTAATCAGGGACGGCGGGCAGAGGCAGCATCCACAATGAGGGAGCCTGCATGTGGGCTGTTATCACTTGGAAGCTGATAGATGATGAAGGCAGCTTAATCCACGCACATATAGAATAATGACAACCCTGACTTCGTGCGTCATAAAAATAGGGGGAATAGGGGGGAAAAAAAAAAAGACGGAGGGTGAGAAGTAAAAACCAGCAGCATTTGAGTCAACGTGCGTCACTAATGGATGGGGCCAGAGAGAGAGAGAGAGAAATAATCAATCCCAGTGCAGGGCAGAGCGTTGGCTCCTGCTCGTGTGCACAGGGGAAACCCTGCAAAAAGGCAGTGACCAAAGCCCTGCAGTGGTAGTGGTGCAACTAATTAATAACCACTGGGATAACTGAAGAGGGGCCGCTGTGGATTGAGGGAATTTTGATTATCCATCGGGTATTTTTTCTCCCAGTGACAATGTGCCGTCTGGGAAGCAGTCCCTCCTAGAGGCCGAAGGCTGTTGAGGTCAGACCAGGCGGCTGTTGGCGGTCCGTGGTGTCACAGGTGGGGATGTGACAGGGTATGAGTCCACGAGAGGCAGGCGGCCACACAGCCAGATATAGAGCAGCACATCCAATTCCCCCCCAAAGGGAAGCATCCACACAGAGGTGTCTGGGTCTTTGTTCGGAGTGTAAAAGCTGCAATTGCTGATGGAGAGGGTTTTCAGCACAATCTGTAGGCGTCTCATTCTTGACCTACTCCTTACCCTCTTCATTCCTAGTAATCCATTCCTCTACCTATTACTGGAGAGGGGGCCAGATAGATGAGACCCATGGCATTTTCTTGTTTGGAGCCTCAGGTAATTTTTTTTAAGTAAATATGTTGAGTTAGTCAGGTCAGGTCTATTTTTGGCAACCTCCTTGTTGCATTTCATACCATTTTGTATTAAACTCTACATCTTGCATTATTCGTCTCTTCAAAATTAGTCAAATGCCTGTCACATTCCTGAGGTTAAGCTAACAGATCAATTATTCCCTGGATTAATCTCCCTACTCCTGCAGCCTCAGCAGTTTTCTGGACTCATGGCCCCTGCTTTCTTTCACAGACTGATCCAAAAGTCTGGCTGTCAGGCAGGTAATGTCAAGTGCCTGCTTTGCTAATTGTTTAGGGTGGGAATACTGGCCATCTGTATTCATGGAGTTCTTCTGACTCCTCCTCAGGTGTCAGTGCCCCCCCATACCAACCATCCCTTCATGCTTTTGCCACACAACCCATCAAATCACTTCTAGTCTGCGTCATTGCCACACCTTTCGCCTCACCAATATCTTGGTGTTGTCACATACTTTAGCTACTCATGGTTTATCTGGTGAAAGAATCCAAATGTACTGAACCTCTGCCTGTTCATGGAGAGAGACTTTTCACAAGGGCAGGTAGTGACAGGAGAAGGGGCAATGGTTTTAAACTGAGAGTAGGTTTAAATTGGATATTAGGAAGGAATTCTTTACTGTGAGTGTGGCAAGGCACTGGAGCAGGTTGCCCAGAGGAGTTGTGGCTGCCCTATCACTGAAAGTGTTCAAGGCCAGGTTGGATGGGGATTGGAGCAACCTGGTCCAGTGGAAGGTGTCCCTGCCCATGGCAAGGGGTTGGAACGAGATGATCTTTAAAATCCCCTTCTAACCCAAACCATCCTGTGATTCTATGATTTATGTTGAACTAGTATGTACTGTTAATAACTATATTACCCTTTCACCCAGTTTTCCTGAGCCTGCAGTAAGATTCCATGGGCTGTGCAGTCGCACTGGCACTCTTTCTACAGATGAGTGCAAGATTTTTTTTCTTTTTTGGTTCTCTGATAAAATAACACACTTTAAGAAAAGATCACATATTTTTTTAGTTTAGTTTAGCTATTACATTTTTGCATCCCTTTGCAAAAACTTATCCATGCATAGTTTTTTCATAGGTACAATTTATAGGTATAACATGGACTCCAGTTCCGGGCGGGGGGGAAACTTTTAAAAATTTGGGTTCTTGCAACTTGTTTTCACATTATTGGTTTGGGCCAGTTCCCTTCCTTTGGTACCTCAATTCCTGATGAATTTTCAGCTCTTTTTAGCCTGAAAATCATATACCTGTCATGCAAATGCCTCTCCAAACATCCTCTGTAATGTCCTCAGCCTTTTAAATTGCTCGGTCAGCTCATTTACGGACCTGTAGTGCAGCAACCCTCTGGCAAGCTTCATGCTTCCTGTGCGCCTCAAATGTTCCTGTTTGCTTTAATATGTTCAGCACTTGCCTGTTCTGGACCCTTCTCAGCTGTCGTAATTTTTTAATATCACATTTCTATTGACGTTGCCTGCACGTCTTTCCACTGGCGCTGTTCACTGCAGGTCACTCCTTTCCAAAGGGGGAATTTTGGGGGTCAGGCTTCCTTTTAACCCTCCCTGGGCTTTAGGAGGTGTTGGTTATCATGGGTGGCACTTACTGAAAGCTGAGCTGTGGTAAGGCCTGGTGGTGCTCAGAGCGCATCAGGCAGCCCTGCCTGCCCCTTGTCATCCAGACCTCCTGCTCTTCCTGGCACAGGTCTGCAGGCTAAGGAGCCAGGAGCAGCAGTCACTCAGAATGCCTTCCAGGCGTTTCTACCGAATCTCAATAATCAGATATCTGAGGAGGAAACAAAAACCAGAGCATTACCTGGAGACTTTAATGCTGGTCATTCCCCCTGGACTTTGCTAATAGGGAGGGATTGCATCACCTGTCCCATTATACTGCCAGTGACTTCAAAGGCGTTGCACAACGATAACAGCTGCTGTGCAAGCAAGCTGCATTCACTGCTCAGGACCTGCACAGCCAAGTTGTTCTCCTGCACTGCTCCCTGACGTGGTCTCTGAGCCCTCAGCACCAGGTCTGCCTGCTCTGACCGCTGAGAGTGGGGCAGTCACCCGCGGGCACAGAGACCTCGCTCTGGGAAACGTGTCAGGCTGCTCGTCTCCTGCCACTCTTATCAGGGAGCTGTCCCTGGGGACACAGCAACATCACTAGGCACCAGGAGGTATTTTAGAGAGGAAGGTGCTTCACAGACAGCCTGCCTGCCTTCTCACTGATCACTGTGGGTGCCTTCGAAATGGGGAGTCACACGTGCTGTACTGATTCTCTTTGGGAAAAACATGTCCAGGCAGTACAAAAAAAAAAATCTTAGTTTATTTCCACTGGCTTGAACTGTGCAGGCAAATAACACTATAGAAAGAGTCTATTAAGGCTCTGCACCACTCGCTTCGAGTGCTGTCGTCTCACAAAATAAGCACCTGATCTCATTTCTCTGGAAAGGGCTTGTTTTGCCTTGATGTGGTGCAGAAGCAGGGATAATGTTATCTTGTCACTTCCCGTGTTCCTCTTAGGCTGTTCCCCTCCTCTTGCAGAGGGGATCACCAGAGGCATGAGGAGGCTGCTTTTTGGGGTGAAGGCAGGCTGAGTCCATCACAGCTGGGTCCTTCCTGCAGCAGTGGGGTGCAGATGCCCTGTTGCAGCAATGAGCATCACACCAGTATGTCTTTTATCAGTACTTCAGGGCTGGGGTTGCAGCACTGAGTGTCTCCATTCCTTTCCCTGCCACTCTCCCCTTCACCACGCCAGTTTCAACTTGGAAACGCCACGAGGCCAAGAGGAATGTGATGAAGGCTGAGGTCACCAATGGGGACCTGCATGCTCTGCCATGGGTGAGCTGCTTGGCTGTCAGCAAGTCCCTTTGCTCTTTCCATCCTTCACTTCATACAAAACAGGAATAATCATTCTCAGCCACTCATCTTTGTGAATGGATTTAGGTCTTGTTACCCTACACTGTAAAATTCAACCTGCCACTAACAAGCTAAGGGATGGTGACAGTCTCTTCAGGTCATGGCCATCCCCCCTGCATCCCCACATGCCCTGCCCCTGGGTGAAGGCACTGCTTCTTCTTGCTCCTCTGCTCTGGCAAGTGAGGGCAGAACTCAAACTCCTGATCTGCTCCATGACAATCCTGCCACAGAGAAAGGGAGGCTCCTTGACACGTTTTTGTAGCAAGCCAGAAGATTCTCCCTTTTTTCTGCCACTGTGCCTCAGGGTGAAGTGGTCACTCCATCTTCTGGTAAGAAAACGTTTTTTTCTCTTAACTGCACCTCACAAACACATCAGTGTGTTAAAAACAGCACTCACAGCATCTGTGGTGAGAGGAGCCACCTTCCAGGGGGAGCTTTGGGTGGCACAAGGTGAGCTGTGAAGGCAGGATCCTGGTGTCCTGCCCACCACCTCCAGTCCTATCAATGTTTGGCTACTCCCTCTACAGCAGAAAGGGACTCTGTGGAAAGGTGGCAATAGGCAGAGGTTTGAGGCATTCATGGTTCCAGAAAAGTGAGATGTGGTTTCCTTTTGCAGGAAAAAATGCTGCTCTGGGGCACAGACTGGTCCCACTGGGCATAGGGTGTGTGTGCTTGCACCCAGAGCCACTGCTGCCACCTCAGCATTGATTTTGGTTTAGAATTACTCTTTATTTTTTCATTGTGAGATAAATTTAGCAGGCTTGGCTGACTAAAATGCAGTCCAGAAGTGGCCCCACACAGGAATGTCACTTCTTCTGCCTCCTGTGCTTTGTCATGCAAAATGGGCTTCAAGTTCCCAGGCTCCCTCGCTGCTTTCCACTCCCTCTCCATGGCCAGGGATGGAGTGCTGTGCATCCAAAGCCAGCTGGGCAGGGTACAGAGGACCAGCCTGTACTGGGCAAGGGGCCAGGGGCTGTTTCCCTGGCACAGCCATTGCAGGAAGATTCCTAGGATCATAGAATAAGAGATTGGGTTGGGTTGGGATCTTAATATCATGGAGTTCCAACACTCATGGCTATGGACAGGGACACCTTCAACTAGACCAGGTTGCTCAGAGCTACATGCAGTTGGGAGTTGAACTCTTCTACAGATGAGGCATCCACAACCTCTGTGGACAACCTGTTCCAGTGCCTCACCACACCCACAGGAAAGAATTTTTTTCTAATACCTAACCTAAACCTACTCTGTTTCAGTCTGAAGCCATTCCCCCTTGTCCTGTCACTCCAGGTCCTCGTAAATAGTCTCTCTCCATCTTTCCTGTAGGCTCCCTCCAGGTACTGGAAGGCCTCAGCTAAATTACCCTGAAGCCTTCCCTTTTTCAGGCTGAACAACCCAAGTTCTCTCATCCTTGCCTCTTAGGAGAGCTGCTCCATCCCGCTAATCAACTTGGTGGCCTCGCCTGAGCTTGCTCCAAGCCAGGAGGAGCATCTCTCTCCTGAGCAGTGCTCGCTGGGCAGCTGCTTGGGGAGAGAAGGGAGGCAAGAAGGTAATCATGCTTGGGGGGAACAAATAGCTCTTGTGTTCCCAGCCAGGGCTTTGGCTCTCAGAAACAAAGTCTCTCAATAACACATCCAAGTTTTCGCTCACATTGTGGTTCGTGCGCGACCAGAGCGTTTGGAAGTGGTTATTCCCTTCAGTAGGCACACCCGGGCAGGCTGTGGTGCTCCCAGCAGCATCCTGCCCTTTACAGGGGTGCTCAGGCCTCAGTGCTTTAATTTGCAAGCTTTGCTGCAGCTCCCATTTTTATTTTTTTTTGCCCTTTTTACAGCCAAAGCTGCAACCCACCGCGAGGGATTTGTGATCCAAAGCCTGACGTGCAGTTCCCCAGTGTTTGGACATCGGGCTGAGTGTTCCGTCTGTCACCCATCTCTGCTCCTCGGGGGGAAAAGCTAAAGCCCAAGAGAGACACAGGGAGAGAGATATAAATCCTATTATAGTTTTACGGGTCTAATCTGCCTGTAAAGCAGAACAGGAACAATTTTTAATTTCATAAGCACCCACTTTTAACCTTATTCAGGGATACTACTCTTTCCCACAATCAAATATTAGTTTAAACTATCTTGGGCTTAACACCTTATTACACAAAGCTTCTTAGAAATAGGAATAAAATAAATATTCTCCCACAAAAGAGTGGCACACCAAAAGGGCCTGTGAATGCATGGCTAATTCAAAGTCAACGAGATTTCAGATGTAAGGTACATACATTTACAAAACTATTGTTCTCCTTCCTCAGAAAATGTTCTTAGTCGCAATTTTAATCCAGACAAGGTGTCTGCTGGAGGGTGGTATTTCCCTGCAAAGTGAGATAGAGAGTTTCCCCCTCATTTCAGACAGCATAAGTCTAGAGTTCTCCTACTGCAAACAGTGGTGTGACAGTATTTCACCCTAATTTTATACTGCTTCCATTGAGTATTTACCCTCCTTTTTTTTTTTTTTCCAGGCTTCTGATAGGAATTTTCTTTTCAGAAAGGCAATTAGCCTGAAACAAAGAGCTGAATCCTTCTGTAAGCTCTACAAGAGATTAGGCCACTTCTGCATATCACTCCAGAGATAATAAGAGCTCTGGGAGCTTTTCAGGGAGTAACTTATTGGACATAATGAGCTTCTTACTGGGGCACCTGCCACCAGAGCTACTTAAGAGTGTCTGCTCCCAAAGGTCTCTTGAAATTTAACTGTGGTTTGTTTGGGTTTTCTCCTAGTCAACTGATGAATTTATCTCTCAGAGACATCACTGGAAACGGCTCTCTCAGAGTCCCACATGGTGTTTCAGTCCAAGATTGGGCAGTGACCTTTGTACGTCCACAAGGCTCAGGTGGTCCAAGCTTAGCACAGAGGGTGCTTGTCCCCCTCAGCTCCCCTGCCGTGGTGGCACTGGAAGCAGGTGCCAGAGGCCCTGCTGTGTGTTATGAGGGGTGCAGAGAAACCATTTAATTGCACCAGCTCCAGGCCCGGGGTGTGGGCTATGCCACTGCTGAGGAGCACTGCAAAAAGAGGAGTGATGCGCTCATGCACCTGCAGACAGGCAGAGGAGGTGAAGAGGACCCCGGGCAGAGAGAAACTTCTGTAGGTTCAGGGAAGTGAATACTGGGTGAGTCAGCACTCTCCCCTTCAGAAAGGCCATGATTTCATTTGCTTTTCAGATGGCATTTTCAGGGCTTACACAAAACTGCAGGCATATTCCAGGCTCCCTGAGCAGCTCTTCCCCAGCTCCAGGAAGTGCTTGTGTATACACACAGCACAGCAGAGGTCACTAGGCAGCACAGTTACAGGTGGGTTACATCTACATCGACCACAGCAACCCACGGGTGTGCGTGAGAGGGGCAAAGCTAAGTCACTGAGGGATGGCTAAGTGGAAGGTGCAGCAGTGAAGCCTTTGGAGTTGCCTGGCACAGCCCAGGGGGACTCCGCACTCACACATTGCTGTCTGTAAAGACGTAGCTGGGACTAGGCAGCACTTTGCATGCTTTGTCCAGTCCACAGAGGACAAGGTGGCACAGTTGTGTGGGTTCTGGTACAGGCATCCTCTGACAAAATCCTCTTCTTGAGGGGACATGCTTCCTCCTTGGGAGCAGGATTTGGTCTCTGGGTTGATGTCAGGCTGCAGTTAGCGTTGCCTCCATCCCTCCTCCTCTTTGTCCCTTTCCCATTAATGTCAGGGCTGTTCGTTGAGAAAGATTCTGCCCATTCCTCCCTCTGCAGAGCTGCAAATTCCCACTCAGTGACTTCAAGACCTGTATTTTTGCCTGGCCTCCTGCTCCCTCAAAGCTGTAGCTGCTTTATTTGCAGCTCAGTGCATGTCCTCTCTTGCACTTTCTGCCCCCAGACATCAACCTTGGTAGCTGTGCACAGCTAAGACCAGCTGCTCAGGGTGTGCAGATGGGGAACAGGCAAAGCACAGAGCTGGAATAGAGACCAGGCTACTCACAGGGTCACTGCACCTTGACTAGACCCTAAGGGCATCAGGCATCCCTGCACCTTGGGGATTACCAAGCGACACAGGGCTCACAAAACCTGGTGAGCCTGACATGGCCCCTAGTGGCCCATGGCATCACCTTTGCCTTGGTCTAGAAAGACAAACACCCTCCTGGTCCACCAAACAGGTTGGCCCACTTCTGTGTCTTATGCCTTAACTCAAGCAAGTTGCCAAGAAGAGGTAGAGTTTCCTTGAAGGTTTAAAGGCTCCAGTAACCATGGCTGAGCTGGCCTCATGTTGGCTGTATCCCTGTTATCAGGGCAGAATGGAGGTGGACTAGATGATCTCCACACTTCTAATACTGCGACTCTTTATTGCAATGTGGTTTGTTTTAGCCTCTCCTGTATTCCTTGCAGACTGAAAACGTTGTAGCCCAAAGGAAAGATTTAGCAGGGGAAATGATTGCTTTTGACAGTATTCAGTGTGGCCTCTTGCTGAAAAGAAGGCGGGCGGGCAGCAGCTCTGTCTTTTTAAGATGACAGATGGGAATACTAACATCAGTGCCTTTGGTTTGCTTCATTTCGCAGAGAAGTCGTTTGAAACTGCAAACACCTCTCACACAGCCCTGAAATATGGCAGCCATAAATCCAGATATGCCTTCTGTGGTGCTCCTTGAATTGTGAGCCTCTCTGCAACGGCATCTCAGCGAAGGGAAGGTTTGTGTGGAGATAACAGGAGCACCGTGCGCTCGGCTGGTTGCCCTGAGATAGTCAAGAGCCAGTGCTCACGCGCTCTCTGCAAGCGTCAAATTTCATTATGGAAACTTTTTACTTGTTGCTGCTTTTAAATAATCCCCAACTGGGCCTGTTCTCCCTTTCCCCCCCATCTGTTTCATATCTGTAGCAAGGAAATAAAAAAGCCCACGTAGGAGAGAAGTGAGGAAAGCTCGTGCCCTGCTCTTCACTCACTAACCCAGCATACTAAAAACCCTTGGCTTTGTCTTCACCTTACCTTCATCACTGGGTGGATTTTTTTCCCAAACTTCACACGTAAACTCATTAACATCACTTTTCCATCTGACCCACTTAGAGATCTGCGTCACCGGCGGTGTTTCAGCACCGAGCAATCTCCCTCCACTTTTCTGCTCGTATCCTTGGAGGAGGGGGGCAGCGCATGTGGGTCTCGGATGAACAGCACTGCCTTTGCGTGGATCTATATTTATATAGAACATCTGAATGGGCTCAGATTTGCAGCAGTTTTCTCCAATGAAGCTTCGCATCAACACCTAACGGGGCCCTTTTCCACCTCTGGATGCTGATGTGTGGAGCCTGCGCCGCTGCTGCAACGCCTGCTCTGCGCAGCCAAACAAAGCTGCTTTTTTTAGACTGACAACCTATAATACTGCTGGTGCTGTGGAGAAGCGATAAAGGTAACATTTCACATCGCCAGTCAGAAACTGCCTCTCTTAGGATAACTTGGCAGAGAAAAAAAAAAAAGAAAAGAAAAAAAAGAGGAAGGGAATAAGCACAAAGCCGAGTGCGCAATTGTGAGCAGTGATGACGTCCGTCGCCACATAATCTCTCCCGAGCCATGTTTTGAGCAGGGTTGGGTGACACTGCTGGAGGAAAAGTAGGAACCAGACACCGAAGGGATGCTGGTCCATTACCCCCCAAGCCAGAACACTGCTCTGCAAGTCTCACGAGAAAAGAAAAAATAATTCTAAAGCACTGGCTTGCTGTAGAAGACGACCAGTGAACATGCAGTTTTCTGTGGCAAAAATGGTACTGCCAGTGAGGGGACCGTAGCAGGGGAGGGCCTCCAACACCGTGGTTATTTCCCTGGTTCCCAGACCCACTCAGTTTGCCCCAAGGAGAAGGCAGCGTGCAAGGAAGAGAGGCTTAGCTCTTGCTGCCGGCTTGGCAAACCCGCCCTGGGCTCCAACAGGCAACCTGGGATCATTCCATCCCCTGCTTTATCACCTATAATGGAAGAGCAGCTGGCCACATTAGACCCTCTGGCCAGGGTTTTGCAAAGCAAAGCATTCTCTGATGATAGGGGCCAGCAGAGCAATCACCATGCTGGTCTCAGGCGCTGCAGTGCTCTCTCCTGCTCTGTGAGGGGAAAACCCCCCAATAGCTTTTGGTCTGCACCCTGAGCCAGATCAGAGAACAGATAGCACCTTCATTCGCCAGTTTTGGTTTGGTTTTTGGTTTTTTTTTTTTAGTTGGCTTCACTTCCTGGAGCTCCATTCCATGTCTCAGTAGAATGTGGCCCTGGCAAGCCTTCGTCAATGCCTGACTCTCCTGGGGCTCATTGCTAAACCAGGATTGCATCCAGAGGGGACCCTTGGATACCTGTCTAAACCTGCTGATGTGTACCCATGAAGGGCTGGAGCCAAAACTCATAGTTAATTTTGAGCTGGGAAAGTCTCTTACATGCCTTAATTCACTCTTCCCCAGTTTCCTCCCTTGCAGGCTCCAGGCAAGTCCTTCAGCCCTACACCTGCTCCTCAAGGCCTGGAGTGGCTCCACTTAGGAGCTTTTGGAAAACCCACATGAAATGGCTTCACTTTCTCTTAGTGGAACCCTACTGGATATTTAAAAAGTTGGGGTTCACCTGACGTGCTGCTTTCAAGGGCAGATAGTGATTTTCCCCAAGGCTTCCCTCAGCAACCCGCCTTACCCCAACCCCGTCAGTGGCACCTCTCCCTGCGTACCTGGGCTCACTTTACTTGCTAGGCTATGACAGGTTCAACAGCTCCTTTCCAAACCTGTATCATCATGCTTGGAAGTCCAAAAAACTTTGGCTCTGAAATTTCCCACCGTTTACACAAAGCTGCCTTTGCAGGCAGTCCTGCCTGTTCACTCAGCCAGGTTTATTCCTTCAAGTAACCCGCTTGCAGAATAAAGGGCAATGGGAAAATGTCTTAAGCTCAGACTCCTCTACATTACAAAATCACCTGGGAGATTTTTTTTTTTTGCTGTAACAAAAGCTGTGCTGTGCTGTGATGGAGAAACTGCCCGCCGGAGAAGAGTCTGGAGGATCTGAAAGTTCATTGCTCAGGGGCGAGGGAAAAGGGTCATTGCTCGCTTTTTGCTCGGTGTTTTTGTCTGAGGTTGTTTTTTTGGTTTTTTTTTTTGGTTTTTTTTTTTAAACAGGACATTTTAGCAAATGGATTTTTATCCCTGGATGATGGTTGTCCTTTTGCCTCTTAGCTGTTATGCCCTTCCTTTGATCCTCCTTCGGGACCCTTCAGTTCTGCAGGTCACGGGAGAAGGACTGATCAGCTTGTTTTAGGCTCAGGTGTAGAGCAGTGAAGCTGCAGAGAGAGGCTGTAGGCTATTGATCCAGTAAGATCTGAATGAACGTGGTATTTGATCTGTAATTATGTAGCCAAAGAGACTCTGCAGAGCAGGCAGAGTCAGCATTTTGGATAGGATGTAATGTGCTTTTTTTTTCCTGTTACTGTAAATTAGCTGCGAGCGCACCTTTACATCTCATCTTACAGTGCTCCCTGTCAGAGATCTCTGCCTCCAGCTGTGGGCAGAAGAGCAGCACTGAGCTACTCTTGCTCCTTCAATGCCCTTTTCACATGCCATTCTTGGCTTGCTTTCTGTCTGGGTTTCACCAGGCTGTAAAAGTTAACTATGTGCTTCAGTCGTACTTTACGAGGCTACAATTTAATTTAGAAGCTCATCTATGCAAGTTGTCTGTCTTCTCCCTCTCTTCCATTAGAAGGCAGCTGTTGGATCCACCCTGTGGAAGGATGGCTGTGGATAAAGAGCTGGGAACTCACCACTGGCCTACAAAGAGAAGAGGCAGTAACAGGAGGTGTAAGCAAGCCTTGGCTTGCCTTGAAGGGATTTGGAAACACTGCCCAGGTGTGTAGGATGGTGCTAGGAAAGGGAAAGCTCACCTAGAGTTGACACTTGCAAGAAGCATCAAGGACAACAAGAAGAGTCTCTACCCCAACTTTAGGGGTAAAAGGAGGAATAAGGACAACAGAGCCCCCCTAATTGCAGAAGGTGATTTAGTGACAGCAGAAGGTGATTTAGTGACAGCAGAGACAGGTAAGGCTGAGGCATTTGTGGCCTTATTTGCCTCAGTCTTCGGCAGCAAGGTCTCCCAGGCCTTGTAGGGACAGGGTTGAAGGGGAAGTAGAACAACCAGCAGCGGATGAGGATCAAGTCAGGGTTTGCTTGGAGAGTATCCTGCACATGGGACCCACCAGGCTCCCCCCAAAGGTGCTGAGGGAGGAGGCTGTTGTCCTCACAAGGCTGCTCTCTATCGTGTTTGAAAGGTTGTGGAGATCAGGGGGTACCCCAGCAGGTGGAGAAAGGTAAACATTGTACCCATCTTCAGCAGGGGGCAGAAGAATAATCCAGGAGACTGCAGCCCAGTCAGCCTCATGTCAATCCCTAGGAAAATCAGGAGTGAGGAAACTCAGGGACTGGGTTATCTTTGGAGCATCTTTTGGACACAGGAAATAAAAGAGGATCACTGGGAACAGCCATCATGGATTGAAGAAGGGTAAACCATGTTGGATCAACCTGACTTCCCACTGGGTTGAAAATCTGGATGGAGCTGTGAATGCGGACTCAGCTTCTCCACTGTCTGGAGCCTGAGCAGATGAAGATGGAACCAGAGACTCATCCTAGCCAGTTTGGGGTATTAGAAATAGGTCATTCCCTGCTCACAGGCCACATGTTCCCAGAGGTGTGAAGTGTCAGGTCCAGGACATGTCCTGGAATTCTGCATTTTACAGTAGCCACCAAATAAATAACATTGCAAAACCTTTGGCTTTCTTGTTTGGTGTCAAAAAGGAGAAAGGGAACAAACTTAACAGAAATCAGCCTGCTCACATGTCCTAGTGTTGGTGCACCTCAGACCTTAAGAAAATTATGTTTTCCAACCACTGTTGCTCTTCTTTCCTTGCCCCTTGGTGGTGGTGATGTCTGTGAGCCCTTTTTGTAGGACTGTCCTTATCTCAATCCCATAAATGTACATTTCCAAGGGATTTGAGTGTCACAGCCTCCAGGGAGCAGTGACACTGTCTGATTTGGCCAGGAGGCTTAACAGGCAGTGAGCCTGTCAGTGAGAAATAACAACTCTGCCAAAAAATCTAGGGCAGCATCTCACCTTGCTGGGGACAAGTGCTCACCTGGTTATGGACACATGAGACTGCAGCTCTTGGACACTCTAGAAAGCCCAGGAGTTGGGATTTCAAAGGAAATGCAGCCCTATTGGATTTCAGGCCAAATCTACTTCCCGTGGAGGAAAAAAAAAAAAAAGGTTCATCTAAAAATAAAAAGTTCAGACATGCAAAACCAAATAACCATAATAAAAATAATGAGGTGGTTTCCCCAGGTAATTACGTATTTCAAGATCAGACATTCTGTACTTGCACACAAAATATGCTCCCCGCAGGTTTTCCAGAGCTCAGTTTTCTTCCAGGGGGCAGCACTTTCTGTGCGTTGCTGCTGCTGGTTTCCTGAGAAGGTAAATGTTTGTTTGTACACAGCTGCAGCCCTTTTTACTGGCCATTAATAACTACACGCTAACAGGCTACAGAAAGCCTCGGTATTCAGAGTATGAATATTGATGCTGCGAATTCGTGTGCGGCACTTGCATTTATTACTATACGTTATTTGCATAGTGTCTGCTGAGGGTTCTGTACCCTTGTGGTTAATATGTATGTGAATAAATCAGTGAGCATTAGTTGCTGAGGCTTGGCCTGTGGGCTCTGGATTCAACTGGAGCATTGCTGTTGAATTTATGAAGGGAAGGTCCAGTCCAAGAAGACTACTGAGGTTTGGTTGCAGGGCGAAATTGTTGAAACTGGTACAATTTGTTGCTGAACTGTAGCCCAAACTGGAGTTTTACAAGCAGTTTTGACGGACTTCAAGAGTCTAAAAGCTTCCCTGCACATCTCTGCAAGCAGGATCAGGGCAAAACACTGAAGGCATGTTACAGAAAAGCCAGTCTTATATTTTCTGTTAGGATGGCACATGTATCTAACATTTGGCCAGTGCTCTAGATGTCTTTGTTAGATTTGCAGAAAGGAGCTGTTAGGATTTTTTTTGTCTGAACTTTCTCAGTGGAATTTCCTAGTATCCCAAATGATTCTTGCGAAGAAATTAGAATTTTTTTCCTTATGTTGTATCCTCCATGGATGTGGGAAGTTTGTTTCCTTGAGCAGCCCACTGAAACTGCTTTCCCAAGAGATTTACCAAAGCATGCAGCTGTAGCAAAGAGAGCCCTCATCAAGCAGAGAGGCAATTCCCAGGCTGCCAGTGGCACAGGAGCAATGGAGTCAGTGTCTCTGTACCATATTCCCATGCTCATAGCCTGGAGAATTATGGATACGGATGAGCATGTGTATGCCCTGTGTGCTGAGAGCCTGATCAGGATGGCTGCAGTGAGGGACACTCCTACTGGTACCCAGCACGGTGCAGACAGCTGGAGTCACTCCAACATACATAATTATCCACAACCACATTCCTGAGATGCCCCATCCCGTTTGCCTTAGAAAGCAACCCTGCTTTTAGAGCAGGCAGGATGCAGCGGGAGCTCTGGAATTCAAGCCCTGCCTCCTCAAACCTCCCTCTGTCCCCAACCAACCCATTGCACACCCACTACAAGGAGCACAATGCCGGCCCACAGGCTGGGAGCCGGGAGCAAAGCAAACCAGATTCTGGTGTCCTGCTGCACAAACCAACGAGCAATGTGCATAATTAGGGCAGGGCAGGTTTGAAAATGCTAAGCACCTCCTTTGGGTGCAGGGCAAGCTCAAAGGGATCCTGCTGAACCTTCCTGTGGCTTGCTGGTTATCTCTCTCTGTCTTGCCCAGGATAATTCTTTCACAGAGATTTTTAGCCTGTGTTACCTCTCTCCTCTTGGTTGAAAATATTTCTACCACACCTCATTGCACACAGAAACAAAGTTTCTTAGATGACAATAATATAGGAAAGCTGTGGTCTGTTCCTCTCTTTTGCAGGGGAGGTGCTGGAGGCGAGGAAGGCATCTCTAGCCCTCCAAAAAACTCTGGGATCAATGCAAAAATGCAGGGCTGTCCCTAGGATCATATTCCCTTTCTTCAGCTGCCTTTCACAGCGTGTCACATCTGCCTCTTGTGGCAGCACTGGTGTAGGGCTGAAGGGCAAACTCATGGGGGAAGGCAACACGTGTCCGCTTTTCCCACCTTTGGGGAGGTTACCCACAACCTCTTTGCTGTATGAACCATTCCAGCCCAAACAGTTCCTTCTGTTTTCTAATTGATTTTTTTTTTTTTGATAATTTCTAATGCCAGTTGCCTTTGCTCTGCCTGTCACAAGGACCAAGAGGCTTTGTGAAGATCTTAGCGTGTCTGTGGCTTTAAGGAGTGACTCATCTGACCAGCAGCCACCCCAGCAAGGGATGTTTGAGAGCACATTTGTGTGTGCACGTGGTGGAAGGCTCCTGGCTCCGACCTTATGGCACAGCCCTGTCACTCCTGACCGGTGACAGAAAAAGCAGTTTGTAGCAGACAAGCCGCATCAGGGGTGACGATGGCATTGCATGGAGAGATGGCTGGGTTCACCTGCAAGTAATGTGAGCCCTCAGAGAGAGAGAGAGAGAGGAGCTGAATGAGGAGGGGACAGCACATTCAGGGCTTTGCCATCAAACCTGAGACTAGAAATACAAGAGCACTGCAGCAGCCACTGAAAACCCCTCCACCTGCTACCACATGAAACCCCTGACCTCTGGGGCCTGAAGATACGCACCACTGGCTCTGGATTCATGTGCCATATGTTAAAAAAAAAAAAAAAGGCTGAATGTTTCCAGGTGCACACCCTTGGAATTTTGTGTCTGAATGAAAGAATGAATGAATTGCTTAATGAATTTACTGATGAATTAATATGGCTAGGCTAATGCTTGTGTTCTACTCCAGCACTTGTGGGTCCCTGGAATCCCCTGGGTCAGGGTGAGAGGAGGATGGCCAACCCCATAGCCACGGCAAGGAAAATGCCAAGGTTTGGCAGTACCAGGCTGTGTCCTTGGGCTTCCCAGTGCTCTCTTTGCTCCTGAGTACGCCCAACACCAGGCTGTCAAGGGTTTACTGTTCCCCTCCACATCTGTCCAGCTTTCCCCCTACCCGATCTCGCTGTGGGAGCTCAGACAAGGCGGGAGGAGGGTGGGGAGCCCAGGAAAAAGGACACACACCATCTCTACGTGACCAGTGCCACAGCCACTGGGATCAGGCTTTCACTGACATTAGCAAGAGCTGGATCAAGCCTCACCAGCTCAGTGGTGATGGCTGAGAAGGGGATGATTAGCTGGGTTTGTAGAGGCTGTGCTCTCCAGGACCTGGGGACAGCCAAGCAGGGCCCTTTTGGGCTGTGCTGTTTGTTATTCAGCCCCCTCCAGGAGGATTAGAGCACGAGGCACAAATTTTTTGGGCGTGTGATAAGATTTTCTTCCTGAATTTCATGCTGAGTTTGAGCTCACTAATCTTCTCCTCTGGAGCACGGTAGACAGCTCCTCATGCAGCCGACACGAAATTTTAATCCCTTGCCCAGACCCAGCCACGCGAAACCCACTCGTAACATCCCCTCCCGTCGTTCGGGAGCCTCCCCGGGAGCAAGTGACACCCAGCAAATCCCAGGGTGGAGAAGACCCCCCCAGTGCCCCTGGGCAGCCCATCCCTCTCCCGTCCCATCCCGCAGCTGCTGACATCAGCAGGCGTCGGCACAAAGCGGCTCAGGAGGCGGCATGAAGGGATCAAGGAGCAAAGCCGAAAATTGAATTAGCGCTTATTAGGAGGGCGGCTGGCGGGGCTGCCGTGGAGCGGCCACGTGTGGAGCCCCGGGGTCCGGCATGTCCCACACGTGGGGCGCCTGGGAAGTTCCCCTCTGCCTGAACCTGCAGTTGGAGAGCCAAATCCAGCCCTCCTCCTCCTCCTCCTCCTCCTCCCGCTCTGCAAAGGACACACGTCAGGGCCCAGGCGGTGGCGTCTGCGCTGGAAACGCTCCACGTAGGGAGGTGGTGGCATTAGGCAGCTGAAATACCCTGAGCAGAGGGACTTTGGCGTCACAGAGGTGGTGGCTGTGCATGTCCCCCCGGCCTCCCCCACTCGAGAGCACTTGCTCACCGCTCTGTGAGCAGGTTTATTACCCGCGGAGCCTGTGTGCTAATTGCATTACTAAGCAAAGTCCTCATTAGACAGGAGGCCAAAAGGGAGTACCAAGTCAGTGCCAAGCGTGTGTTTGTGGGGAGAATTTACATTGACGCTCGTATTTAATGCTCCGGCTGTGGCATATTGCAGACCCCAGGGTGAGCAGGACTGATCTCTACGTGGATCAGAGCAATCCTCCTGGGACACATCCCCGTGATGTAGCAGGTTCCCCAGAAGTCCATTTTTGTCTGCAGCCAAGAAATGCTGCCACGTGGAGGGTGTTGGGTGACAGACCTAAGGAAGGCCCATGCAGGGACTGGGTGGGTTTACCTGATACTGTCAAGTTTGATTTCTGTTGCCTCCAGCCCCTGATAGATTGAAACATCCTCTGTAACAAGGCCCATGCTGTGGGAGCTCTTTGCAGCTCCACACTTGGAGAAAAATGCCTGGCTACTGTTAATCTTCCTAATAACATGGATCTGCATCTAGGTGTAAGTGCTAGTTATTAATTCAAGCAGTTCCTTCTCCGTTCAAACGACATAAAGACCTCATTCATTGCTTTGTACCTGCCCATCCTCCTTGCAGACAGTTTGCTGGGTGAGACAAAAAAACGCTGTTTCACCACGTCCCCTTTGTTAAAAGTGCTGCCTGTCCCAAATACAGCGTCCTAATATTAAATATTTCACAGGGCTGCGTGGGAACGTGCTACCTCAAAAGCAATTTGGGGCCTGATGCTTTTGACACTGAGCAGTTGAGAGGGCTCCAAACATGGGATCGTGTGTCAGAAGAGGAAAACTGCTTGGGGCCACTGTGGGACCTGGTTGAGGCCAAGTTTCCTGAGGGTGCTGCTCCCTGGGAGAGGTTAGTGGAGCATTTCAGAAGCAGACTGGAGCCTCAGATGTGATACCTTGGTCTCACATTATTCCTGCATTTGGGTTTTGCAGTGGTGCTGTCAGGATTTTGGGTTGGAAGGGAGCTTTTCTGGAGCCACTGAGACCCATATGGGATGGATTAGCATTTGATGGAGCTGTTGCAATACCACCCAGCTCACTGGAGCGAAGGTTAAGCATCCTGCAGAGCCTGTGTCCCAATTTGTCCTGCAAAGCTTGGTGGTTTTTTGTTGGCTTGCAGAGCAAGCTGTCCTTATCCCCCTTGTAAACACTGGCATTCCACTCCCTCATCAATGGTTTGGCATGAACAACATGAGCTTACAGCTTTATCTGCTGCTGTGCTTTTTGGGGAGGGGGGCTGCAGGCTGGTGAGGGGACAGGGATGGGACACAGGCACATGGGGACGAGGAGGACTACGAAGATGATTAAAAGACTGGAAAGGCTGAGAGAGTTGGGCCTGTTCAGCCTCAAGAAGAGATACTGAGAGGGGACCTCCCCCAGGTCTGTGGGGTCTGCAGGGAGGGGGCAGAGGATGGACCAGGCTCTGCTGAGGGGGCCCAGCAATGGCACAAGTGGAACAGGCAGGAACTGATGCCCAGGAAGTTCCACCTGGACATGAGGAAGAACTTCTTTGCTGTGCAGTGACCCAGCACCGAACAGATTGTCCAGAGAGGGTGTGGAGTCTATTTATTTCACTGAAGATATTCCAGAACTATCTGGACACAGTCCCGTTCCGTGTGCTCTGGGATGGTCCTACTTGAGCAGAGAGGTTGGGACAGATGACCCACTGTAGTTCCTTCCAACCTGACCCACTCTGTGTTTCTGTGATTTGACCTGCAGGGTTTCTTGGGGCTCCTCAGGGTCACAGCCTCTGGCCCTCTCACCAGCACCAAGCATTTATGTTGGCTTGACCATACACATGGAATTCTCAAACTTTATAGCACGTCTTACTCTTTTTCTGCATCTTTCCCACCCCCCCCTGCACTGAGCACTGGCTCAGATAACATTTTTAAAATCTTGCAGTTTTGAGGTTTCCCAGCATATACTGGCAGAGTGCTGCTATTTCCAAGTTCTCCCCTCAGGGCACACAGTCCCAGGCTGTGTCACTGCCGGACTTTGCTGGCTGAGCCAAAGAAGGGAAAGACAATGTCATTGTGGAGGGATGCAAAGGACTGCCTTCCTCATTTGGCAGATGAGAAAACCTGACCACTTGGAGTCACTTAAAGTATTAATGCCATCTCCAATAAATTCTTTTCTTCCATCTTACTCTTTCTCTTCTTAATACTTTTCGGTGATGTTGGTAACTGTTTTTCTTCAAAATGTCAGAAAAAAGGTGCTTGGATTTTTCCTTGGGCATAAATATTTGTCCAATGGAGCACATATCTACTGTCAGCTTCTTTCAGCCCAGGACTGCAGGGTTCCAGGACTTATAAATGATTTGAAGAATGTAGACCAGTTTTATCTGTCTGACTCAGCTCCCCTATCCCTCCAACAAGAACACCATGGGTAACAGAAACCTCTTGAGCTCAATTATACGGATATTGACATTTATTCAGCTGTGACATTCACGGCTAGAGACAATAAGAGATTTTTTTTCTTTTCTTTTCCTTTTCCAGCATCACCTCAGCAATCCTGCTGCCCATGGGGAAACATTAGCACGTGGCATTTTGCACTGAGCACCTATTGCAAACTTTGCTGTATTGACTGACACTCTCTGGCAGCCGAACGTGTCTCTGCTGCACCCGTGTCTGGCAGGCAGAGAGTTTCTATAGTTACTTACTGCCCTAAGAAAACCCAAGCAGTCAGTCAATTATTTGTCTTTACAGTCAGATTCAGTGCCTGATGTAGAGCTGAGCAGTCAACAGAATCACAGTGTATGAGCCAATTCATTTTGAACTGGCCTTGCTGTGGGGCTACATGGAAAAAAACCTCCCACTGCACAAGTTTTTAAAAGTATCAGTGCCCTGCTTCGTTGCCACCCTTTGGCTCAGTAGGACAAGGAGGAAAGAGGAGAGGGCATCGGGTTGCCCAAACTAGCCCTGGGACAGGGTAGAATTCTGATCCCACCCCAAGCAGGGGTCTGTAGGGCCATCCTTGCTGTCAGGAACAGACCTTTTTTCAGAGCTTGCCAAGGAGCAGGAGGGAAAACTTGGCAGACAGCAAGGCAAGAAGGCAAAAAGGGGGATTTTTTTGACCGGAGATCCACGCAAGTGGCTTTTTCCCAGTCCCCTGCTTTTTTATGACCTGAATACAGTTTACCCAAGAAATTGTGGATTAACTATTATCTAGCAGAGGGTGTCCCTGCTTGTGGCAGGGGGGTTGGACTATATGATCTTTGAAGATCCCTTCCAATCTAAACCATTCTGTGGGATGAAGAACAGGCTTGGACAACTAAGGAGATGTTGGAGCTGAGTGAATAAAAACATTTCAAGAAGGTCCTGGTGAAGAAAATTGCCCACATCTTCCCCTTTCCAGAGTCCTTCTACAAAAATAAAATTGCACACCTGTAAAGAAAAAAAAAAAAAAAAGTGAGTGGGATTTAAACAAAATAATTTGAAGGCTCCTATCTTGTAACTTGGGAGTTACTGCACCATCTGTGAGCAAGCTCTAGGGTGCCTCACTGGGAGCACAGAGGTAACTCAGTCTTGCAAAACCCATGACTGCAAAGCATTTGACTTAAAAACCGAAACCCCAGGAAAAAAAAATTAAATCTCCGTCCCTGCTTTTGCCTGGATGAACCAGAAAAGTGTGTCTGTCTTTTCGGGAGACGGCACTGCTGCAGATTCAGCTGTGCCTATTGCAGGCTGCAAACGGCTCCTTTGTTTCTCCTTTCAGTTTCCCACAAATACAATCTATACCCCATGCCACGCTTCCCTTTCTGTCAATATATTGCTGGGCTTTATCGGCAGAAGCTTTTGTTGCAGCTCTCCCTGCGGTGAATAAAGGTTAAAAAGGACCAACCCCGAGCGTATCTGCGAGTGGGGCTTGTGTAATCGGGGAGCGCTGCTGGTGCAGGGCTTGGCTGACGTAACCGGCTGGGGAAAATTACCGAGACGCCTGCTGAGGGACAGAAGTGACTAACTCTCATCAGCAGAGTCCCAGCTTCTGAAGGAGCTGCTGCTAAGGCAATGGGCTAAAATAGACCTGGAGGGAAGCTGATTTCGAGCGGCAAGGGCCCTTTTTATTTATTTTTATAAAGAGCGCTCTATGCGGATTGCGTGTGGAACTCTTTGTGTGCCCCTGTGGAAATCAGAGGGATAAACAAACCTGGAGGCGACTGCTAGAGCTTGACATCCTTTTGCTGGCATCTATCAGCCCCTGGCAAGATCCCCACGAGGATCCCAAGGGCAGCTGAGGCCTGGCCAGACCGCAGGCTGCCCTGCTCCCAGTCCTGCGTTAGATAAGCAGAGCTGTTCCTCAGAGCATCATCCTGCTCCTGAAAGGAGAGAAGTTCTGGGAGCTTGCGTAAGGAGACGGAGCCATCAGACGCAGGTCTCTCGCCTCCAGCTGGCTGCTGTGATTTTGGGGATGCTGAGTGCTGCCTGAGGCTGTGCAGCAGCGCCTGGCTGGAAGCCACGAGACCTCAAGGGTGAGAAGAGCCAGAGCAAAGCCCTGGTGAAAACCCTGGGAGCCTGTCCAGAGCCAGGGATTCAGGGTTTGGCCCTTGATGTAATCCAGGAACAATCCCACTCACGTTGCATAGGCTGCACCTGCTCAGGGCTGGGGGAGAGAAAAGCTGGTTTTCCAGCCTTGCCCTGTGGCCTTTGTGCTTGGTGGTGGGCCAGGAGGGCCCTCCAGGGCTTCTCACGGGGCAGGGGGGAGGACCCAAAAAGAGGGAGAGTCCTTGGCTCAGAGCTCCTCCAGCCTTCACCTCCAAAGCAGGGCTGTTCCCACGATGTGCCAACCCCACAGCCAGAAATAAGGCACATCTCAGCCCCTGGTCCTCACAGGGGGCCATGCCAGCACAGTCTGAATCCACGTCATGACTCCCAGCCCCACACCTGATCCTTCCACAGTGTGACTTCTGGGCTACAGATGTGCAACGACGCCTTCCTGTCCAGCTCCGTGCGACTGAGAGAACCCATCTGGGCTCAGATAAATAGGAAATCAGACCGTGTCTCATCCCCTGCCAAGCTGGAAGCCAGTTACAGACACAGAGAAAAAGCCTTCTGTCCCGGTTTCCTCTGGAAAAGCACAAGGGGCTGGACATAAGGAAAGCAGCAAATCTGTGCTGCTGGAGCTGGTCACCATGAGGAGAAGGATGGCGGTTTTTCGTGGCTGTGAGAGGTAGCATTGACCTATCTTGCTGTCAAGGGTGAGGCGGAGTGGCTGCATCAGTCCACCCAACAACTGGATGCCAGAACCAAGGGGCACCCAGATGTCTGAGGTGGGACACACGTGTGCTAAAAGGGACCCCGCGGGCACAGCTGGAGCATCTCCTCTGCCAGATGTGAATTGTACATGCAGGTGGGATGCAGTCACTGGGGGTGTCTGGCAAGGTGGACAGAACGAGATGTGAGGTTGGACAGCCAGCCCAGGCTAAGCCTGGAAACATTGCCAAGGCTTCACAATCTTCCTCCAGCTGCTTAGGAGGCACAAAGCTTTTGCACAAACACCGCCTGTGGTACAGGCCAGTGTAACAAACAGTCACTTTCTACCAAATCCTGTGCACAAGCTACGTTACTATCACCATATGAAAGAAGCTGTAGCTGTGTTTGTAGACCACTGGCTGCTGTAAATGTATCCCTGTTGGCTTTAAATCCGTGCCTGCTTGTCTGATGATTGGTTTAACCGGTGCTAATTCCCTGGAAATGAATGGAGCTACTCATCAAATGTTTCTCCCAAAGAAATGTGCTTTTTTTTCCCTCAGGCAAATCAAGAGGTGCCTGGGCAGGGCAAAAAAAGCCCTGGGAAACAAGGATAGCTTAAGGAATAGCCATGAGTTTGTGGGTAGTTCTGGGGAGCCAGGAGGTGCCTGCCACAAGCCCAAAAGCTGCACAGGTCATGGGAAGCCCTGGCCTCTCTATGTCCCGAGTGGTGCCGATTGTCAAAGCACCGAGAGAGACATGGAACCCTCCAGGTGGACCAGATCAAAAGAAAGTTGTTTCCACCACATCTGTGGCTGTAGAGGAACAGACTCTTTCTATGCATCTCTGCCTTGCATTTGTGTTAATCTGATCTCCACGGGGGGGACAGGGAGCATCCCCTGCGTTCATCACCATTCAGCGTCCACAAGCAAGTAAGGCTGGAGGGAGACAAGGTCATGGGATCACGGCCCTGCCCTCAATCCCACCACAGCCATGCCATCCCAGAGAGGTGTTTTGCCTGTTCAGAGAGCACACAGACTGGTTGGATTCACAGCCAACACGAGGCCTCTTGCTTCCTGCCCGTGCACAGTAGCTCGCTCCTATTGATACACGCGCAAGCAAACATCCAGATACACATCACACCACAGAAAAATAGGCATTAAAAAGTAGCTTTGCTGGTGTTTCGTGGTAGCAAACGACAACAGCCTGTGCTGTGTGCTGTAAAAGGCTCTGAAAGGTGTATTCATGGGAAGGCAGTGTGGGAAGCATGTGTCATGGTGCCGTGTGGTGCCTGAGTCAAGGTTTGACTGCTGAGGCAACTCCCTGAAGTGAAACTGAAGTAGACAAGACTGAAAACTGGAAGTCAGAGTAATTGTCTTTCCCCTCTTTGTAGCTGAATGATCTTTTATATTTAGTTTTAACCCACCTGCTGCCTGGAACGTGCACCTCCACAAAGAGGTGGAGAACTGATGCTCCACAGGAGTGTCAGCCAATCCTGAGGGTATCTAAATCTGCCCAGAGATAAATGTTTAGGCAGTGGCCAATTACATTTTGTTATATTGACTGGACAAAGGCTCAGAATTGGTGTCTCTGAGGGGGGAAGTGCTGCTCTGCTACAGTCCTTCTGCATGACCTTGTGCTGTCATGTAACTCAGTGTGTCTCATTTTCTGGAATAACACCACCCATCACCCAGATCTGCTGCAAGCTAACTTGGTAACTACTAATAGGGTGCTTTAGAAAGCTGTGCTAGCATTCTAGGAAGAAACCAATGTTGAAATTATCTCACAGCTGAGCACCTCAGGCTGGCTGGAAATGGTTCAGGAGAAGAAAAATGGACTTTCACAATGTGGGGGCCCCTTTAGGGCACAGGATTTGAGGTGACTCAACGGTGAAGAAAGGATTTGTTTGGTGAGTGAATGCAGGTGTGCTGAAAAAGTGCTATGATTGCTTCCTCCATAACAGGCAGGAAGAGATTGCCATATATTTACTATCTCTAATGTCACTCCTTGGACACCTCAGGGGTGTTCCCTCGCAGCTCACAAATCCTCATCCATGCTCGGGGTCTTGTGCATCCAGATGACTGATGTATGATCTGCCCTGAAGAGGAAATATATATTAGAAGATACAAAGATACAATCCATAAGAGCAAAAATCTTCACCACCGTGTTTCTTTTTTTTAATAAAATCAGACTCCTCTTGGGGGCAGTGTGATGAGAACCAAAAAGATGGGATTTTTTAGGGGGATCACACTCCAACCTTCTCTCAAGAAAGTGGCCTGGGGGGATGTTTTATGGGGACAAATGGAGACTGAAGCACAACTTCTAGGGCCCAAATCCACCCACCCCTGCCAGCACACCCACTTCTTTTGCTGTAGAGTTTGTGCACCGCACTTGGTGTGGCTGATTTTTCCCAGGCTGCAACTGGAAGTCACCTTAGTGACTTATCCAGCTCAGAGCTTGGAAAAATTGGTGTCTCTCAGCTTCCCACAGCGTAACAAAACAGAGCAACTGGCTCTAAGTAACTCCCAAACAAGTTCAGGAGGGCCAAAATAGATTAAATGGATGGCACAGAGTTCATTTCCCAGCAATATTAGTCATCTATTGCTTTTCCTCTGTTTCCCTACCTGCTTTGCACTTGGATACACAAGCAAACTCTGTCATAAAAAAGTTTCAGAACTCCAGAAGGGGGAGGAGAATGAAGGCAGATTTCTAACCTTGCTTAAAGTTTTAAAGCCACTTCCGTTGTGCTGTCTGAAGGAGTTCTGAGTGTGGGGGAAAAAAATAAATATAATATTTCAAAAACATTCTGAACTGTAAGAATATTACACCCATAAAAATGCCAGCCCGAGCTTATAAAATTTTAACAGTGGTAATATTAAAAATGCAGAGGGGACCAACAGAGAGCAAAAGGGAGAGCAGTAAAGAAAAGAAGAACCTGGGAGAAGGAAATACACAAAAATGTGTGGCTTAGCTCAGGTACCTTAGGCCTTGGGTCAGCATGAACTAAATACTTAGTCACTCCAACACGAACCTTTTGTCAGCAGCAGCTGTTGGGGTAAAGGAACATGGGAGCAAATGCCTGGGATTTGTGAGCTGAGAGAGAAGTGGAGATAAAGAGCACATCAGATCTAGGGAGACAGGGATATCTCCAACCTGGTGTGCAGGAAGGACAAACATTTGTAACTGCAAGGCTGATAGTTATGGCTTTTCATGAAGCCACCAGGCCAGTGCTTGTGGAAAGGGACAAGAGAAGAGTCGACATCACAGATGGGAACAGGGAAGGCAAAGGGATTGGGAAACGTGCTGGGAGCAGCCATAGACCAGTTCATCTGGCCCCTGAAGGATAAAGGTGTGGGGACAAACTCTGCAGGAAGGATGGAGAAACACAAGACAGTGCGTGATAAATGGAACAAAGGAAAGGATAAGCTTCCAAGCTGTATAGTCTGTGCCTGGACACAGGGGAGACTAGTCTGCCTGATTCCTTGTTGCCAAGCGGGGATGTGCTCATTAAGATGAGGTGCCCTGAAAGAAATTTAGTCTGGGTCAAGAACCAGCCAATGGGCAGAAGAAAGGCCATGTAGAAAAGGGAATTAAAATCTGGCAGTGAGCTGCTAGTGGAGTTCATCGAGGAGCTGTCTTGGACACTATCTTAATCCTTATTTTCTTTAAACGGCCCTAGCAGAGAAGGCAGGAATGACGTGAAGTTGGGAGCCACTGCTGGTACTGATAAGGGTTGGAATAGTGCGTAGGAGGAGATGGTTGCCCTTAAGGGTGAGACTGAGACAAATGGGAGGTAATTTAGCAGTAAAAAATGCACCGCCATGTACTTGGACACAGCGAGGAGGAGTTTCTGCTGTATCCTGGCAGCTTATCCACAAAGGAGCAGAGATAGATCACTCAGCCATAAGATGGCTGTGACCCACGAGGAAAGGCAAATGCAAATGGAATCAGTACTTCCAGGAGGGCCTGGAGAGAGCAGTGCCAGGGGATGAGGACCCACGGAGACCTCAGCAGTGCTCGGGACTGTGCTGGAGCTGGAGGAGACATCTCCTTGTGCCAGCTCAGGCCTTGGCCCTGTGCCCTGTGATGGACCCCGGCAGCTCCCTGGAGCCTGGGGGCTCCGTGGGGATGTGGCCACTCTCCCTAACCACTTCTTTCTTTCCAACATGCCCACTGAAAAGAGGGCTGAGTGATTTAAGCTTGAGGATAACGCTGGCCGTTGAGCAAATGCCTCTGAACTATTCCCGGCTGTGCTCAGACGAGACATGACAGCACTAATGACTGCTGGAGGAATGGAACGCTGCAAAGGCTTTCCTGCAGGAATCCTGGGAGCAAAGCACTGCCCAATTTTAAGCTGGAGCTTTGCAAGCCAATGAAGGCGGTTGCATAACGTGACTGTGGGTGAGAGAAGAAGATGTGACACAACAACCCAGGAGATCCTGTCCAGTCCCATGATTTTAAACTCATTATCTGTAGGGAGAGCTACAGAGATTGATAGAACAGGGGCATCCAGCTAGACACACTGGTATTAAATCTGCAGATGAATCATGGCCAGTACTTTGGGAAAAATAAACCAAGTATGGTTTATTTCAGGCTTGTCTTTGGAAAGCCCCCCTCATGACCTCAGAATTTAGAGTCTCCAGGGTAAGGGAAGTAAAGGAAGCCAAGATAGACAAAGCCACTGCATCAAATGCCTCCTTTGAAGGGCAGTGCAGATCTCTGTTGGGCTCCTAAAGCGCAGGACAGACACAGCTCTTACCTGTGCCAACTTGAAGGGATCTCTAGAAAGGACTAGAAATCCCCAAACCAGCCTGTCCTCTTAATCCAAGGCATTAATTATATAAGTAGGCAACAAATGAAGCTATAACAAGAATCTACCTGGATGCCACCTTCTACTATGATCTGGAAAACGATAAATGTTTCTATCACACTCTTTTTAAGCAAAATGACCAAAGGTCATGACCAGAAGGACAGTGACCAGATATCACTACATGCCCTGGGCATGGGTTTGGAGGGCCAAGGCAAGGGCAAGTAGGGTGGTGACCTCTCAGGGTCAGTGCTGGCTGGAGGGTCCAGGCAGGTCCATAGGAAGGGGAACAAATCCAGGGCTTTGGTGCATCTCTGGTATCCCCAGGGTTGGGCTTTAGGGGCGTGCTGGGCTCAGGATAACTCAGAGAGCAGCAAGGGCAATTTCTGAGGCTGTGTGGGATGCCATTGGGTATATCTGGCATGACGGAAGAGGAAATGTGTTCAGAAAAGGAAAACAGCCACCTGAGAAAAAGGGTTACTATACCAAGAGTATCATAGGAAGGTTTGTGTCGAGGCAGGGGGTCTCCAGCCCACAGTGTGGGGTCTGACATCCCTAGAGGATGTTTTTGACGCATCTAGCAGGTGTCTTCACCAAGGGGGGACACAGAGTCCTTCAGGCTCATACTGACAGTATGTTTTGGGGATGGCTGAGGCCCTTCACTGCCCTTCACCTTCACTGCACTGTTAGGACAGTTCCCTCAGTTCCCTCCTGCACCTCACCTTCCCCAAGGGTCTTCTGATGGTCAGGATGACCTGTACAGTAGAGCAGGAGGGCCAACATGAGGGGATGTTGGGGACCTGCAGAGAAGGAATTCCAGTACTTGTGATTGCACTGAAAATATCTGTTGACTGCTCCTGTGCTGCACTGGCTCCTGGGGAGCTTTATCTGTCCTTCCACAAACATGTGATTTTGGCTTTTGTTCTGACTGTGATGGAGCCATCAGAAAGAGGAGTAAATGGAGAGTAATTACAGGGATTAGCATGCAAAAGATGACCACCTTTTTCCTGGGGACTATATTTTTCTCCCATCTGAGGCACTCTCTGGAGGTGACAGCAGGCAGAGCTTGGTGGCATGAGAACACTTCATGGGTTCATGGATGCCTCAGGTTTCAATGCTCTAGGAAACCAAGACCCCTACAGAGAACAGATTTCCAGCCACACGAAAGGCTACACTTCTTTTTGTCTGCAGAAGTGTGGAAATGCAGCAGCAGAAGGAGTGTTGGGGTGCCTCTCCAAGCCCTCTGAATGCACACACCAGCTTTGCTCTGGGTACATCAGCCACGGAGAACTGAGTTTGGCACAAGACCAAAAGTAATGACAAATAAAAACAATCCCCCACCTGGTCCTCCTGTTCCATTACATCCCAGATCACCCAGCACTGCTGTAGTTATTTTCTGCACCGTGTCTCATGATGGCCTGACAGCAAAGATGTGCCTGCAGACCCTCCACCAGCCCTGTACTGGAGACCCAGGGTGCACTGACACCTCCTCTGGAGTGAGCTGCCAGCCCCAGGCACATCCTCACTGCTCAGGCTGACAAAGCCACCAGCCCTTCTTTTCAGTGTCCAGGTGGTACTGGGGCACTTGTCTGAGCAGACCTCCAGCTCCTCCAAGCCCTTCCGCTCCAGAGGATTGAAACCAGACATCGGATTAAACTCCTCACTGATCCTTTCCCTTTTCTACCATGCCTTGAGGGGTAGAAATGCTACCATGCTTGCTGAGGTGACAGCCCAATGGTATGAGATGTACCCACCCTGGCATTCATTTTGAGTCCTGCAGAGGTCGGGTCAGGCTGGAATACAGGAACAAGAAGCAGGAGAAGTTCTTAGACCCTCTGTCTAACATTAAACCTGAAATGCAGGTGCTGGAGGATCAGCTGCTGAACATCAAAGTACCCACAGCGCTCCATCCTGCGGCAGCTGGGAAGATGCAATGACCTCCAGTGAAAAGATGCAGACTAATTCCACTCCCTTTGACCCTTTTAGAGGAAATTGTTTCTATCTCTCAAGAGAGGAGGGTTCGATTTAAAACACAGCGGCCGACTCGCTCCGGCCTGTAAATTGCTTTTAAAGCACCAGCCCTGTGAGAATCCCCCGCTCCAGTTCACCTCCTGCCCTCCCCAGTGCAAGGCAGACTCCCGCTCCTCGCAGGCCAACCTGGCAGACTAAGTAACACTCCCTTCAGTGGTTCAATTTCTGCCAGATGGAAGAAAATCGACCCCCTCGATCCTCGCTCAGGAAATGAGAGCGGTTCTGAATGAACTCCACGTGTGATCGGGCTCTGGCCCTCCTAAACTCGGCTGTGGGAAGCAGTAACTTCCTCAGTGGCTGGCTCCTCTCTTCCTGGGCCACAAGGACTCGCACAGCATGGGGTGGCTGGCCTGGGGAACGGGTCAGGGTCACCCCTGGCTCAGCTGTGGAGCTGTAAAGCACCGTGCTGTGGATACACAGTGCCTGGGTTGTGGATCTCAGAGCTGGCCTCTTGCTCTCGCTGGGGGAACCTGCAAATTGTGAGGTGGCACCAAGTGCTGGTGAGCCAGACCTGAAGCTTTCTGGTGAAAGGTATTTACTGATTTTGACTGAATTTTTTCAGTCCAGGCAGGCTGTGGCCATCCCTCAGGAAGGCTGATGATTGCCTGCTGAGAGCTTCTGCCTGGAGTGTGGGACAGTAAGACCTGAGCAGGGACAAAAACGTTGCTCCCCTGCATCCTGAGCAAAGGAAAACTGCCAAGAGGGAGAGGCTGACCCAGAGTCTGGCTCTTCCCAGCTTGTTCATCCCAAGTTCTGGGTAGAAGGAGGGGGACTAGCTGGGTAGTGTGGGTGGTGGTAATGGGGAGAACCAAAAACTCAGGTACTTTATTTTCTAACGGGGGAGGAAAATACGTGGAAGATCAACCTCCTGCCAGCCAAAGCACAGACTTCTCAGATGCTCCTGCAAAGCCATCAGGTGTTGGCAAGTGAAACAGCTCCCCACGATGATGGGATGATGTGTCTGAGTCCAACCAGACCTGCCAGGGTCAAGGGGTAGTTTGCTGTGCCCCAGCCTGCGCTGCCTGGGAAGGCCTTGGATTTCTCTGTTAATCAGCATAGAGTGGGTGTCACAGAATAAGAGATTTCCAAAGGTCTTTTTTCCAAAGACCTTTAAGATCGTCAAGTCCAACTGTTAACCCAGCGCTGCCAAGTCCACCACTAAACCATGCCCCTAAGTGCCACATCTGCATGTTTTTTTGAACACTTCCAGGGATAGCGGTTCCACCTCTTCCCTGGGCAGCCCGTTCCAATGCTTGACCACCCATTTGGTGAAGAAGTTTTTCCTAATATCTAATCTAAACCACCCCTGATGGGTGGTTTCAGACTGTTTCCTCTCATCTTGTCACTTGTTACCTGGGGGAAGAGGCCAACCCACATTTTGCTACAACCTTCTTTCCGTGGTTGTAGTAGTTGTGGAGAGCAATAAGGTCTCCCCTGAGCCTCCTTTTCTCCAAGCTAAACACCCCCAGCTCCCTCAGCTGCTCCTCATCAGACTTGTGCTCCAGTCCCTTCACCAGCTTCCTTGTCCATTTTTGGACACCCTCCAGCAAACCTCGGAGTATGTCAGACCCTCCCTGGGCTGTAAGCCCCCACCTTTGGGGTAGGAGTCCCATTCCTTCAGACAGGGTGGGGATCACTGAGCTCATGAAGCGTAGGGAAGGAGTGACCTGACAGAAGGTCTCTTATCCTTTGCATGTTCGTTCCCTGCCCTCCCAGCTGTGACTTCCATAAACACTGCTCTCTGTTCTTCCTTCTGGGGCCAGGAAGTCAAACACTGGGGTGGTTTCTCTTTCGTTCACAGGTGATTCTAGGAGGGGTTGGGCACCCCCCTGAGAGTGTGGACTCCTGACCCCTCTTCCACTTTACATTCGACTTGGACCTGCGTGACCTCCTGATACAAGAGGAAAAAAAATATCCATGTAGCTGTATCATGCCCTCTCCGAAGTGAGCTGGTCAATCAGTCTAAAGAAATCCAATTTGTTTGGCTTGTCAGAGGGAAAGTCAGGAGGTGATGTGACCATGGCTGACAATCTCCCCCCGGGAAGGGCTGTGTGCCCAGAGGATCCGTCGGGATGGTGAGAAGAAGCACGACAGGATGCCATGGCTGCATGTGTGCCCAGGAAGGCCTGCTCAGATTGGGAATAAAGGCATGTATTCACTTCACAGGGATAATTAACCACTTCAACAGCTTACCCAGGGACACAGTGCAGTGCCTTTCAGCCTTTAAAGTCAGGACTGACTGCCTTTCCCAGAGATTTATTAGATCTCCGAAGAAAGTCCTGGGCTTGACGCACAAATCACGCTCTGTGTTGTATCAGGGGTCAGGCTATCCGACTGTAATGACTCCTTCTAGCCTTGAAATTTATGGCCAGTGCCAGAGGGACAAATAACTCCTCCAGCAGTGTCTGCTGGAGGAGAGAGAACTCCCAGGGCATGGCCATCTTCAAGGAGACAGTGGCAGAAACGCTGCCCAGGTGGCCCCGTCTGTCCTGTGGATGTTGATGCTGTGCTGGGTAACAGCCTGGGGACACAGACCCATCCTCCTCCAGGCTTACCCTCTTAGGCAACCCAAAACCCTGACTGAAACCTGGGAGCTGTCACAAGGAAAGGGCTGATAAATGTTCTGCTTATCTTTCAGGCAGATTTTGTTTTGCAAATGAGGTTTAAACAGAAAAAAAAAAGGAGAAGTCTTCTGCCAGTCCTGTTTTAAGGCTTTCACAGCAAAAGGATCTGTGGGTCTCAGCAGATGTCCTATGCCTTAGGATAGCACAGTGAGATTGGAGGGGGAAGGTCAGGCTTCAC
>JAYRBT010000001.1:112531739-112550329 GCA_036023395.1 Myiotriccus ornatus
GAGCAAAGGGAAAGTTTCCACCTGTAATCTCTTATCAGAACCATTGGTGATAACTCCTGTAATATGGGGATTTCGGGTGAAAGGTAGGGAATGCCACACCCCAGCAAAACTAGCTGGGGACTTGAAAATAGAAGATTATTGATCTGGAGCCAGCCTTTTGTTTTATAAAATAAACAGGCATTAAAGTAACTCTGTTTCATGCCGAGTGTGTCCCTATCTGCATGTGTGCATATGCAAAAGGACAAGGCTCATAAGATAAACAGCAGGGATAAGTGAAACTCCTGGGCATAATCCAGGTTTGCACCATGATCTGTGGGAATTTTATCACTGACTTCAGCATGGCTTTACCCCACGTTGCAGCAGCAGCTGTGACCTGGGAACTTTGTACTGCCGGAGAGGGGGGAAATCTCAGGACAAGGACCTGGCACTCACTTCTGGCCTCGGGAGGACCAAAGATGTCAGAGGCTGCTGTAGAGGATAATTCATTTTATAGCACTTGTATGACAGCTGCTGTCTCCCAGCGAGCCCTGCACATTTGGAGCCCAGGATGACTAAATCAGCTGGCTTTGCAGGAGGTAGGATTGGAAAAACTGCTCCATTAAAAGAAAAAATTTGAACAGTAAAACTTCCCTGCAGATAGTTTTCATTGCACTGCAGGTGGCCTTCAGAGAAGCACGGGGAGATGCTCTTCTCAAAAGCAGGAGCAAGGACCATTCATCCTCCTCCTGAGATGGGAAGGGAGGAGCTGCACAGCACTGGGTGAGGGGGTAGGGGGGGCATCTCAAGGCACCCCAAAATGCTGTTTTGTAGTAGCCTGGCAGAGGTAGACCCCACAGCCCAATGTCCTGGTGGCAGCATGGCAGGAAGGACGAAATGCCAAGCTGAGCAAATCCAGTCTGTGCATGAGACCTTCCCACCCAACCAGCTCCAGCCTTTCCAGAGCAGCATCCTGCCCCTGGAGGGCTGCTGCCACGGACCCCAGCAGGACAAGCACCAGGTCCTGAGGCAGAGCAGGGACCAAAGGGCTTCTTCTCCTTCTTCTCTACACAGTGTTTGCTTTGGACTGCATGGATTTCATTTGTAGAGGCTTCCAACCAGTGAAGGTCTTGAGCAAAGAAAATTTCCTCTAAAAATCGGTATTTTCACAGCAACCTGAAGCAAGACAGCTCAGGGCAGTTCCCAGAGAACAACTGAACATCAGTACCATCAGAATAAGAAGTTTAATGGATCAAGTGCAGCTGAGGCCTCTCAGGGTTTATACCTGTTCTTACACACCTCTGACATGTGGGCTGTGACACTACCACAGTCTTGTTCCCTTGTCAGCTGGGAGGATCACTGAGTCTGGGAAGTCAGGAACGGGTCCCCTGTCTGAGACTTGTTTGTGCAAAAAGGTGGATGGAAACACCCCAGTTCTGACAGATGAACCTGGCCAGTGGAACATGGGAACAAAGCAGAGCAGGATGATCAACAGGAACAACCAGCACCAAGTGTACCCCAGGTGAAAACTGGGTGGTGGTGAAAGATGCTGGTGAAAGAGGCTGTTACCCTGTCTGCCAGTCAGCTTCCCAAATAGAGCAGGGAAACTCCTGGAGGGTTGATCCCAATGAGGCCAAGGTCCTTCTGGGCTTTCACAAGTGGCTTCTTTGCCCATGGAAACTCTTTGGGAGCTGGGGAGGAAGCCACGGGGTGGTCCTTGACAACATCTCTGCAAGAAGGGAGATGGTCCCCTGATAACCCCAGAAAAGGTGAATGCAGCTCAAGGTCTCTTTTGGGTCTCACAGCACGCTGGCACAAGGGTGGAGGGGGTTGCACCACGAAGTCTAAGGAAGCTCCAGCCCATTTGCTGCTCCCCTCCCCACTTTAACCAGCCAAGGGCCATAAGATGCCTGTGCTCAGGCCAGCCATCCACAATTTCCTTGTCAGTAGCAATCTCTTTCTTGCCTAACCTCCTTGTTTAGTAGATTACAATGTTCAGAGTGTGAGGTGGCCCCCTCCCAGACCCCACACTCCCCTCCTGATCCCTTGCAGAATCCAGGTCTTGGCCCTGAGTGAAACACAAAAGTAAAGGTTTTGGCTCTTGACTGAGAAGCACAGAGGCAATCTCACAACATTTGACTTTCCCCTGCTTCGTATTGACTTCCTCGTTATGATAACAGGTAAAAACCCACTTGCCTACACTTCCACTGAGGCAGCTGTTCTGCCAGTAGACCCCAGTTCTCTTGGTCTCCTCCTCCCCTCCTCTTCACAGATCAGCTTCTCAAAAAAAAAAAAAAAAGAGGAAAATTAATCTTCAGACGATGCAGGGCTGACAGGAAGACAAATCAGATAGTGGGCACGAACCATAAATATTGTTAAACACCTATTTCAGCTGGTGTTGCCTGACTTCTGAGGCATTATATCTAGCATTAAAAGCATTATATCTAGCTGCCAGTGTGTGTGTGCTAATGATGGCATGTCCACAGCACAGTGTCACGTTTGCCTCCCTCTGCTGAAGTGACACTCTGGCTCCCTGGCAAGGTGAAACCCACCCGGCAAAGGGGTGCTCTGCATCAAAGACCAGTTTGTGGAGAACAGCTTAGAGAGCAGAGACAGGGACGAGAAAGAGGAAACTGCAGGTGCATTAAACTGATCTCAGTCACACAGGGGGGGCCCAGAGTAATTGCTTCAGGAAAGAATAATTACGAGTGTGGTAGTGAGGGAGGATCAAGCTAACCTCTGTGTTTCACAGAATTAACTGAATTTAAGGTGTCTTTAGGCCTCTCTGGAACGACATTTCTGTCAGAGGAAGGCGAAACAGTCGGTGTGGTCGTACCAGTCACTTCCAAGGGTTCGACAGGAACATACAGAGCACGCTGTCAAGTGACTTGAGTCTGGCACCAGAACAGAAAAGACTTCTACATCCTTACAGGACGAGACTGAAAAGCCTGAGCTTATGCCTTTTTGTACATCCTCACACTGAACATAAAGGAACTCCCCTGTGTCAGCCTTATTTTCTTAAGTGAATGACTTCAGATAGTCAGAAAAAAAGTGTAGGCTGGAAGTTGATCTCGAAGACTGAGGAGGTTTTAGAACATTTTTCAAAGCGCAAGAGAGGCAGCAAGACCCGCCTGCCTCCTGCCCCCCGGCTTCTGTGGGCTGCAGCGGGGTAGGTTTATGTCTAGGCTTATGGGACTTGGCTGCCTGCCACAGCAGGGACACGACTTCAGTGACCCGGGGGTTCCCTTCTCCTCTGTGCTCTGTTCGTGCCTCTGACACACAAAATGGTGCTGGCCCTCAGAGCTTGTAAAAATACTTCTCTTAATCCATTAATAAATTCTGCTTAGTGTCCCCAGTGCAGGGTCTTAAAAGCTTTGCAGTGCTGAGGGTTTCAGAAGGATGTTGAGTCCTGGGCTCAGTGAATCCTGCAAGAGTCAAAGGCCACCGATTTTTGCAGGGCCTCAGAAATTCTGGATTGACTGTGAGGGAAGAGCTTCCTTGATTCATGGATATTTTTACAAACTGGAATGACCCTGATGAGTGGTAATATTTTGCCTAAGAAGTGGGTTTGTTCTCTTTCTAAGAGATAACCAGACAGTAGCAAGTGCCATAAAGGTATAGAGAAGCAACAAAAAGCAGGAAAATGACATTATTTTTTAAAGAGAGTGTGTAAATGTGGAAGATGGAAATCAGACAGCTTGTCATTTCTTAAAATGTCAACCGTTGAAGTAAAAGAGCACCAAGGAAACTAGAGGTCAGTACTACCAAGCCAAGAATGGCCTCTTAGGAAAGACACTCAAACTCAAATCTGTTGATGGCATAAGCTAAGCAAGGCAATAATATTTTACACATTAATATTATGAATATTTATCATATTCATTACATACACAAAATGTATTTATATATAAAACATATCTATATATGTAATTAATTAATCATATTTTGCTAAGGAGGCTATATTAAAGAACATTATTGTCCCAGGAAAGCCAAGTGGGAATTAAAATCCAGCCAAATCAACAATGCTTCTAAGTGCACACTTTGATATGAAAGGCAATAAACTCCAAACATTTTTTTTTCATCTTTACTTAAAGGTAGAGCCTTTTTTTGTCTTGTAGTGGCCTGTGTGCTCTTCTCTGCCAGACTAATCTGTCTGCTGCCTTTCTGTCGTTCTGCAAAGATAATACACATTCTTCATCCCTATTTTTGAAAAGCCCTTAGGAAAACATGACTTGAAGGAGGAATAAAAAGCTGTAGCAAAGGACTCAATTTCTAGGTAATTTCTTCTAAATCCTGCTTTCAGTTTATTACCCTGACAAAGAGTCTCTCAGTTGCAGAGCAGAGCCCTGCCTCCCGCGGGGGATATACGGAGGATTATCTACCCTGAAATGAAAGTCTGTTGACCTAGGGAAAACATTTCACTAAATAACCGCAGTTGTGAATTGAAAGGGACCTGTGGGGTATTAGACACGGTGTAAAAGCAATTTGAGCAGAGTAAGGAAAATAAGTGGAAGTAGTTTGGGGCAGGAAAATAATGTAAATGAATACATTTGTGGGATGGGTAGGGGTTATGCAAAGGGAAAACACACTCGATTACAGATCCCAGGATGCTGCCTGCACCTCCACTGGCATCTCCCTGCTTGCAGTGTCCCAGTGCATCACTCTGCACTTCAGACTCCCCATGGCTGTGCCTCTGGATAACCCTGCCTTGGCCACCAGCCTCTTGTGTTTTCAAGGAAATTAGGAAGCCACCAATTCTTGAGCTATACCAAATTAAAATTAGAGGAAGGAAAAAAAAAACCCCACATTAAAATTACTAGCCTTGAGCTTATCTTCCCAGCCCACAGCCAAGCAGAAACATGGACCTACTGGTAACTTCGACTAAAGTGACTAATGTTGTTAAACCAAAGATTTGGGATGGTGCTGTGACTCTCTCTCTTTCTGGTTCACGCTCATTAAGAGCAGGAGCAAGTAATTGCTGGCATCCCACATGGCCCCTGGACCACGGGAATGAAAGCATTTCTGCTGTTCTGAGGAGGTAGATCCCGTCGCCCTTTTGCCCTGTGTTACACCGAGGTGCCGCCAGTTTTTATTAAACCACACCCTCCTTCCCTCCCCAGAGTAAATCAGTTGCTCTCAGGGTAAAGGAGAGTTTCTGAAGGGTGACATCACAGAGGGAAAAATGGCAGGGGATCTGCTAGGCTCGGTCTCCACGCTCATAAACTTTGTTTTCAAATCCTGCATAAAACAAAAGGTGGCGTGAAATATGATTTTGGGCCGGGAAGTATCTCTGGCAGGGAAATTTTTCAGTTGTTGAATAACCATCTGAGGCAGTGATGGAATAGCTACAGCCTAAGTCATGCAAAATGAGGGGGGAAAAAAAGACCTTGACTCTTTTATGGAGTTTCTGCAAATCCAGGGCTCAGCAGGGGCTCTACTGTGCCAGGCAATGTGAGTTACTGCAGAAGCAAAAGCTTTTGGAAGTCACCAGTGTTGTTCACACACTTCAGATTTCAAGGAGCTTCCTTCCAAGAACCGTTTTTGTTGAAAACTGATGTTATTTTCCTAAATAAAGCAGATCTATGGGAGACAAACCCCTCTGAGGGCTAGATGGGTACCAAAGATTCAACAACCGCTTGCTGATCCTTGAACAGAGCTTTTGTAAAAATAAAAAAAAAAATAAAATAAATTAAAAAAAACTCATTTGAGAAAAGGATGGGTCTGCAGTGCTGGTTACACCTCCGTGGTAAGGCTGGTGAGATAAGAAGTGCTTTTATTCCCCACTTCTCCAGACCAAGGATATATTATTGACCCCTCAGTTGCCCCGGTTCAACGATTTGCATGTCCATTGAATGCCCTCCGTTAGAAGGAACATATACAAATCTTGCATTTTGGGTTCAGATGATGCAGTGTGATGCCCGCCCCGCCAGCCCATGCCATGGCCAAGCCGTGGAATTTGGAGCAGTGGGGAAGGAAGCGTTTGATGAGGCACAGGGAGAGCAGCCACTCAAGGACAGTGCAGATCCCTCGGTGCTCCTCCAGCCCTTCTTTCCCCCAGCTGCTTGTTGCTGTCCTTGCTGCACATCCTCATATTCGGGACGGTTTGCATGACTCAGCCAGGGATGGGGAGGAAAATGAATGTCATCATTTTGATCCAGTTAAAAATAATTTGTCGGGTGCTTTCTCTCTACCCTGTCTCGTCATCCTCCCTTCCCCCCTCCCCTGTTTTTTTTCTTTTTCTTTTTCTTGAAGAGAACTATTAGCATATGTTTAGGAAGGTAAATTGTCCCCTGAGTTAAATTAGCACCTGATCAAATGCGTGCAAAGTGCTAATTGCGCTTTGCAAGCAAAACCAACTGCAAACAAGCCTTTAAGACTCCAGCGAGCAGTCACGAAAATTGAGGCCATCCCAAAGCAAGGGGAGCTGACTGCAATATTACTCAGCGATAAAAGTCAGACCGTTCCATCCCGAACAAAAGGAGCAGACGGGAAGCCATTTCTAAATAAGCATCGGGCAGCTTTTTTAGCCCCACTGTCCACTTCCAGATAGGACAAACTTTTTCTTGCGGGGAGAAGGAGGTCTGTATGTCTGGCCTCAGGTGCTGGACACGTATTTCCCATGGCCTGTGTAAGATCAGGAAAGATGCCGATTTCTTCTTGCACACCCACTCTCCTGTTCCTGGTGGTCTCGGCAGGAGGGGCCGTTCTTGGCGGCAGGAGCTGTGGGGAGGGCACAGGGCAAGGCAGCACAGTCACTCCCCAGGCAGGAGCCTGCTAGGATGTCCCAAAAGACAACAGAGGATACCAGTAGGACCTTCCAACTCTGGGTTTCTAGCAGAATTACATGCCTGCATATATCTATATATATTTAAAAAACCCCAGATGGTCTGAGGTAACTGCTGTGGCTTTCTGGGGGAAAGGGTATGGAAGCTTTTGGTCCTTTGAGGATGAGACTCATGGAAGGAAGATGGGCCAGGGGTTTTTAGGGGGCACGTGATGCCACTGAGGACAGCACAGCTGCCCTTGGATACAGGATAGCTGAAGGCTTTGCTCCCAGAGGGATTTGGCACCTCAATAGCCAACGGGGTCGGGTGTGCCACTTTTTTGGGAAAAAGGAGAAGCAAGAGTCTGTGGCATCCTTTGGGTTTTTCTGAAACTGCTCAGAAGTTGCTGTTTCCTCTCTCTCCCTCATGCTCCTTCTACCAAACTGTAACTTCATCCTGAAGAAGAAAGAAAAAGGAGCAAGAAATATTGGGAATTTTCAATCACATAATAATTAAAAAAATGTTTAGATGGCAAAGCCAAACACTCTGAAGGCAGGCAGGGCGCAGGCTGCATGCACAGCCTCCTCCTAGATACACTTCATGAAACAGACTTATCTCTAGGAGTACCTACTAATTTTTTCCCATCTTTGAATGTTTACACATAAAGGCCTGAAGTTCGTGGTCACTCGGGCAAGTGTAGACGTGGCATGTCCCACTATCAGCACCCCTGATGCTGCCATTTTTTCCTCTTAATATCATTTATGTGAGTATCACCGGAGACTCACACCTCCCTTTTCACCGGCAAACAGCTGAAGCTTCCCTTCTGACTATTAAAACAGGAAACTAAACCAGCCCCTGGGATGCAAGCAGCCTTCTCACGGATACCTGTGGCCATCCAGAGGAAACTGCTCTTTGTTCCACGCCACCCTTACAGCAGTCAGCCTACGATTGCGTTGATACTCTGTGCATTTTTTTTTTTTCAGTCTTCCTCTCTCCTAGTTTGCTTGCTTTGATAATTAGCCAAACGATGTTACTGCTTCTCCCCCCCTCCAAGCAATCCTCCACCTTTGTGCAGGAATCATGCTAATGTGCCAGAGACCTACACGGCATTTGCATGTTTTTCCATCTAATTTGGCAGCCTCGGCGGCTCAAAGCAGGTGTGATGCTAATAAGGCAACTTGAGCAATCAGCCCAGGTAGGGATTTGCGGATTGCACAAGAATTTGTTTGGAGTGTCTTTCCGTGTCTGCGCTCAGCGTGCTAAATATAGATAGGAGAGGGAGAAGGAGGGAACCTGAGCATGTGAAAAGGACTGGTAGGAAGGCTGTGGGATTTCCTTTTTTCTGAGAGTCTTCGAACACAGGGTACCTGCCCCTCAAGTCAGCCTGAACGTCTTTGTGCCCCAGAAATGACCAGACGTGGCACTTACTGCCATGGTTGAGTTGACAAAGGTATTGATGATCTCAGAGGTCTTTTCCAACCTAACCCATTCCGTCATTGTCCTCCACGGCCATGCTCAGGACTGGACATGTTTCCAGGAGGAATGGAGGGTGCATGAGTCCCTGTCTCCGTCTGCCTTTAGTGCTGAGCAAAGCACACAGATAAATACAAGTGGCAGAAGTGTTTTGGTACCTGCAGTCCTGCTGAGACATGTCTCTCCTGGGTCCCACAGGCATTGTTATTCACCTCCTTAAAACTCTTATCTGCACCACAGAGGTTGGGGGGGGGCAGCAGCCTGTCCTGCTCTGCTCTGGCAAACAGTGTGATGAGGTTGAACCAGGCTCAGTCTTCCTGGGTCACCTCATCACAAGGCTGTTCCACAGCTTCCTCCACCTCGGGAGTACCTGGTCCCTCCTCATTCATCCTCTCCTGTTCTCCCTGCTGACGAGTGAGCCGTGCTCTGGGATGGACGTGGAGTCTCTCCCAGGGGAGGGATGTGTGTTGCTTCCCTGAGCTGAGAGCCCAGGTTCAGGACCTGCTGCAGTGTGTCACCCAGCCCATTAGTAACAGCTTCCTTTGGGCAAACAGGGATGTCAGGGCTGTCTGGGCAAATTAAAATCAGTTCAGTCCTTGCTGTCACATCAGCTCCTGCTCTGCCTTGCTCGCTTTTCTCACTTGGTTCCTGTTGGCACCGGAGCCCTTGAAGTAAGAGAGACATTGCAGAAGTTTTCCAGAAGCACGAATTTAGATTCTTCTAGGTGAAAACTGCATTTCTCAGGTTAAAGAGACTGATTTACCCCCTCATCCCTATTACAATTTATTTAGTTGTTGTTTATACAATTATTTATACTGTTACTATTACTATTGCCATTGCTACTGCTATTACTATTTACTAATACTATTACCATTGCCTTTTCTCCTACTATTTACTATTACTGTTCTTTTATTCCACCTAAGCTGGGCTATGAGTTGAGAAAGCATTTGAGGATATCTCCTCTCTGCCTGTTGTCACCCCAGGCATTACAGATCTGGGACTCTGGGTTTGGGGAGGGAAGGGTCTGTCTCAAGACACAGAAATGAGCCTTGAAGATGGTCCTGCTGTGTGGCTCTGAATACCCCTGACCACTGAGGATGGTGGGGAGATCTTACCCAGGCCTGAGAAACCCAAATGGCCTCTGTCATTGTAATACTGATGAGGTGGGTCAAACCCTGGGCTCAGATCCTACCCTGCATTGAGATGTTGCCATCTGGAAGTACATCTGTATCTGAAAAAATAATTTATCAGGCAGCAGCAGAGAAAATCTGAGGAATAACCCGCTTTCAGACACCCTCTGTGGAAATGCAGCTCTTTTGCAAATCAGAAAATGCTCCCACCCTGCATAAAGATGTGGAGCTGGGGGTCACTCTCACTCCTGTCTCCTTGTTCTCTTTTGGACCAGAGCAACGACCCCGAATGAGACAGAAAGGGACCTTTTTCCATGAAACTTCTGGCTCTCTGGGGAGCAGGAATAGCTGTGTGTTTCATGGACAACTCCTGGGGTGTGCTGGATGGGGCGATGCTCATCGCAGAGGCAGGGGAGGGTGTCACGGCCATCACATCCCATGCTGCCAGCCCTGCAGGCACTCCCACTGCTCCCAGGACTATTCCAAGATTAAATCTTACATTTCCTTGAATTAATAGTTTCTCAACAATAGATAATCAAAACACTTGCCTGTATTTTATTTTTAAATAAACCAGGTGGCGGTCAAAAGCAGATAGAAAACAGACTGATGAATGAAAGAGGGTGCTGGGGAGTTTTTTTAACTTTCAACGGATGGAAAAGCAATTAATTTTTGGTCTGATTCTGTTGTTTTGATTTATTCTTCATGGGAATCCTAAAAAAGGCTTCCAGCAAGTTGTGGCCCCAGTTGAAAGCGTGGCTGGGAAGGAGGTCACAGCCCAGTGCACTGCAGGAGGGCCAGCACAGTTCTCTGGGGAGGATGAGAGAGGATGAAATGTGTCAGCCAGCTGAAGCAAAGCAGGAACCCTCATTTGTTTCACATACCTTCTTTAACCAAGAAAGAGGATCCTGGGTAGGAATACAATTAAAAGGAATCTCTCTCTCTATCTCTCTGAAGCCAAATCCTGAGGACTTTTACCTCTGTCCAGCCAAAATGTCTTTCCCATGTTACCTGGAAAGTTTTGCCTTAGCAAAGGGTAGGCAGAAGCCATGGAAGAAACCTGGGGCTTGAGACTCTGTCCTCACTCCAGCAGCACGTCAGAGACTCCAGAGCCACACAGCAGATGTCCCCAGTGGAGTGTGGCCCATCCTCGGCTTTATACTGGGAGCTGGGCTTTGAGTGGGAGTTACCAGCCTCCACTTGCAATCATGCACGTGCTTAGAGTAGGGTGAGGTTCCTAGAAATTCATTTGGAAGCCCCAAGTGCATGGATTTTTCCTGCCTTGATTTCGGTGGGGGAATGAGGAGCCTGAATACTTCTCAGCACAGGCATTTTTAAACTGCAAATAGTTCTTCCAGATTGCTCCAGATGAAGGTACTGTCACCCAGCTCAGTGGGAGGGAGAGAGAGCACAGAGAGCAGGGGCTGCCTCGCTTCTCCAAAAATTGTCTGGCTCCAGCTTCTGCCCTTCTTCAGAGAAAAGACAAGCCCTGCTTTCAGTGTGCTTAAACTCACTGAGCTGACCTTGCCCATGATCTGGAGCCAGAGGAATCTCTGGGCTCTCCCTCGTGATATTTGTGCCCATAAACACCTGGATTAAGTGACCTGTGTCAAACACAAAATGACAGCAACGTGCTTTGCTCAGCACTGACCCGTGGGCACGTGCTACAGCCCTTCCCGAGCAAGAAGGAGGTGGCATTCAACAGGCAAACACCTGTGCACACACTGGCAGGCATTTGCAGTGCCAGGCTTTGATGATTTAGGACAGAAACAGCCAGCTGGGGGTCCCTGGGGAGCCGGGTCTCCCCTGCATGAGCGGCTCAAGAAGCACTAAGCTCTCCCAGCTCTCAGTGGCTGGTGACAGGAGCTGGGTTTGTGCTCCCGAGCCAGGGTCAGCACTGTTTTTCTTTCCCAAAGAGCACAGGCTCGTTGGTGAGTTGTCACAGATTTGCAGTACCAGGACTTAGGGTTTTTTTTTAATGTGAACACAATGTTATCTCTTGCGTGCTCTCGGGGCACCACAGCGTGAGGGAGGCAATGAAAACATCTCTCCCCTCAGGGCAGGGCGATTTTCTAACTAGGACAAGAAAAGGGTTGTCCTGGGCCAAAGCCAGGCATGAGGGATTGCTGGCCAAGGGAGAAGCTTTAGTCCTCTAAAGTCTCTCCAAAATCCCATTGGCAAAGCCGGGTTAGATGGAGAAGTAAACATTCTCATTTTGGGATGAACTGCAGCGCCCAAAGCTGTACAAAGCACAGGCAATGGGCATCGTGACTTGGCACATCCCTCACATTTCACTCTGTCTCAGAAAATTCCGGACCTTTAGCCTGCCTTGACCCCAGGTAATATTGCTTTCTTAAGAACCAAAGAGCTTTCTTAAACCTGGCCCATGTGATGCTCACCTCAGGCTTACTGAACCTTTCCAATCCTTTGTTAAGGATAAGGGACCTCAGGGTTAGTAACTGAACCTGAAACTTGGGAACTCTTGCAGAGCACGGCTCAAAGCCAAAATGAAAGCTGCAGAGTGTCCACTGTAAGACTCCCATCAGGACCTAAGACTGTGGAAACTAAAATCTTGCCTATGCTAAAGCCACAACGCAGATAAATTACCTGCGCTGCTTTGAAAAATGAATGCATTTTATCCCTTTGGATTGCAACACAGGAATATATCTTTTCCTCTCAGTGAAAAGCATCCTACTGTTTATTTTAGCTGGCAGACTTGCTGCCAGAAAGGAAATGAGAATATTATCTCTAATGAGTCTTCTCATAATGGCAATTTTCTAAAAGAGGTACCAATTCTAGGTTTGTGTCAACAGTCCCACATCTGCAAGGCATGGAATAAACCTCCCAAGCCTATTACAGTATGCAGCCTCACTCCTCCAGAGTCAGTGTGGTAATGTCTTGACAGAGCAGCAATTCCAGTTTTAATAGCAATATAGATTTTTCCCATGTGTGTACAAACACATATCTAAGTCCAGACTGCGCCTCTGGTCTCCTCTAAAACAAACGGTCTAAGCCACATTTCTCTTCCCCACTTATCTGTTTGTGACTCTTTGCCACGTTCAGGCTGCCCACCATTTAAAATTCAGCCCCTAGGGACAGAGTCCTGCCTCTGTGCCTTTGGAAGCACCTCATTTTAAGTCATTTGACCCATGTCTGCCAAAGCCTTTTGAGGGAATTAAAGCAACATCTCCAGAGGTCTCGCTGGCCTCTGCAGGAGGCACAAACCCAGTGTTCCACCACATCTGCAAGTGGGTCAAAGCATCCACCTGCCTCCTTCTGGATCCTGGCAGCAGGTGGGTGGATAAAGCCCTGATCAAAGCCCTCTGGCTTTCAGGCTTTGGCAGAACCAAGGGTCACCTCCTTCTAAGGCAGTTCCCAGGCGTGACTGGGATGTGTCGGAAGTCTCTGATCCTTGCACCCTCTGCAAGGCAGGTGAGGTGACGTGGGGGTTTTGTTTGGGGTGGAGTTAATTCCCTTCACAGTAAGCTGGTGTGGGGCTGTGTTTTGTGTTTGTGCTGGAAACAGTGTTGATGACACAGGGGTGTTTTTGGTGTTGCTCCGCAGAGCTTACGCAGAGCCCAGGCCTTTTCTGCCCCTCAGCCCAGCAAAGGGGCTGGGGGTGCACAAGGAGCTGGGAGGGGAAACAGAGCTGGGACAGCTGATTCCAACTGCCCCAAGGGATACCCCACCCCACACCGCAGCTCAGCATATAGAGCTGGGGGAAGAAGAAAGAAGGGAAGACATTCAGAGTGAAGGCGTTCACCTTCCCAAGTCAGTGTTAGGTGTGATGGGAGCCCTGCTTTCCTGGGGATGGCTGAACACCCGACTGCCCGTGGGAAGGGGTGGATGAATTCCTTGTTTTACTTTGCTTGAATGTGTGGCTTTTGCTTTACCTTTTAAACTGTACCTCAATCCAGAAGTTCTCCCACTTGGATGTTTGTGCACTTGGAAGGTGCAGGGTAACCTTAGACACTGATACAGCTAACACCACAGTGGGGTTATAAATCCAAATCCACCAGGCTGCCTTAAGGCCCTTTCAAGATCAGAATGTGTCCAAGCACGTTTCCAAGTCCAGACTTGTTTCTCTGCTGTAAGAAATAATGCTGCAATATGGATAAAAATGCAACAAAGTTCAACGCCAGACCTGATAAGAGGAGAAGAGTGATTTGTTTTTACAAAATGAAAGTCACTCCCTCATATTGTCATGCTCACACAACCCTAAGCACTGAGAAGTTTGTATCCTCCTGATCTGGCCACGATTCCTCCTGCTGGCAGAGGGGACCTGGAACACTGGCTGCCCAGTCCTCACCCAGTCTCCTGAGTGACATTGTCCAGGTTCAAATATGGTGTTTTTCACTCATCAGGAGCTGACAGGGACAATGACTCTCTCCATCCTGCCACACCCCTCTGTGAGTCATCAGGATTTTATCTCCTGAGCCCTTTGTCTCCTGATCTGGGTGTTCTGAGAAGCTGTCCCTAGATGTGCTTCCCAAAGACCTGCCAGTCCAGCTGCCAGCAACATCTGCCACCCATCCTGTCGCCTCCTGCCAGTGGCTCCTTTGGTAGTTTTGTAATATTCCTGCAATATTCCAGTATTTTGCAATAGACTTATGTTCCCATGCATTCCCCTTTTGTCCCACTCTTCGGATTTTTACCACAATTTTCTCTGCTGCCCCAAAGGTTCCACACGAGACTGAGCTCGGGCACATCTTTCAGCTGAGCCCCAGGATGCTACGGAGAGGGAGAGCCCAGCTCCCACTCAATCCACAAGGAAGGGGTCAGGGGACTCAGGTGAGAAGCAAAGTCATCCAGCAGGTCTTCCGTACTCAGCTCTTCCTGAGCACGAGGTGGCTGCTTTGGGTAAGATTCATCCACTCAGATGTAGACACTTAGAATTAAATATCTCCTTCTGAGCTTCCTCCCTAGCCAACAGACAGAGCCTATCCTGGGAGAAACACCCCTCTTTCTGGTGGAGATGGCTGAGATGGGTCAGATGGGGTTTGCCAGTGGAGTGGCTATTCCTTTCCAGTGCCTGCCCAGGGAGAAAAGGGCAGTGAGATCAGACTGAGGTGTCTACTCTGCAGACCTCCGAATTTAGGAGAGCTGAATCCCATCCCTGCAGCCCAGAGAAGAGCAAGTAATGGGGGTGGGAAGCACATGGGTGATGGGGCTTGCCATTCACCACCTGATCCCAAGCCCTTTCTCAGCTGCTCATTGCACACGTTTGAGCTCCCCCACACTTCCTATAAACTTCCTAAAAGCATGGGCAACCTGAGAGCAGGATTCTTGCTCTGAAGACTTCTCCCTGCCTTCTCATCTCACAAACATCCTTCTCCTGACAAGTTGCTGGGATGCTGGCAAGGCCCTTTGAGCTCTCCTGACATCCCCCTCCAGTGCAGCAGAGTTTGTGGCTGTTGATCTTTCACCCTGTCGGTCTAAGCTGGCTCAAGGGTGGTCAGGAAGTGCTTTGTGGTCAAGAGCGCGTTGAGGCATGGGAAGAAAATGTTCTGTGGGGCAGGACAGGCTTTTATGTGGTTATTCATGACAGCAGTGGACTGGATGGGGTGAACCAAGAGGTCACTTCCCCACCGACATTCCCAAGTGCACCAGCAGGAAAGGGCAGCGGCTCAGCAGCCTCCGGTTCACTGTCCTATCGACATCCAACCTTCTGGTTTTTGCTGGTGGCTTTGATTCTTAAAGGAAGATCCAGGGGAACCTCACATCACTGCTGAGGGAGTTTTGTTGCCAAGCCTGATCCAACTGCAGCAAAGTTAATGTACTTCCAGGACCCAAGGGGAGTCCCAGACATCAGCCAGAGTGTTGGTGGCAGCCAGGAAGTTTGTGGCCTTGGGAAGGACGCTGCTTGGAAGTGTTGTAGAAGACCTTGTTGACTCCATATTTCTCTGGTGCATGTGAGTGCCCTGGTTACCTCAGTAACAGGTGTTAAAAAGTCCCAGCTTGCTGGGAATAGGCTTTGCCATCCTCCCTCTTCCCGTAAAATCCTATTCTCGTCATGCTGGCAATAAATAACGTCCTTGTCGCGCACCGTGGGCACACCAAGTACTCAAACGGGGCCATCCTTTGGAAGGGAGGGTTATTTTCAGCAGCGCATTTTAGCTGAAAAGGAGAAGCTCTGAGTGGAGGCTCTGGCATTTTGCGAGGCTTAGCTGAATCGTTGGTGCCTGCTGGTCCCCACAGTCCTGCTGGGGTGGTGGTGTCACTGTGTCCACACAGATGAGGGCAAAGTGATACTTTGATTAATGTCAGCAGTCTGGCACTTGGTGAAGGTGCAGTCTTTGCTCTTTCCTCAGCTGAAAAACAATATGGCTTTGTCTCTCTTCAGCAGTCGGCAGGGACACAACCTGAGACCCAGCTGAGCCCAGTGACTTGGTGAAGGGAAAAAAACAGGAGGAAAATCTGCTTGTTGTTTTGATACAGATATTCTGCCTCTCAAATGCAAGGAAAAAGAAGGGCCAGATGTCTCGTATGGTTAATGGTCAACAGCAAGTATGATTTTAACCTGACAGGCATATCAAAATGGACCTCTGGAAGATCAGAAGATCAGCCTCTTCTTCCAAGGGGTGACACGTTTTTTGGTTTCCAGTTGTAATCTGGGCATCTTTCTTTCATATTAAAGGGTTTAATACACCACACTGTCTGCCGGGCTATTTCCTCCCAATGATTCAGTTGGGATTAACATCAGGACAATTGGTGTTTGTGCTCTCTCCATGGGATGGAGCTCTGGGCAGTCTGATCTAGGGGGAAGGTATCCCTGCTCAGGACACAGGGGTTGGAACTGAGTGACCCTTAAGGTCCCAAACCATTCTGTGAGTCTGTGATTCTGTTACTTCTTTGGCATTCCCACTGCATGTGTGCAACACACACAGCAGTACCTTCCTCTGCACACACCAGATGTGTCTGTCCACTGCCTGCCACCCCAGCTCAGAAGGAAAGGCTCTTTGGAAAGCCAAATTCACCTGGCAGAGCAGCTGCCCCAGGGGTAAAACGTCAGCTGGGAGCTGGCTGCAGAAGGGAGGTGACAGGGAGGCAGAGTAGGTGCTGGGGTCAGTTTGGGTGTGGGACAGTGCCAGGGACTGGTGGGTGGATCAAAGGGCAGTGGCCTTTAGGGGGAAGACACTGGCCAGAAAGAAGGCTTAAAGAGAACACAGTAAAAAACTCTCCGAGCTTGTCTGGAGCAGGGGAGGCTGGTGCTTTGCTGTGGAGCACATAACTCATAGTAGTAACAAAAACAACAAACAAAAAGTGGCTGTTGTTCCTTTTCTTCATGTTCTCTCTGTGGGAGTCCAGCTAATGCCCCTGAGATGCCCCAGGTAGGGTCACTGTGTCCCAGCCCAAAGTCAGGCACTGGACCCTTCCTTTGGGGTGGGCAGGGGGGTTTCCACCTATGCATATCTTCGTCTTCTTCCTTAAGGCCTCTTCTCCACCTCCTCATGCTGGAGCTGGTTTGGGTCTTCCCCAGGCAGTCTCTGACCTTCCAGCTGCAGGGACTTTCCCCGGGAGCTTTTTCTCCTCGCCAGGACGTGTCTGAATTTTGTCCATCCTGTGTGATCAGATGCTTGCCAAAAAAAGCTACAAGAAGAGTGACAACACCCACGCTTCTTCCCAGGGTGCCCACCCACCAGGTCCAAAATACCATGAAAACCATCCTCCGAGCACAGATCTTGGTTCACATGGGCACAGCACATCCCCCCAGCATCATCAGCCGGTGTTGGTGCTGGCGCCCCACAGGCACTAATCATAGAATCATAGAATGGTTTGGGTTGGAAAGGACCTTACAGATCATCCAGTTCCAACACCCCTGCCATGGACAGGGACACCTTCCACTAGACCAGGGTGCTCAGAGCCCCATCCAGCCTGGCCTTGGACACTTCCAGGGATGGGGCAGACACAGCTTCTCTGGGCAACCTGTGCCAGGGCCTCATATTACCATTTTGCTCACACCCCCTCACAGTAAAAAATTTCCTCCTAATATGTAATCTAAACCTACTCTCTTTTGAAGACATCCCCCCTTGTCCTCTGACTGCACGCTCTTGTTCCTTCCTAATGAAGGAGCTCCATCCAGCTCAGGTGTCTTTTTCCTTAATCTCCTCCTGGGTGCTGGTAACCAAATAGCTGTTCCCCATCTCTGACACCTTCCTAGGCACTTGCACTTCCTTGGCAAGAGCTAACTCAGGGACTAGCCCTGCAAAATGTAGCTGCCAGGAGTTCCCTTCCTGCCCATGCACTTGTTCACTTGTTCACATTCCTGCCCACGCACTTGTTGACCCTTCTCTCCCTCCGCTGGCTTCTTAAATGTTGTCACACTTAAACTTTGGCCCCTGCTGTCAAGGGGCTCAAAAATTCCCCCTCCCTGTCCCAGCCCTACCTGCGCAGGGCTCATGCAGCCACCTGAGCTCATGTGATCTCTGCACAGAGCCACCCAAGCAGCTTCTGTACCCAGAGCATCCAGCCTTAAAACCAACCCAGTGGACTAGAATGTTCTCCCCAGCAGCTGTATACTGTACATCTACCAAGCACTTTTTAATAGAAAAAAACATGCCTAATTTTCACGCTTATCTTATAACAAGAAGTAACACAGTTGAACTGTATCATACCTATCCTTTTACCCACTGGCATTTCCCAGACTTCCATCTTCTCCTTCCTTAAGGTTTATCTGAGAAGTGATCTTATCAGAGAAGAGATTAAACCAGATTTCTGTTGCTATTGCACAGTTTCCTAACTCTGCTTCCATTTACTGGCAGACACGTGAGTGCTGACAGCACCTGTGAACCCAGGGAAGGTCTGCAGAGTAGGCATTGAGCAGGAAAATTTTGGTAGATAGTCTGGCAAATCTGTTTTCTGCCTCCTATGCACCACCCTGCCCTCAGCAGAGGTGAGCCCTGCAGACAGGACACAGCAGGGAAGGGAATGATATCTGACCTACCATAACAACCATGGCCAAGGCTCATCTCTCAAACCCCTCACTGACTTGTAGATTGGTTTTGGAGCCCGAAACCTCCTCTAATTTTTCCAGCTGTGCTAGTGGATATAATGAAAAATATTCCCTCTGTCTACAACCCTTTGACCTGGCTGTGTCCTGAGACGTTGCAGCTACAGCAAAATATGCTGGAGACCTCCATGTCTGGTTCTCTTCCAAGGCAAAGAGAGCATTTCTCCTCAGATGCTTGAGAAACATGAGTTCACATGTGATTTATTGGGGGACTTTGTGATGCAAACACGTGGTGAGAAACTC
>JAYRBT010000001.1:112550429-112574697 GCA_036023395.1 Myiotriccus ornatus
CCAAGACATTTATGCTGTTTTGCTCCAAAATGTACAGGTAAAAGCTGTCAGACTCTGCTGTCTTGCTTTTTCAAGGCCTCTTGGTTGGTTTGTTGGTTGGTTGTGGTTTTTCGGTGGTGGCTCGTTCGTTGTGTTTTTTGTAATCTCTTGGTTAAATTAATGCATTTTCAGCAGCTTGGTTAACAACTTAAGCATGGAAGCCACACGCTGAGGCAACCTTCTGCAGTTTGCCTGGCAGAAATGGGAATGAGAAGCTTAAATGCCAGTTCAGCCCCCCTCGGTGGCTGACTCGGAGCATCAGGTGCTGGAAGGGAGAGCGGGACAGTTCAGCTGCACAGCAACCACACACTGATTTCTGCTGGACAGCATTTACAAGTGCTTCAGAAACCAGGGTGGCTGCTGCACTTCATCTTATTAAAGGAAAAAAACAGATGAAAAATACATATATAGCCCCTGTTGTGTGTTTTGTTGTTTGTTGGTTTTTTTTTTTAAGTTTGTGTTATTGAACCACAAAGGAGTTGATCTATGCTTACTACTCTAGCTGGAGACCTCGTCTCTGAGTTATCTGCCAGCTGGCCAAAGGAGAAGTTGGAGTGTGATTGGTTGGGTTGCCTTTTCCAAGAAAGATGGAAATACTGTTAAAGGCAACTTCACTGGTTCACTCATGGGTACCATCTCTTGTTTGGGTCTTCGTTGCATCCCAGCCTACACCCCTCTTACTCTGTGCTGCCTTTCTTAGTTAAAATGATAGGGAGATAAAATGATAGGGCATTGGTAGTTACTGGAAGAGAAAAGTCAGCCAAGCAGGCTTACAAGTCAGTTCTGGTGTGTACTGCTAGAGAAACTACAAGCCAGCAAAAAAACTGTGAACGATTGCTTTCCTCTCCAAAATCCTTTCCCAGACTCCACTGGATCACCCTGCCATTGCTAATTAAGTTCATCATATTCCATCTCCTCTGTGTGGATGTGACAGAGTATTTGTTTTGCATTAAATTCAGGTGAGACTTTGAGCTGACATGTTGAAAAGCAATGAGAAGCAGAAATCGTCAGGGGAAGCCAAATTGCTACAGGGGCTGAATGAGCCTGTTGGGCTTCCTGGTTTCAGTCCCATGGACAGGGTCAGATATCCTGGTGTCATGAACCTCACAGGGGAAATAATGACATATCCAGAGACTGAAACAAAGCTATGTATAGCTTTTCTTACCCCTATTTATGTGCTGAAGCACATAAATTAGTCAGGCTTTTTGCATTACTGTTTTCTGGAGTGTTTGGACATAGTTCATAAATTATTGGAGAAGAAAGGTCAGACTTTTAAAGAATGCTTTGGAAAATCAGCATCTTTGGGAAGGATTTGACATGCTTTGTTTACAGTGTGAGAGAGTTCAGCACACAAATCCTCTGAGAAGCCCAAGAAGCCTTCCAGCAAAACCAGCGGAGACAAGGCTAGACATCCCAAATATTTCTCCATAAGTAAAAACAAACAACAATAACAACTAAAAAAAAAAAAAAAAAAAAGGCAGGAGATTAAACCCCAGACCTTCCTTAGAACTATGAAGCAGACTTTCTAAGGCCTTTACAGCTCACCTCTGAGCTCTGGCAATAACTCCTGCTGAGTTAACCTCAACATGAAGATCATCGGAGCCAAATGTCACTCCAGTGCAAGACTCAGATGAGTGTCCAAGGGACAAGGAGGGACTAAAAGGGACCCCCTTAGACCAGAGACACAGCCAGAGGACTGTAAAACACTTTGAGGGGCATATTCCCCTGGGTTCCCCCTTGTTTTCACCCTGGTGGCTTGGTGTTAGGGTGACCCTGTACATCCCATCCTCCAGTGTGGCACAGCAGGGGAGGAAAAGGGCATCAAAGGTGGGAGCAAGCCTTTGACTCTGAGGGATTTCTCCAGCAGAAAGAGAAAAGGAAAGCAAAAGGACGTTGCAATTAGCAATGTGGAAGACAGACAGCAGTGCATTAAATCCTGCAGCGAGAGGCTGACATCAGCCTGAGTGGGTGGAAAACCGAAACAGCTCGGACAATGGGGCTGCTCTGCTTCCTTTGAGCACACTGTCAAAGAAAAAGGGAAAAAGAAAACTGAAAGAGTTACTGTTGAGGGGCGGCGGGGGGGGGGGGGGAGGGGGTGTGGAAATTAAGAGGGGAAGGGGAAACCCCAACGTTCTCCGGAGGCACATACGGGAGATGCTCAGCAAATACCGAGTGCGACCTTCCCGTCGTGTGTTCCCTTCCAAGCCGGGGAGGCCGCTCGGTCCCACCGGCGAGGGGCTGCTGCCACCTCCCGGGAGCGGGATGCGCCGCTGGCGCCGGGCGGCCAGGGCAGGAAAAGCATCTTCAAAGGTACCGAGACTCAACACCAGGGCCGGTTGTTTGGAAAAAAAAAAAAAACAGGAATGGTTGGACGAGCACGTGAAAATCCTTTGGCGCAGCATCTCTGAGCACAGCGCTTTAAGGCACCAGGGAAATAAAGCTGTTCGTGTGCAAATGCTGTGTTAGATACTACATGTGTTGTGCACACTGAAATACACACATGTTCAGAGCATCGCTGTACTGATGGCCTCGAAGGCAGAGCAGACTCTGGATTAAGTAAAGCTCCTTTCCCCCCCATCTGACGTTAATGAAATGATCGACTAGTTATGAAATCTTCACAGAGAAAGCACTGCAAGCAAACCATGGAAATTCCCTTTTTTCCTGACTGCCAGCTGTGTCATTGGTTCCCCTGGGATGCACCAGCCCACTCCACACAACGGGAGCACTGTCCATGGGCCCCTTGAGAGGCTGTGTGCTGAAAATGCTCCATGCAAGGCCTCCCTACCTCTGGACCCTTACACAGACCAACCCTTAACCATCCCAAAATAGCTCCAGCTATATGACAGTGTTCTCTGGAAGCAATGAATGCCATGGAGGAGAGTCTCGAGGGCCTTGGGGATCAGCCTCCGCCTATACCCCAGGGTAGCTGACTCTCTCCTGTGTTCCCAAAGCTGCCGACTGACATCAGCTGGGCCCCTCCGCGATTTACAGCTCCCCCAGCACGGCTGTGTGGCAGCACCTACTGGCCCCCTGCCCCCACAGTGGTGTGGGCAAGTTTGGGCTGTGAAAGGGCAAGCCAGGAAGGACATCAGGCAGAGCCTGTGGTGGCTGACAGGGATTTCCCCAGCAGCAGCAGCTTTTGCAGAGTCCCTGCCCAGCTCCCACCACCTCTGCTGAGGCAGAGCAGCTTCTCCAGGCGGGGCTGAGCCCACCCTTCCCAAGCACACTGAAGAGTTCACAGCCCTCATGGTGTGTGGTAGGTCTCTGCAAGACAGCTGGAGGATGGCCTTTGAGGCAGAGACAAGTCCCCTGAGTTTTGGTCGACTTGCATCACTCCCTCGTCTTGCCTCAGCCTCTCTGACTGAGGTCTCATTTTTATTCCGCTTGTGCTGCACTCTCAGAAATGCCACAAGCATCTGCTCCGTGTCCCAATCTCATATTTTTCATTAAAAGTGCCAGTTAATGGCAAGGGAAGCACCAGCCATGTAACCTGGCTCCAGCCCTGCTGCGTGGGCTCTGTACAGACCCTGATTGCACTGTCCCTGGGAAAAGCCCCCTCGGCCAGATCAGGAGCCGGGAAATGAGGGACCGGGCAGGCACCTGCTCTTCTCCCATTAACTTGTGGATTTCCAAGCCAGTCCTGACAAGAGGTCACGCTGGAGACACAAAGTCCAGGTGGAGGGGGGCAGAGCCCACGTCATCGTAGTCTCCTCTGGCTGCTTATCCCAAATTTACATGCCCAACAGCAGAAATAAACTGCAGAGTTCTGCCAAGAGCATCAGTGTTATGCACTTCTGAGAGAATACTGGAATTTTTTAAATGTGTTTGAAGCCCTTTTTGTTGCCAACAGGGGAAGCCTCCTGCTTTTTTAACTTCAGATTGTAGAGACCTATGTGGTAGAGACCACATCTTGATGACAATGACAAGGAGATGAGGTGTTATGGGGGTTGCATGTAGCAGAATTTGCTTTAAAGAAAAAAAACAAAAAGGTGGTGGTGGGGGGAAACGCTGGCAAACTTTCAGGCTGCTCCCAAATTTTATGTAACGCTGGCTAACTTGCAAATCAATCAGGAACCAAGAAAAGCCAGAGTTGTGCAACCTTTATCGCGTCCATGTGCCTTGTGCCCTGGGTTCCCGTCTCCCCGGGGAGATGTCGGAACCCGGGAGGTGAAGGGAGCCCTTGGGAGAGCCAGAGCGCAGGAAAGGCTGCCACCCCGTGGGGACACAGCTTTGCCAGGCAAACCCTCCCTCTCTCCGGGGCTCTCCTGCCAGAATCCAGGCGACTGAAGTCCCAAATGGATCGTCCAGGGGCGAGGGGGGAAAGCAGCATTCATTAACTGCCTGCTCCCTTGCAGGGAGGGCTGTGAGAGCTCCACGTGCCCTCTCCAGAAAAGGGTGAGGAGGGTCTTCCTTATCCCCCTGCCAAGAGGGGAGACAAGGAAGGAGCCTTGTCCAGAATGCTCAGGGACATCTTCCTGGCTGGTGGCCTGCAGGTCGGATCCTGCCAGCTCTTGCTCCCAGCCTTTTCTTGGAGGAAACGGGATCCTGGCAGAGGTGACATACCCTGCCCAAGCAGTGCAATACTGAGGGGAGAGGGCAGGTACAGCACCAGCAGCTGCTGCTGCCCTCCACGTCACTGCCACCCCCACTGAGCTACTGGAGCCTCTGGGAAAAGGTGGGGGAAGAAGGGGAATTACCTGGATGAGGGTGCACATCCCTGGGCCACTGTCTGCTGCATCCCCCTCAGGACCCTTTAACAATTCCTCTGGAGGGGAAGCTAAAGTAATTTCTGCTTTGCTTTAGGCAACCAAAGTAATCAGTTTGAGTGGAAACAGAGGGCAGGTAATAAAAACACACTGCAAAAAGGGTGAATAGTCACCCCGAACAGTAGGCCCTGGTTACAGGCCACCCTACACCAAACTGCCTGGATGCTTTGAAGGTTCCCTGTGGGCAGGATCCTCTCCTATCTTTCCCTCCATGACAAAATCATCAACTGAATCACTAACCAAAAAATTTTGTTAATCCTTGAGGAGTGTTATCAACACCTTATCATCAGGTGAATTTGCATAGAAAAGCTGTGGTGAAAAGCTCCTTGCTGAAACTGGTGGTCATAGGCTATGAATGACAAGACTTTCTTTAAATGAAAATTAATTTTGGCACAGGGAAACAAGAACTTTTGCAGAGCCAAGTGCACAGAGGAGGAGGAATACGAGGAGTATCCTGAAGAGATGTGACTAGGAAGACTTCTGGGTGAAAAATGTGAAATATTTTGAGTGACACATAGACACCAGTAAGCAGGGAGGAGTTATTGCCGATGCTCAAGCTCTTTTGCAAGTGGATGAGCCCCTTGAGGCCAGGGGTATTCTTGGTTTGGGGCAGACTAGGGAGCCTTCAGTGACACATTCACCCTCCTATACAAAACACCACCAGCCACCCAGCATGTCCTTGCACAGAGGCTTTAGAGTTCCTCATGGTTTTAATTAGCTTACGGATTGCAAAATGCTTTAAAATCAGCCCTTGTCAGAGCAGCAAGACAGTCAAAGTCTGGTGTCCCTGGGATGTACCCAAAGGTGAGGGGCTGCCCCTGTGCATGGCTCCTGGATTGCCCTAAACCTGTCCTGATTTTCTACCTCATTTGCTGCAATCCAGGCATGAAGAGGTGCCCATAAATGGTTCAAATCCCATTTCATGGGACTGACAGACACACAGGCTGCTCAGACACCTGCAGGCAACATCTGCACATTGATCGCGCTCAAAATGTGTTTTCCTCTTTTTACATCTCTGAGAGGTTTGAATGGGGGTTAAATGTCTGGGGCTGGGGTTTGGGGGTTTTTTCCTTCTGGCTTTGCTGAGTTTCTGTCAGCACGTGGTGGGGAAGCACCAAAGCACTGGCAAGGAGCTGTCTCTGAGGGGAGGAGGGGAAAGCAGCACAGGCCAGGGACCTGTTAGTGCCAGGCAAAGCAGCAAAAGGCAACTTCAAATAAAATGCCCTTTTCGTGTCTGTAGCAAGAGCTCCCTCCTGGAACAAAATTGCCCTCTCCCAAAGTGGGCTCATGCACCTTTTTCCCCCGGAGATGCAAATGCAAAAGGCAGCACAATTTTTGGTAGAAAGCTTCGAGATTGCCCTGTAATTAATCTCAGTAAAAAATTGGTTTAAAATAGTGTCAGACGCTGAGGGGATTTATTGTTTTCTAATTACCAGGCAGTAATCACCCTCCTTGCCTGCTCGTCCCTGATTCTGCAGCACTACCCACTTCCTGCAGCCTTGCCCCTGGTTCTCCTCCAGCTGCCCAGTTCCCAGTGTCCTGCTGTGATGCTGGTCCCACTAATGCTCCCAGCACCCCTGTCCTCGGGAGGTTTGGACAGGGATGAGCCCTGGGACACACTCACTTTCTCTGGATAAGAGGCAAAGCCTTTGCTCCTGACTCCCAGCCCTCCCTGGGTTTTGGCCTTGATAAGGTGGAAGCAAGCGCTTTTTAAATTTAAATAGTCCCAGAGCTTCTGTGTTTATGGTTCATATTAATATTTAAACCCACCCCATGACAAAAAAAAGGGGAAAAAAGCCAACCAAATAACTGCATTTTTCTCTCTTTTTCACAGCTAATCAGCAGCAAAGAGGAGGAGGCCCTGGGGTCAGCTTTTTGACAGAGCAAACACTCTTTCTCCAACTGTTCTCACCTCCCAATGAGAGCAGGGACCTGTGCTCTTCCCTGGGAAGGATGTCCTCGTTTTGTTGTCACCCTGCCTTGATGATTTGTAGGTGGGATCCAGGAGCCCTCAAAGAATGCTGGCTGAGACAAACGTGTGTCTGCTCCCGGGGAAGCAGTGACCTTCTCTACTTGGGAGCCAAGGTGGACCTCGGAAGGTCCACCTCCTGTTGCAGGTCTTGGACGTGGAGATCTCTACCACGAAGAAAAGCACTCCCTGTCCAAGTTGATTTTACCTATGGGGTTAATTATGTGCGTGTGGGGTTATCAGCCTTCCCTAAGCACCCTGGATTTCCGTCTGTGTGGAAAGCTATTTGAGTGGAGCGTGAGTGCTGAAACCTTCAGTCTTGAGCACTCGCATCTGTGCAGACCCGGGAGCTATGGATTTCACGTGTGGCAGCTGCAGGGAGAGCTCGTACCTACACCCTACCATCAAGCAGCTTTAATCATTAATTTGGGATTAAATCCTTCACACGGTTCCGGGGAGATGAGGTCTCCACTGCTGTCTGTACCGACCCAACGAACTGAAAGAATGGCGTGGTTGTCAGGCTGCTGAATTTTGTTCCTTTTTTCTGATCCTTTTGTTTTGCTTGCATGAAGGATAACAGGAACATGAAAGAAAGGGCGAGCCATCATCCCAAAATGTACTTCCAGCGGTGGAAAGCTCATCCTCTAAGCGGTGATGAGCACCACGCTGACCTCCAAAAGCCTTCCAAAGGAGCAAATGAAACCCCCAAAGCCAATTGCGTGTTTCCTATATCACTTTATTGAGCGCCGCTGACCACGTTCTCAGGTTGAGCGCCAGATACCAGTGGAAGAGGTGGAGCTACCCTAGAATTACAGGGAGAGCAAGGGAGACGGTGTGTTAACGCACAGGCTGGGGAGAGCTGGCTGGGGATGGGAAGCCTCTGCACAGCGGTGAGCCCCCCTCTCTCCCCCAAAGGCCTACTAAGACAGTAGAAAGACGTGCTTGTCCTCCTGCCAGTTGTCCCTGAGGGAAACGACAGGGCAGTGGCGTGAACAGATACACTTAAACACTTTGCTGGAGAAAGAAAAAAACCAAAAAAAAACCCAAACAAAAAACCACAAACAACCAAAACCATCTTTCAACACCCCGAAGGTGAGATGTTATTTCTTCTCCTGCGGCTGCAAGGAACTCGTGGCAGGTTCATCGCACGCGCACGGGATCTCGAGTGTGGGGCTTTGGCTCTGTTGCTGTTTTGGTTTTGTTTGGGGGTTTTTTTGTTTGGTTGGTTTTTTTTTAAGAGTAACCAGTTTAACTCTGAGTGGGGTAGAGCAAGTCTGCAGGGCTTTTTCCCTGCTCCAAGCCTCGCCTGAAGACTTGGTGCACCAGGAGCCAGCGTTAGTCGTGCACTCCCTCCTGTCTGGTGGTGGATATGGGCTACAGCACCGGATGAAGACCCTTGCAGCAAGTACAGCGGCATGGCAGCATCGCCATCCACGCCATCCCCACAGGTTTAAGCTTCAATTAGTCCGCCAGCCGCTCACCCAGCCCCTCGTTCCATCCAAGGGAAAAAAGGGGGGGAAGGAAGAGGGGAGGGATAAAAAAAAAAAAAAAAAAAAAGGAAACAAAGTAGGGGAGGAACCAACAAAATAAACCCCTCTGGATATTCACTGGTATCTACGCAACGGCTCTGGGAGTGAGACCCGCGGGCGGTGGCAGCCTGGGCGCCGCGGTGGCAGGCGGGCCTAGGAGGAAGGAGCGGAGGTGGGCTTCTCCTCCCGGGACACGGGGATGGGCCTCTCGCTGTGGCCGGCGTCCATGTTGGAGGGGACCTTGGGGCCCGAGAAGGTCAGCATGCCGTCGTTGGACAGCGAGCAGGTGATGGCAGCCTGGTCCACGTTGGCGGGCAGGCGGTACCGGCGGTGGAATTCCCGGGAGATGTAGCCGTGGTCATCCTGAGAGGCAGTGGGGAAAGGGGGGGAAGGCTTGTCAGAAACGCTCCGTGCCTCCCTTTGCCCGGCCCTGCAGGGGCGTCCACACTCCCCCAGGATTATCGTGACGCTGCACTGCCAGCACCGCTGGGCACATCGCTGCTTTTTTTAAAATATTTTACAGGTTTGTGGGGGTGGGTGTGCCCCGTGATGCCCCTGAAGCTGGAAGAACTGAGCAGAGCAGCGGGGTGTGATTTTTGACCATATTACAGGCAGGGATCTGATTTAGGCCACCATTTCAGAGGATGCTTGGAGAAAAAGCCTGGAGTTCTGGGAAGGTAAAAGCAAGGCGGACACGTGCACCCATGTATTTATTTACTAGGCTGCAATGCTGTGTCAGCCACGCTCCTGGCCCCCTTCTTTTCCTGGCCAAAAGAATGAGAAATGCAATTATTTTTTCTAAGTCGGCCATGAAAACGGCTGCTCTCTTCCTCTGGAAAAAATAGCTATATTAAAAAATACATACTGTTTCCAGACTAGAGCTTTGTCTGGCCAAATATGTGTGTGAGAAGAATTAAACCCCTGCTGGTATAATACACTTTTCGACCCCCACGGATATTTCCATGACATACGTGTTAAAAGTTTCCAAGCCTGAGGCACTTGGTTGTTTTTCTTTTGTTTTGTTTGCTCTTGCTTTTTTCTCCCAGATCAGCATATGAAAACTCTGTTTTCACTAGTGATTCTGGCTTATGAAAACTCAGACATGCTTCAGCAGCGCCAGATGATGTTCTTTGTCTGGCCCAGTGTTATTAGGGAACAATGGACATCGTCATCTGACGGTTATGGAAGATGATGATTGAAAATAAACAAAAGAGGAGTGGATTAGCTTGTTATTGTCAGATATCAGGTTGGGGCTCTATGGGAACTGGCCATGCCAATAGTGACAATCAATAAATAACTCCTTCTTCTGATATATTCTTTTTTTTTTTTTTCCTTCAGCTGAGAGCTGTTGGAAAGAAGGAAAAAGGAGCTCGACTCCCCAGTTGCTCCACCATCAGATCACTTCCACTTACCTGTCTTTCACTGTGCTTGCCATGGATTTCCACAAAGTCATCGATAATCTTCACACTCAAGTCTTCGGGAGAGAAGTGTTTTACATCCAGCATGATTGTAAACTTGTCCCGATCAGACCTCACCTGAAACGAGCATTGTCAGACAGTAAGACCTGAGCTCTGAGTGTGGAGTCAGCTTAAGAGCTTAAAAGCCAGAGATGGGGTGCTCTGGTAGTGACACGGTTTCTCCTTCCATGACTGTGGGCCTCAGCAGGGGTTTTCTTTCCCATCACGGGGACCAAGGGACGCTGGGAGGCCTTGGTAGGTGTCTGCACCATTGCAACTACTCTGGGGAGAGGTGTCACTTCTTGCTGCTATTCTTGTGTCAGGGACCCTTTTGAACCCAGCAGTCTGCCAGAGGCACTGGGCATTTGTACTCAGCAGTAAGAGGGGATGGAAACCAGTGTAAATACTCTCTGATAGCACGTTTTATCCTTTCAGTGTTTAAGGGTTTCTTTGTGGTCTTAGCTCTGAGAGGAAACCAGTAAGAAAGGGCCAGAGAAAGAACTTGTTCCTGAGCTTCAGACCACATCCCCCATGGCTACACACTCCTACAGCTGCCTTTGGAGGATTGCTCCAGGGTCCTTCAGCATGGGATTGTAAAAACTACTGTGTTCCCAAGGTGGAGGAGGGGGCTGGAGAAAGTTCCTGCCCACCAGGGTCCTTTCCCATGCCGAGCTGCCCTTGCAGGCCCTCACTTTGGGAGCAGCCTGGCTCTTCCTTGCCACATGGCTGGTGGGCACAGAGCAGCAAAGGCAGCTTTTTACATGTTGGAAACAACCAAAATGGTTTCTGTTTCTCAAAGGGAGGGCTTATACCCAGTGGAGGTTTCCCTCTGTGCCCAAGAAGGGGCAAGTGGACTGTGCCTGGTGGTGGGCTGGAGGTCTGAGCCCTCCAGCACTACAGCACGGGGATACAGCCACTGGTGGGATGCGGGTGGGCAGGAGCAGGTGGAGGCACAAGGAGGGAGCAGAAGGGAAAGGAGAGGCAGTCAAAGGGCCCTTACCTCTGAGATGCCCGACTCCAGCACGCTGCGGAAGAGGGACTGCCTGTAGTAGGGGCTGATAGTGGACGAGAACAAAGGCAGGAGGTCATACTCGAGGAGACCCTCCCCGAAAAACTGGTCGAACAAACGGCTTGGAATGAGGGGTCCCAGAGCGCGCTTGAACCAGGGGTGCTGGATGGTAATGTCCATGCTGCTGCTGCTGCTGCTGCGACCTGTGGCTGCAAGGGGAGAGCAGAAGGGGCAGTGCCGCTGCTGGGGAGACGGCGATGCCTTGGCTGGACTGCGCGGTGCGGCCCCAGGGAAGCTCCCCCCTATATATACCGGTCTCGCAGAATGAAGGCATTAGCAGGATTCCTCTGGAAAGACATGATCTCATGATGGAGGCAACGTGGTCAGCAGAAATGCGGAGACTGACCTGGAAATGACAGTCTGGTTGGAATCAGTGCCAGATGTCCTGGAGGGATGATGCCAGGCAGCGGGCTGTGAGACACGGGGTGCCCAGCGGGGCCGGCAGGTCCACTACGGGATCAGGCAGGTTAAACAGAACACCCCGGTGGGCATCTCAAGGATGCTTGTGGAAGAGGTCTGCTCCATAGGTCTTGTAATACACCCTTGGCTTTTCATTAATTTGCTTCTGTTTCTGCCCCTCCTTGAAACAGAGACTCAAGCTCTCTTCCAAATAAATGAAACTACTTACGTCCAAGCAAGGGAAATGGGGCTGATTCAGTCTGAAGAAAGGAAAACTTTTTTGTGACATGCTATGAAGAGCCTCTACCACTTGAGAGGGGTCTGATGCCCCTGGCACAGGGGTCCTGGCAGGACTGGCAGGGAAGCAGGACTAACAAATGATGCAGAGCATGAACACGGTTCCGACAAAACAAAAACTTTTAACAAAAAATAATTTGGCAAAAGAAAGCGGGGAATATAAGTTTGGTCGCCGACCGTAACAGCAGCCCCAAAGCTGCTCTTCAGAGGGTCCTTGCTCTGATTTAGGAGTGATGTGGGAGATGCATTTATCTCATGGTGTCACAGCACAGATCCTGCTTAACACGCATTTCTGGTTACAGCTGTTTTTCATTTCTGTTTCACTTAAAGCCTCCTTTAAGGGGTCATCTGGCACCCCGGACTGCCCGGGGAATGGGCTCCCTGCCCGCTGCCAGAGCAGCAGGCTCTGCCAGAGAGCTGAGGTGGCTGGGCAGCAAAAGGGCTGCGAGGCTGCCCAGCTCCACAGAAAGGCTCAGCACAGGCTGTGGAAATAGTCAGAACCCCATTTCCACCACAGCCAGTGCTGCAGGGAATGCATCCCAGGGGCCTGTGGGCAACAGTAACACCTGTGCTGGGAATCTTGTGCAGCCCAGCACCTTTCGTAGTCAACACAGAGCAAGGGACAGAAAAGAGAGGGCACTTCCAAAGGGAACTGCAGAGCTGAGAGGCTGAATCAGCCTCTCATATTGCCAGGGATTACAGAAACCAAGTGTGGCTGAGATCCTGGCATCAGTGCTTCAGAAGAAATGGGATCAGTGCAGTCCAGAGGAGCCAAATTCAGAAGAGCACTGAGGCAAAGTGATAATCGACTGAGCATCACCTGGCATACAAGCACCATGTGGTCTGGGAAAATCCTTGACCTTGACTCCCACACATGACCCCTCCCCACGGAGTGCATGGAGGCAGGAAAGGAAAAGTGGGAACCAGGAGATCCTGTTCCTTCACAGAAAACAAAAGGTTGAGCAGAAACACACCCAAAGTAGAGACCACTAAAAAGACAGAGAAAAGTTTAGGTTCGACCTTACCCAGTTCCAAGAAGAAAAGGCCCCGTGGTCTGGCCATGGCTCTCGGGCATGAAGGCTTTTTCTAAAATCAGGTGCCAAAAGGAGATCAACCCCTCCTCAAGTCATGGAGGAAAAAAACCACAGCAGACAGACCTAACCCCTCATTTAGTCCCATTGTCCCAAATCTGTCATTTTGCTTGAGAAATCTGTAATTTTGATTGAGAAAATGAAGGGAAAGACAACAAGAGTAACAAAGCGCTTCCAAGATATTTCTTCAAGAGCTCTACGAGATTTGAGTCTCTGCCCCAGAAGAGAATAAAATCTCTCCTCAGCCACCCAGTGCCAGAGACCTGCTAACCTGTATTTAACCAACTGCAGCAGTGACCTGATGCAGAAAACATCATCTGATATGCAGAGTGAGAGGCAAAATGAGAGGAGAGATAAAGGAACAGGCTCAGATCCCAAGCCACTCACTGGAGCACACAAAGCAAGGTATTTATTTGGCTGGCAGAGGAAGAGGTGGGAACTGCACCCACAGAGAAGGTGAGATAGATTTGGGGATCTGACATACCATTTAGGCCCCAACCACGCATGAGGGACAAATGTTATCCCTAAAACATCCCCTTTGTATTTCTGAAATCGGGGGTTATGCCACGAGCACAGGGAGCAATGCACACAATGGCAGGATCCTCTCTGGACATCCTTCAGTCCTTATGACCACCAAACCCTGGAGCTCTGACCTCCAGCATGTTCCTCAGACTATTCCCTGGATTACTGAAGCAGGGAGGAAGGAGGGAGGGCCTTGTAAACTTCCAGATATAGTTCCACAGCTTCTCTGGGCAACCTGTTCCAGCAGGATGGAACACACATGTGTGTTCAGTATGTGATACGTGACCAGAGCACCCTGTTCAATGGGATAAAAGGAACTGGGTGTTTAAAAAAAAGGACCAATATACCTTCAACTTAATTTTATCTAAAATCATGTATATTACCCCACACTGAACTACTTGAAAAGTGGCAGCCAACTTTATGGTTTTATGTCTTTAGCTTTTGATGGACATTTTTGTCTTTTATGGGCAAAAATATTTCACTGAAATGTAAATTTCATTTACAGGAGGTTTTTTTCCTGATGCAGACTTTGCACTGCCTGCATGCTTTTGGGCAAAGGAAAAAAAAAAAAAAACAAACCTTGTGAGATGCATCACATCTCACTTGCAGTGGTCTAAAACTTAAGTGTCCAGCCCAAGTGAGTGGTCCAGATGCCTCCAGATGGCTCATGTTATAACGTGGGTGGGTAGGAAAGGTGAAACGAGACCCCTTTCAGCAGTGCCTAGATCTCAGCTGTCTAAGGAGGGAGCCTGGACAGCTGACTTAGAGGAGGCACTTCTAATTCTAACCTCCTTCTGGATGAGCAAAGCTGGTGAGAGGAATCCAGCCCAGAGGGAATTCGGTGTGAGGAGAGAAAGCGATCATTTTGCAGCAGTTCAGTAGATCAGACCTCCCAAGACACACAACATTTGAGCATCATTATCACCTGCTGAGCAAAAGCAGTGAGATTTATCGCTGTTCCTACAAAAGGAAGAAAACTGATCTATGTGCTCATGAGTACACCCAAAAGCAATGCATCAAAGGCAGGTTTTTCCTTCACTGCAAACTTAGAATGCGAGTCCAACTGAAAAAGTCCTCCAGCCGGTTCTACTGTCCAGCTTACCTTTGAAATAACCCCTTCCTAAACTATGATGCATAATTGACAGCACGTGAGACATTTAGTAAAGGATGTTGGCCCAGTACAAGCTGCAGAAATCCCGTATCACATTCCTGAGTAAAGCTGGAATCAGCAACCAAGCACAGCCCTTTGCTTGTATTTGGCTGCTCTTAGTTTGCCTGCGTGATTGACTCTCACCTGACAATTTCTAGGCGAGTCCAGGGCTCTCTCGAACCCCCACAGTCAAGCTCTGTACCAGCCCAAAGCGAAAAGAATGTATTTAAGTGGAGGAATGACTGGTCGGGTGTAACTGTGGAGGGTTTGTAGATCCTGAAGTGCTAATAGAACTGGGTTTATTGTTTCCAGCTGGTGTGTTGCCGCCCCAGGATTGCCCAGAAGGGCAAACTCTGCTCTGATTTGCACATCCTCTCGAGTCAAGGAGTTCCCTGTCACCTGCAGAGAGGATGCAACTCTTCAGATCTTAATGGAAAACAGGAATGCATTGCAGCGCTTTTTCTTTCAAATACACCTATCAAACCAAAAAAATACAAGTGTACTCATTCAGATGGTCCTCTGCATTTAGATATCAGCTGTTTAGCAACAACATAAGAGATTGAACAATATCTGGCATTATGTAATGATAAAATCGTTGCAGCATGCTAATCAGGCTGAGTTTCCCCCTCGCAGAAATCTGTGGGGTACAGAAATGAGTTCATGACAGGCACACAGAGCTAGAGCAAGTAATAATGTGATTTTGTGGCAAGTCTTCTTCCTACCAGCCTTGCTGTGGTGGAAAACACTGCATAATGTGTGTGTGAGGGAGCTGTTGAGTGGGAAAAGATAAAAAAAAAAAAAAAAGACCTTCTCAAATCAGTCAAGCTGAAAGGGAGCCAGCGTTATCAGTTTTGGCTGCTAAGCACTTACTAAAAGCTTTCCCTAGAAATGAACACAGAGCTTTTTTTTCTTTCTTTTTAAGGGAAGAGCCCTTTCTTTAGAACACATTTCCTGTTCCTCATGGCCAGGAGCTCCAAACCTTTCTACCCCATCTGACTTGGGATGCTGACGGAGGAAGGAGCAGCTGATTGCAACAGCAGTCAGACTCGTTTTCCTCTGCACTCAGCCCCCACCAGATACCATGGAATGCACTAAAGCAGTGATTCTGATGAGGTTTGAATGCTGTTGATATCTTGCTGAAGTTTATACCAGATGGGGAGAGGCCAGGCCACATTATCAGTGCTGTTTGCAGGACACTTATCTGGGAGTGAGGCTGAAGAGTAACAAAATGGGAGGGCCGTCGTGAGAAAAGCAGGTGTTATATTCTTTTTTCATTAGAGGATTAAGTGTTTCTTGTCAAAATCAAAGAGAACACTTGAAAACCCCCTCTTTGAGGATCGTTCACAGCGAGAAAGAAACCAATTAGTGGGAGGGTTCCTACATGCTGAACACCTTTGAAAATCCGGCCGTGTATTAAGTTTAAAGATAGGTCTGGAAGCCTAACTCTCTGAATGTGGATTTTTAAAAAAAGCAAACAAAGAAACCACCAAATTTGGCTTGCTTTTCTTTTAGAGAGAGATAAGCATGACCCTAGAGAACCCTGCAAATTGCCATGCCTCTCGAACAGCTTTCTGCTGCTCCCTGCCCTCCAGCCTCTTGGTTAAGCTTGTCCTGGTGTAAGTCACCACCGTTCTCTCACCCCTGCAACTCTTCCTTGATGAATGGTCAAGCCCTGTGCCCCAAGTTTTGTCCCAGGTGGTCCCCACTCATGGTGACAACAGTTTTTGTCTCACAGGGACTGTGGTTCCGAAGTTGCTGAACACCAGAGCCAGGGAAGGAGCAATCACAGCGGAGAGAAGCTGTGAGGGGACATTTCTAGTTTTCAACCTAAAAATAAATCTTTGCCCCAACATTTTTAAGGCACATTCCCCTGTTTTATTGCTGGCCTTTGTGATTCTTTTTCTACTTCCCTATTTTAGAAGGATGGGGCAATTTTTATTTCACGGCTTATAGCAATTCACGGTCAGATTTACAATTCAGCTGTACACTGGAAAAGTTAAATATCCACTCCACTCATACAAAGACTGATATTTATTTTATCTAAAGAATTTATATAATATCAACAGTCTGCCTTGGTGCAGCCAAAGAGGCTTAAAAAATTACTAGCAATCCCTTTTTTCCACCTCAGAGCCCACATCCTAAACACTGAACAAATCCCATCAGTGTTTAGGGCACATAATATCATTGTTGTCAAATCAATGGTGAATTTACGTGCTGTTAATCCTTGGCACTTAGTCAAACAAGCTCAGCAAGTTTTAGCAGCACAATGCATTTTATGTTTTCATCAATGGATTTGCATAGGGAATGAGGGATGCTCTTTGCTTCCCAGCCTGCAGCAGAGCCCAGAGAGTGGGAGATGTGGAGAGAGCATCTCACACACCCTGAGAGCGGGAGAACGGGAACAGGAGCGGGTTTGGAAATTTACATCTGCTAAGCAATGATGCTTCTCCCCATCAGTAGATCTCAGAGCGCTTTCCGGGGGGGGGTAAGTATCATCATGGTGACTGGGAACAGGTAAAATGAGTTGGTAGAGGTACAATTTGAGCCCTTTTCACTCCCCATGTCCTTTCTTTGAATAAAACCACCTCGCTTGCAACTCCATGGAGCTTGCTGCTGAGAGTCACTCTGCCTTGCAAACAGATCTCATCTCCCCGAGCTTTCCATGGCCCCTCTCCTGCTGTATAAAATATTTCCCTGGTTCTGGAAATTACACCCATTTTTTTTCAGACTACAGAACTTGGGAGTGTAGGGTACTTTTACTCATCTGAAGCAAATCATTATGGTAAGTGATCCAAAGGTTTGAATAAATAAAATACTGGCTGTTTTTCAGAGGAAAGGAGAAAATCTTGGTTTGGTTTGAACCTCAAATAAATAAATAAATAAATAAATAAATTTTAAAAAATATGTCTTCAGACTGAGACCTCTTTAAAAATAATTCATAATTTGCTACACGGTTCCTTGATTTCAAATATATTTTAAATATATTTTAAATATATTTTGTTTTCTTGCAGTGCTCTGGACAATTTAGATGTGAGTTATTTCTCCATGGTCAACATGAGCATTCCTGCACTGAGCAGATCATCCTACAGAGCCTATAGCTGGATGATCCTATAGATTTTTTTTTTCTCCAAAGGGTGAATACCCAGCCCTCTGTACTGGGAAACTGTGGCATCAGGGAGGAGCAGGGGTATTACAGGGAATGCTCTACCACAGCTAATCAATCACTCAGCAAATATGCAATGTGGAAGGCTTGGGAAGCAGATGAGACTAGGATCAGTGACTGGAGAAGGGGAAAAGAGATTGCAGGAGGGCGCATCCAGGCGAAAAAGTGCCTTTATATGCTAGTCCAGAGAAAGAGGGAAATTGAAAAAGTGGTGCTGATGTAGTGGGGAGGGAGGAGGAGGAGGAGGAGGAGGAGGTCTATAGAAGCACTGAAAGAAGACTGGAAATGATGATGACAAGGAAGGAGTGTGGTCTGATCAGGACAAGCATCTCCTTAAAGGGCATTCTGCAAACCCTGCAGCCACTTGGTGATCCTGCAGTGAGCACCACAGTCCTGGTCTCAGTCTGCCTCTCGCCATCTGAGCGGGGCTTGGAGGGAAAACACTGCACACCGAAGGCAGATGTCACCGCATGAATGATTAAGCCACCCAGGAGAGCTCCAAAAATTGCCTAATTGCAGGTGATGCTGCAGTAGCTGTTCAGTGCTCAGGTGTAATTCTGGCACTGGGAATTGAGCTGTTTGTTGTTGCTAAAATAAGTTGGCTCACAGAGATGACAGGAAGTGCATAGGGCAAAAAGGCAGTATCAGGTCTAAAAGAGACACTGATGAAAGAGGGTTTGGGCAGGCAAAGTCATACTGTTGATTCAGGTTGGAGAGTGAGAAGCATTGAGAGACTTGCGGGTACTACAGATGCTGAAACCAACATGATTCTCCACCAGCTTCTGCGTGCACACAGGCCACCTGTTTAATTAGGCTCTTTAAAGTTAAAGGGGTTGCACAATACACACAGCATCCAGAGACCACTGCAAGGAACACCGCCTTTAATGGGCAGTCACGGGGGTGAATCTCTCTGAACCTCCAGTGGCTTCAGAGCCACTGGATCTGCAAATCTCCCTGTGCTGAGGAGAAACACAGAGTAATCACAGCTTTCATCTGGCTCCAAGGGATCCACTCTGTCCATCCAGCAGCCTAACAGAGAGCAAAAAAAAAGCCAGCTCTTGATGGGATAACGATCCCTGTCCCTTACGCCTGGATGCCAGACGAGTCTGTCACGGTGGCAGCTGTCTGGTGGCTTGGAGAATTTATTTTTACAGCCGCTCGGTGATGGGAACTTCAGGAAAAAAAAAAACATCACTTGGCAGAGAAAGACCCTAATGAGCCGTTTGTCTAAGCTGCTCCTCTTACTGGATTTGTGTGCACTCATGTGAGGATGAGCATTAGTGGGAGGGTGGTGGAGGGGTAGTGGTGAAAAGATTAGGGCGATAGACCGGTGAACAAAGTGCTGAGCGTGGCTCTCGTGTGCGCGGGGACAGCGCCGAGGCCTGGCCCCAGCACAGCTCCTCATCTGCTGCACACCACAGGCTTATGGCTGCTGTGCATCACAGGAGCACGGGAAGGAGGCAGAAGGAGCCATCAATCCCCCCGGTGCCTCTCATGATCGTGCCAGGTAAATAGAGCACACGGGGGGGGTGGTGGGGACCGAAGAGCGGTCCTGGGGAGGAGACCACAAAACAAGGGATAATCAAGCTGAAGAGCATCACGTTTCCCAGACTTTAACCCACTGGAAATTATATGTTCATAAATGTTATAGGTTCAGCAGATGGGATCAGACTTCAGATTGCTGATGCAACACCAATGGTCTCGGCTCCGCGGTGTATAATTAAGGTTAAATGACAAAGGTTGTCTCAACATCTCCAGTCTAAAACAACCCCTCTTTTCACTTCCTTTTTTTTTTTTTTTCTCTCCCCAGATGTTTTTTGCATTTTATCAAAAGGTCGTAGGGGGGAGACCAAATACAGTGAGGGAAAACAAGCAAACAGAAAAATCCCCACTGCAGCTGTTGAGTAAAAGAAATAAAGGAATTTTGTGTGTCACTGCTGGGAAGAGCGGAGCAGAGGAAGGGAATTGCAGCTGTGGGTGCAAAAATAGGAGAGAAATTCAGAGCAGTCTTTTTAAATGCAGGGCCCCAGATCTAAACCCAGAGCAGACAAACACAGAAGTCCTTGCACAACATTTCTCACTTCCAAGGGTGGCACAGTGACCTGTAGACCACAGAGGAGCTTTTCAGTGATCCAGCGAGGGTGTCCTCAGTCACAACTGTTGAAGTAATGCACTTTATGAGCAGCTGTGGATGTAAGAGAGCAGTTCTGGAGGCTTCTAAAAGCATTTGGGCAGACGAGCAAATAGAAATGTGCACTGTGCTGCCCAAGGCTTGGTGTTCTTTCTCCACCTAGAGCATGACAGGAGGAATGTTCTGCAGCCGCACCGAGAGACCCGAGAGGTGACTCTGCTGCAGTGCTATCCACTGTTTTGTCACTGACTGTGTTCAACATTCATTTCTCACTCCAAACTCTTGTCCCGCTCTCCCCTCTGACTCCCTGGTTTTATCCACCAGGATATTTCTGTGTATTTCTGTGCTGCAGAGTGATTAAAACATGTCAGTGCTCTTCAGTCCTCTAGGCCTGTGTTGCTTTACAGTCCCATTCCAGGGTTCCTAAAAGAGTTGGTAGTTTCAAAGAGCTGCTTGCTCTTCACAACACCCAAGAAAAGCAGGCACTGCTGCAGCTGTGCCACTTCATTGCAAACCCCTGCCCTGATCCAGGGGGATGGCTTGTCCTGACCTTCAAGGATCCAGTTTGGTTGAAGAAATAAACGATCAGCCAAGGAAATACTTGCTGTAATCAATAAAAGCATCAAAAAAGACTGGTAAATATATCTTTAAGAAAATGAGGACAGACTTCCTGAAAGCTGCCTCCCTCCCTCTGGGATTCCCAGGGCCTGGGAATTTCAGGCCACGTAAGCAGAAGCGCAGCCTTTGTAATGACATGTAATAAATGTCTTCACACAAAGCAGAAGAGATGCTGCCCTTCTTGAGTGGATGTTATTGCAAGGGTTTGGACACGGCTGCTCCGTGGCTTACCACAGATGGCAAGCGATTTTCATCTCCAGGAACTGAAGCGCAGGCAATTTTTCCAGTGTGTTCACAGCATATCAGAAGCAACATGTAGCCTTCAGCTGAGATCACAGTATGCTCTACATCCCTGGAACATCTATTCCCAGAAGTTGCCACACTGCAGACTTGGCTTTTCCTTTACAAAGCACTCAGGCAAAACGTGCTCTAGGGCCTGAAATTTTGCGTGGCTCTGGAAGGGCTTCAGCAGACTTTCCAGGCACGTGTAAAAGACTTTTCCAAATTGCCTTCAAGATGACCTGAGTTAGTCAGGAATCTCATCCATCCCACCAACTTGAGCTATCAACGTTATTCTCTAAATAAGGGACAAACACAGGTGCTTGCTTTCACCCTTAAACCAGGATCTGATTTTCGAAGTGTTCATCTACCAGCTCATTTTGGGCCAGAGACAACTAGATTTGTCCAAGCAGCCCCCAGGCAATGTGCCATATTCTTCTAATACCTGGCACAGATAGGCAAGAGGTGGGAAGTGGCATATCAGCAAAACAAAATAAGGTGCAAAGGAAAGAGCTGGGGTTTCACAGATGCTGCTGCCTAATTTCACACCCAATCAAAGCTTGTCTTTCAGTGTTTTGGAGATAAGCACTGGTTTTAACTTGTCCCTGCAGTGTGGCTTCTCAAGCTGAGTGCATTACCTGGCCCACAGCTAAATTTTTCCAGCTGCAAAGGGAAGCTCAACTCCAGATAAAAGACATGTTTATATGACCCTCAGTACAAAATCCAGAGCTGAAATGTGTATCCTGAGCCCTGCTCAGCTGCATCCACGGCCAGGGAGGCTCCTGGTTCCCCACATGTGGCATCTCCTGAGCTTTGCACCGAGTACTGCACCAGCACAGAAGAGGCACACACACCCCACAGGCTGGATAAGTGCAGGACATGGCACTCTGTGATCAACTGGTCAGTTAGGGATAGACTAGGGATAGGGAATCACCAGGAAAAAATGAACGGAGCGTCAAACTTATTTTTCTTCCCTAATTTTTAGCTGGGCTACTGTAGGAGCTCCCAGGACCAGACACCCGCTATCTAGCACATCAAAACAGCAGGAGGAGTGACAGCTGTTTGATTTGACCTTGTTAATCCAGCTGTTTAGTAGAATGTGTAAGCAAACAGCAGCTGTAGGTGAGCATGCATCGATACACCTGCTCAACACCCAAGCATGGCTAACAGGACATTTTTTGCAGCTGTGACTTTAGAACCACTTCTGGTCTAGAAACACAGCAAAATTCCCATGACATTCCAGTGAAGACAACTGCTTAGGAAAGCAGTTTATATGGGGGAAAAAAACAAGCAGGCTCTATTGTGGGCACTGGCATACTGATTAAAGTGCCATGTATCTTGCCTTAGGGTGCTCACTGTGGCTGCCCATTTGCTGAGGGAGACAAAGGGCAGAGAAAGCACGTGTGGAAAAGTGCACAGAACCAGGCTGGGGTGGGCATGTGCTGCTGTTCAGCCTCTGCAGAGATGGAAGTGGTTGGTTTTAATGACTGTTACCAAAGGCAGACCAGCAATCCCTCTTCATCTTTGTGGGGATGCCTCCCCCTGTCATAGAATCACAGAATGGTTTGGGTTGGGATCACAAAGACCTTCTTATTTCAAACCCCTGCCATGAGCAGGGACACATTCCACTAGACCAAATTGCTCCAAGCCCCATCCAACCTGGCTTTGAACACTTCCAGAGATGGGGCAGCCACAGCTTCTCTGGGCAGCCTGCTCCAGTGCCTCCACTCTGACAGGAATTTCTTCCCAATACCTAATCAAAATCTCTTCTCCTTTGGTTTAAAACCATTACCTCTTGTTTGCCTATGTACAAAGTTGGTCTCCATTGTTCTATGAACTCATTTTAAGTACTGAAAGGTCACAATAAGGTCTCTCCAGAACCTTCTCCAGGCTGAACAACCCCAGCTCACTCAGTCTGTCTTCATAGCAGAGGTGTTCCAGCCCTTGGATCATCTTTGTGGCCTCCTCTGGACCTGCTCCAGCAGATCCATATCTTTTTTGTGTGCTGAGGACCCCAGAACTGGAGGCAGCTTTGCAGGTGGGGTCTCACCAGAGCAGGGCAGAGGGGCAGAATCCCACCTTACCTGCTGTCCACGTTGCTTTGGATGCAGCTCAGGACACAGGGGATTTCTGGGCTCCTGGCACACACGGCTGGGGCATCTCCAACCTCTCATCCACCAGCATCCCCAAATCCTTCTCCTCAGGGCTGCTCTCAGTCCATTCATACCCAGCCTGTACTTGTGCTTGGAATTGCCCCAACCCATGTGCAGCACGGTGCACTTGGCCTTGTTGAACCTCATGAGGTTCCTCATGGTCCCACTTCTCAAGTTGGCCCAGGTCCCTCTGCATGGCCCCATCCCTTATTGTTTCACCTGGCCTGCTCAGCCTCCTGTCACCTGCCAAGGTGCTGAGGGTGAGCTCGACCCCACTGTCTGTGTCAGTGGGAAAGACATTGCAGAGCCCTGGTCCCAAAGCCCAGCCCTGAGGGACACCCTCGTCCTCAGCCTCCCCCTGGACAAGGAGCCACTGGCCACAACTCTCTGGCTGTGTCCAGTCAACATTCACTTCAGTGTGGTGAACAACCTGATTTACACACCAGACATGCCATTTCCTTCAAACGAACTTCTTTCACACTGTGCTTTCAGAAACTTCAGAAAATGTGTGCACCTCTTGAGGCAAAAATTCATCCATTTTCAAATAATTTCAGATGTTCCATGTTGGTTGAGGTTACAGCCAGCCCTTGCTGCAGGCTCCCTCCAATCTAGTGCATCTTCAGTAATTTAATCTCATTTTGTTAAGGAGAGCAAAGGAACAAAATTCAGGCTCTTTCTGTGGTAGATGAGACCTGGAAAATCACTGTGGCCTGTGAGACCAGCTCACTGAGACTGCAGCACCATGGTTGTAAAGTGTCCTGACCACTGCAGTGTGCTCCCGGCCCATCTTTGGAATCTCTCTGGGATCAGGCTGGGGGTATCTGCAGTCTGGGAGCTGGGGGGGGAGCGAGGTGTGGGTGTCTGAGGCGAGGGACCCCCAGGTCCCTTTGCAGCTGCCAGCCCAGTGCCAGCAGCTGGCTGGGCTCCTCTGAAAGGTCCGCAGGGAGCTGTTTAGCCGTTCAGTACAACATGAGGCAATATGGGCCAGAGAACTGAAATCAGCAGTGCACATCTGAGCCTAACGAGTGCCAGGGGCTACAGGAAAGCTGTTCCAGGTGCAGTGGTAAAAAACCTTTCAGTGGCGTCAGTGAATGAAGAGGGGAGCCTGTTTAATTTAGGATCAGCTGAATGGCTGAGTAGCCTCATGACAGCTGTGGAGTTACTGAGCTATGCAGCAGCTTCAGCTGCCTTCTCCTAGCAGAGCTCAGATTCCCTCTTCATGACACTGTCACCTTCCAGCTCTCTCACTACCACCTTGTACCAACAAAGTTAGCAGGAACTAGTGCTCGTGATGTGGTTGTTTTAAATAGATTTTAATCTTGTGGGGAAACAGTTGTCTAATGTTACTCCAGCGTTCAGTGTTGCTCAGCTCTGAAATCCAACTCCAAAACTGGGCTCCTGGGAAACTCCCTTTGTCTTTTGTTAATCCAGAGGAGTACAGTAGGTCCTTTCCAGGACTCTGCTTGTGCTACACCCAAAGGACATTTCAACAGCCACCCAGTGTTGCGTAGGTTTCCTGTAACGGATTCACACCCCTGGTGTTACTTACCGAGTTAGTATTTCAGCTAGAGCTGCTTTACAGTGCTAAAACTAACACTGTAAATACTATCGATCTCGGGACCTGCTCTGAAAAAAA